>JACVVK020000261.1:0-10000 GCA_018292915.2 Batillaria attramentaria
CGGAATTCGTCGTAAATATAGGGAAAGGCAAACATTGTTTAAACAGCATTAGTTTAGTAGAAGCAGCCCTGGCTATTGAGGAAAACTGACATTTCATTTCGAGCAGATACTTTCGAACTGCCCCCAAAGTAATGTAATGCCAGTTGAACCTAATCAGAAATAGTGTGTCGTGGTTTCAAGCTACTTTATACGTATCTATTTTATGTCTGGCATTCGTGAGACAGGGAAAACTTTGTGTCCCAGAGAATCTACTGCATGTTCGCCCTGTAGAGGTACCACAAGTCAAATCCTACACTAACTAAAACACGACCCGAGCTATTGGCGGAGTTGTCCACGTTCAGTGAATTTATTTGACAAAACGGAAAAGCAAAATCCCAGCAAAGGATTAATAAAACATACAAGTCCAAGATTCAAGGAAAAAAGCAGTATTGCGAAATCCACTACTGTTTTGGGGGCTGAACCCGCCTCGCGCTACTTACACTGAGATACTGAAAGCAAAGAAAAAGCCAAGCAATTAAGTCAAATCAAACTATTTGGAACCAGCATAAGGCGGTAACTACGCAGAAAACAGCTCAAGAGTAGATTCCCGACACAAGTGAC
Source organism: Batillaria attramentaria (assembly GCA_018292915.2). Classification (NCBI taxonomy): domain Eukaryota; kingdom Metazoa; phylum Mollusca; class Gastropoda; family Batillariidae; genus Batillaria; species Batillaria attramentaria. The sequence continues at coordinate 601 of JACVVK020000261.1, forward strand.
ACGGAAGTCCGCTCGGGAAAGATTTGAAATCAAAGGCAAATTAGTCCCACTTTCATGTGGTACAGAAGCGCAGGCACTGAGGTAGGCATATCTAAGTGAGCTTCTATAAGACAGGGTAAACGCAAAAGGGGTGAGAACTGAAATGCGCATAGCACCCAGGTGGGGTAAAAGGGGAGGTGGCGGGATCAAGTTTGTAAAAACAGAGGAAATCCGCTGCTGCAGAGCGAACTGAAGTCTGTCTTCCAAAAGCGACGCTGGCGCAATGAGCTGGACACATCGGACAAGAGGACGAAGCGTCCAGCGTGCGGAATTAGGTCATGTTATGCAATGCCAATAGCGTGGCAATATCAAGTTTGTAAAAACAGAGCAAATCCGCTGCTGCCGAGCGAACTGAAGTCTGTCTTCCAAAAGCGACGCTGGCGCAATGAGCTGGACACATCGGACAAGAGGACGAAGCGTCCAGCGTGCGGAATTAGGTCATGTTATGCAATGCCAATAGCGTGGCAACGCGAATAGCGTGGCGTTGGCGCTGGCCGCCTACAGAGAGGAAAGCCATGCCACCCATAAATAGTCTTGCGCTTGTGAACGGCGCGCAACTTGTTATTTGTATATATATAAAGATAAAATATAATTATGTGTATAATTTAGAATAGTAACCAAGTATGAATGTAGGGCAAGGCAGACTTGTCAATTGACACACAAAGCACACATCTCCTACATATAGGTAGCGCTCTCAGCTTTACTTACTTCCCATTTATATATTTGGAAAATCACAGCAGAAAAGAACAACAATTATGAAATGTTCTGTATAAATACTGGTTTACCAAACTGCCGTTCTTGTGTATAGCATCACTAGTACTAATGTAACAAAGGAAATAAATAGAAAGGAACGTGAACACACACACACACACACACACACACACACACACACACACACACACACACACACACACACACACACACACACACACACACACACACACACACACACACAATTAACGTACCCAGTTTGACACCGTTACATCCGTCCGTACTACAGACACACCAGATCTCCGAGTACCAGGGGTAACAGCCGTCCTCTGGCAGAGGGTCCGGCAAACCCCACTGGGAAGCGGTACACCCCCGGACTATCACTGCATATAATAATAATAACAATCATCATCATCATCATCATCATCATCATCATCATAAGAGGCAGCCACTTTCAATAGGTGACCCGTTCGTTAAGTGGTTAGTTGGCTACGGCTTTAACCCCCTTTTCCACTACTTAACCCTTTTAAAGCCCGTGTAAAAATGGCGTTTTCACTTGAAATCTTCATACATGTATCAGCAGGAGCCACTTCAAGCCACTATTATGCAATCTGCAGCTGTGTCGGGCCTAGCGGGGAGGCCAACACCTTGCATAATAGTGGCTTGAAGTGGCTGCTACTGGTGTGCGGGGGTGGGGGTGGGTGAGTGTTTGGGGGGCTGAACGTCCTCTTCCACCACATACGGGTGATATCAAAGACGGAGCAACGATGAAAAAGCCAGCACAAACATTTGGCCCCAGTCGGGACACAAACCCACGACCCGAGCATTAGAAGCCCAACGCTCTACCATTCGGCCACCCCGGTTCCCCCAACTGGTGTGCAACGGCTTGTTCTTTTTAACTAGTATTAACTGGGCAGGGGGTGCTCGAGCTCGGTGTCTTAAGAGTTAAGGGTGTGATACCAAGGACGGCGCGACGAGCGAAACATCCAGTTCAGTGTGTTTCTTTCCAGCTGGCATTCCAACTTGCAACTTCAGCATTGAAAGTTCAGCGCTCTACAAGCTGTGCTACCCCCCCTGTTTCCCTACCACTTTTTCACGAAAGCATGCACCCGCTGCTTTAGAAACGTAAATTGCAGACCTGACCCCTCTGCCAGCTGCACTATCCCTGTTTCTCTTACTAAGAAACGGCCTTTTTGGCGGAAGCATGTTAGCCTACGTGCCATCTGCTTTGGAAATGTTCAGCCCACAAAATTCGAAAATAAATGCAGTTCTAAATTCTGAAACTTATATGTGCTGAGCTGACCCTTCGCAACACATGATTGTAATGTGTTTATGTCCAGTGTGTGAGAGGATGCGTGTGATTCACGTGAGCCTACATCTTGGGTTCAAGTTTCGGCGCTTTATGCCAGTTCAAGAAACTGGGTATTAAACCGCCTACGAAATCCACAATTATTATTATTATCATTATCATTATTGATTACCGGGATGGAAGAACGGGGGCTGGGGAGGGAGAAGGAGGGGAAAGGAGGGAGGGTTAGACTGTGATCTTTGTGATCTGTGACCTTCCGGCAGCGTAGTTTTTCACACCAGGATAAAATCTGCTGGAAGGATCTCCCAGCGTCAATCAGATATGCAGACACAAAACCGTACTTCAAGCAAAGTCTGAAAACCCATCTCTTCACTGCAAAACCCATCTCTTCACTGCAAAACCCATCTCTTCACTGCAAAACCCATCTCTTCACTGCAAAACCCATCTCTTCACTGCAAAACCCATCTCTTCACTGCAAAACCCATCTCTTCACCGCCCTCAAACAATAGCTGTTACCACATCATCATCTTGCTGCTCGTGTGTGTGTGTGTGTGTGTGTGTGTGTGTGTGTGTGTGTGTGTGTGTGTGTGTGTGTGTGTGTGTGTGTGTGTTGATCGTAAGGCGCCCCGAGCTCCTGCGGGAGGAAAGACGCCCCTTAAATACCCATAATCATCATTATCACACAAATTTGACTCCTCACGTTTTTTATTCCTGTCGTCAGTGTGTGTGAAGCAGCTGCCAGTACAGTTACCGAGGTAGGCCCTGACGGGGTCCACAGTACCGTTCATGGGGCACTGAGAGTAGTAGTTGCCTTTAGAGTCATAGTTCTGGCACTCCCAGCACCTGGTGATTTTGGGTGGTGCCGTCACCTCTATGAACAGACAGAAAAACAAGTTTTGAGCCGTAGGAGTTAGGCCGTGCCAGATAATAATAATAATAATGATTTGTACTTATATAGAGCAAAGCCGTGCCAGAATAATAATAATAATGAATTGTACTTATATAGAGCAAGGCCGTGCCAGAGTAATAATCATAATAATGAATTGTGTGTACTTATATAGAGCAAATTCTCACAAAGTGACTCAGTGCGCGTACTCCCGCATTTAATAACAACAACAACGACAACAATAATAATAATGATTATAATGATGATAATAATAATAATTTGTACTTGTATAGAGCAAATTCTCACAAAGTGACTCAGTGCGCATACTCCGGCATTCATACCAACAAATATGCAGTGCACACACACACACACACACACACACACACACACACACACACACACACACACACACACACACACACACACAGCCAATAAGCAGGCTAAGCCGGCGCAAGCAAAAGCAAGGCTTCCGCCATAGTTTCGCGGTCACACAGTCTAGAAGAGTTTCGGTCCCTTTGAATTTTGTTCGTAGAGACGGCCGTGTATTGCATTCAGACGCCCCCCCCCCCCCCCCTGACAGCATCTTCAGCTTCCTGAAAGGGTCCAATCTCTTTTACAAAATTTTGTCTTTGTATGTAACTCAACCTGTGATACTGTTTTTAGTCCTGCAGAAATCAGTCTTGTATAGGATTTCATGTAAGCTTCACAGATTTTTAATATATATTTACATCATGTTTTAACGTGGAAATTGTTGTGTTTTAAGGGACCTGGCGGAAAATGGACTCCCGTTAACCGCGAAATAGCCCTTGTTGCTTGCGCGGCGTTAAGCCCTAAATAACTGACAGTGTGTGACTGTGTGTGTGTGTGTGTGTGTGTGTGTGTGTGTGTGTGTGTGTGTGTGTGTGTCTGTGTCTGTGTGTCTGTGTGTGTGTAATTGTAGAGCGCTCTGAGCCAGCGTCTGCTGGAATACTGCGCTGTATAAAAGCAATTCATGATGATGATGATGATGATGATGATGATGATGATGATTAACAACTCACCTTCATCAGCTGGAGACACAGGGATGATGAGGAAGAAGAGAAGTGCCCCGAACACCAAGCTCAAGACTTGACGACCAAAAACAATCCCCTGTCCTGCCATGGTGTTTATCTCCTCTCTGTGTCAGAACGCACACACGCCCTGTGCCTTTTGTAGTGTCAGCTGAGTTAGTTTGCCAACAGTCAGCGATCAGAAGATTTATATCTCCACCCTACTTTTTCCAGTGAGTTTGCTCGAATAGATGTTGCCTTCACAATGCCACGCCCGTCATTTTTCACCAGCCTTCTGTTGACCTGTCGATGTCCAGCGATTTCATTTGTGGCCAGAAATAAAGTGAATACCTCTGTGGTCGCCGATTAAGCAGGTACGGCAGTTTGTGAAAATGTAGGTTAAAGCCCTGGTAAAACCTAGCTCCACCCGACTGTCTTATCCCAGATTCTTCTTGTATCGTCGTGTTTCCTTGAAAGAACACCGGGGAAAACGTGCAAGAGCTGGCTGTCCAGGTATCACTTTGCGTGGCCTGTGTGACAGAAAGCAGAAATAAATATTAGAGAAAGTTGTCCAGGTATCACTTTGCGTGGCCTGTATAGTGGAAAATCACTTCACTTGCTAAAAACACAAAACGCATAAAAGAAAGTTGTCTACGTGTCAGAGTGTGTGATTCCACGGCGCGCGGTCAAGGCAATGAGTTAATTCACTCCATCTCGACGAAAACGAGTGACATTTGCATAACTTCTCTCTAAGTTTGCAGACGAAACACGCCAGGCAAGCAGTGTGACGCGGCAAAGGACGTATGTGTATGTATACTGGGTGACTGTTACCTGTCTTCAAGTTTATAGAGGAAGGGTGGGTGGGTGTTTGGGAGTTTAACGTCCTTTTCACCACGTAAGGGCGATATCAAAGACGGGGCAACGATGAAAAAAACAGCACAAATATTTGGCCCCAGCCGGGATTCGAACTCACGACCCGAGCATTGGAAGTCCAACGCTCTACCATTCGGCCACCCCGGCTCCCCTCAAGTTTATACAGACACACCATCACAAACACATACGGGTATACGTAAGTAATATTTTGATGCAGCGGTATGTGTGTGGATCAGATGCTTCCCCTGGCCTGTTAATATTATAATAAAGAGATGTGCTCCAGTCATAGATAATTAGCTGTTATTCCCTATCAAGCTGTGGTATACCGACGAAGTATTTTGATCCAAGACGCAAATCAACCCTGAGCTTTAGCGAAGGGTTGATTGCGTCTTGGATCAAAATACGAGTCGGTATACCACAGCTTGCTGGGGTGTAAAAGCTTTATCATCCTTTTTGGGGTCAGTTTATGGTATATTTTGAACGTTTATCCTAGTAAAAACTGACAGTCGACAGCGGCTGCACATAGCAGACGAACGAGTGTGTACGTCGGCAGAGCACGACGCCGACAGAAGGAAGTGCGCCTTTTTATGCTTGCAAAATGTGTCAATTCACTCATGAACTCAAATCCAAACAAAAACACAAGTTCTAAACTTCGACTGAAGACACAGACAAACATACTAACGCTTTCAAGGAAATGTAAATTTGCGAGGTGAATGCGAAACCGATCAAGCACAGCTCAGTCTGTTCACGCTTTGCACGATTAGGGTTCGAGCGGGAGTCTTCCTGTCACGATTCTTCACGAAATATGAAGCTTTGTGAGTGTTTATTCTAATATTTGTAGTGCATGTACACCGCTTAAAATGTCTATCCACCAACAGCTACATTTTATAACTGCATGCATAATTCAAAGGTTCAAGAAGCTTCTGTTCAATCGGAGATCTATCCAGACAACGAATCCATTCTCTGCGCCGATAGCAGACGACAGCGACTCAGTCGATTCTGTTTAGCTTTATGTCACAGGTTTTGGGTTTCCTAGCGTTGAAACTGCTGTTGATTTGAGAGCGCAGTGTTTGTTAGGTCAAGTCTGCTGCCGTCTCGAACTTAAGCAGCGGTATTTGCGTCCGGCTTGCCACGGTCAGCCAAACCAGTAAACAGCACACATGTCGATGAGACGCCAGCTTCGATTGAACTTTTTGAGAACGGCCTTTGATAAGTGTTGGTTAAAACTGTCCCAAATTTGAGTAAGGAGTGCTTGCTAGGTACAGGCTACTGTTGTTTTGTGCTTGAACACGGAGTTTATGAAGTCGGAAACACCGATATGCCGAGTCAAAATGTTTCGTCGTCGAAAGGCATAGGCAGCAATATCACATTACACAAACCAACATTCACTCAACACATGACCTTATAAAAGATAAATACTGACAGCTAGAACACGCTCTTGCTAGAGGAGAACTCATTGACTGAGCGAACCTTGAAAATACGTGTCACCTAAACTGGAAGTGGAACACAGAGATGAAAATGACACTTACACAAAACAGAGGGATTAAAGGGTGGGTAGGTGGGTGGGTGTTTAACGTCCTTTTCCACCACATAGGGTGATATCAAAGACGGGGCAACGATGAAAAAGCCAGCACAAATATTTGGCCCCAGCCGGGATCGAACTGACGACCCGAGCATTAGAAGTCCAACGCTCTACCATTCGACCACCCCGGCTCCCCCAGAGGGATGGGAAGTGTCACTTACACAGGAACAGGTAGACGAAAATGTCACTTAGACTGGAACTTAGAGAGGAATTTGTCACTTAGGCGAAAACGGATAGATGAAAGTGTCACTTAATTAGACTGGAACAGAAAGATGAAACTGACAACTTCTCTGGAACAGATAGATGAAACTGGCACTTAGACTTGAACAGAGATAAAATAGAAACTTGAGTTGAAACATAAAGACGAAAGAGTCACTTAGACTGGAACACCGAAATGAAACTGACACTTAGACTCAAACAGATAGATAAAACGCTTATACTGGAACAGACAGATGAAAGTGTCACTTATACTGGAACAGGCAGATGAAAGTGTCACTTATACTGGAACAGGTAGATGAAAGTGTCACTTATACTGGAACAGGTTGATAAAAGTGTGTCACTTAGGCTTGAACAATGGGATGAAATTGTCACTTACACTGAAACAGGTTGATAAAAATGTCACTTACACCGGAACATGCAGGCACATGAAATTGCCACTTACAATGGCACGGTGACGGTGACACGCACTTGTCGCTGAAACTGACCGAGCAGAGAGATGAAACTGTCGCTCACACGTAGACTAGAGAAAGAATTGTCCCTCAGATTGAAAGAGAGCCATGAAGTTGCCACTCACACTAGACCAGAAAGATGAAATTGACACGTACAGAGGAAAGGGAAGAAAAAATTGTCACTTACACTCAAACAGAGCGATGTCGGAAACCTTACCGACTACATCTACTGACCCGGGATGAGACGTGATGAGAATGATGGGGACGTGGCTCTGAAAAGCATCGCATTCCTCTCAGCTTCAGTTTAGACTGAGTCATGCCTGTTCCAGGCCTCGTCCAAACAGCGACATATAAGCTTAATACCGTTTTGACAAATCACTCACGAAGGTAAATAATGAATATTTTTTACACACGCACAGCGGCTGAAATGAGCTCACCCTCGGCACACCTCGTCAACTGTTGCTACTGGAGCGTATATATGGAAACACTCGAGCACAACCGACACGTCATGCGTGCAAACACCAGGCGAAATCCGAACAAAAGATCCGTAGGTGTGTCACTTCTGGATGGGCTGCCTTCGCTGTGCTGTGCGCGACACACAGACAGCAGCTATGAAAGCTTCGGTGAGCCTCGCCAGCGGTCAAAAGCCCACGTTTCTTGCACCCCCTTATCCGTCCTCCCTCCCCCCCCCCCTCACCCTTCCCTCCCCACCCCCTCCACACACACACACACACATCTTTCCTTCTCCGTTCCTATCCGTCATTACATATTTACTCTTTCCCAGTTCGCGGTGTTCACGCTTTTCCCTTTCAAAAGAGACTGAAACTCTACTAGCGCGGCGCTGATCAGTGTAGAAGTCGTGGGGGCTTGATCTCTTGTTGAGGTATTTTGAGCCTGTCACACACACACACACACACACACACACACACACACACACACACACACACACACACACACACAAGGTTTACATGTACACGTGCCCAGTTTAGAAACAAAACTAAAGCACTCGCTTAGACATATTCAAGGGTTCCGGCGTCGTTTCGGGTGGCTGGCTGGTTGGTATGTTCTTGCTGTTGTTTGTTTGCTTGTTTGCTTGTTTTGTTTTGTTTCTTTTTGCTCTGTTTTGTTTTGTGTTATTTTCGTGCAGCCTTGACAAATCGTCAGAAGACTGAGAAGATGGGGGGGGGGGGGAATATATATATATATATATATATATATATATATAGTGTGTGTGTGTGTGTGTGTGTGTGTGTGTGTGTGTGCATATATATAAAGTCAAAAAGTCTATAAAGGAAGGAGGTGGCTAACTACTGTCGTGTGGTACAGTAAGCACAGACGAAACGCGACTGACATTTTGTTGTTGTTGTTGTTGTTGTTGTTGCCCAAAGGGCCCGAGCTGTTAAATGTATCGTATTCGTAATGGTTGCTGTTATCGTCACTGTGGCCATAGGCAGCACCAGTAGAACGATAATTACAGTATCTCATTTCTAGCCTCAGTCGAACCTGATACAGCCTTACCTAACGTGTGATGGTCCGATTGGCGTAAGTTGCCCGTTAGCAGTTGCCGGGAGGTCATGAGTCGGTGAAAATTGAAATCTTGATCTAGTACACGGAACGCTTATCTGTGGTTTTGCCTGAGACCAGTACAAATGCCGATGGCAGTGATTGTGCATTTATCTCTGTCAGGGTAGATAACAGATTTCCCGAAGAGACAATTCGCTGAAAGTCGTCGTCACTTCAGCCGCTACAAATTGTGCTAACAGTCGAAGGGACATGGTATGGTGAAGTTTCTCGTCGAGGGTGTGAGTGGGTGGGTGGGTGCTTGGGAGTTTAACGTCCTTTTCCACCACGTATGAATAATATCGAAGACAGGGCAATGAGAGAAAGGCCAGCACATATATTTGGCACCAGCCGGGATTCGAATTCATGACCCCTGACCCGAGCATTGAAAATCCAACGCTCTAGCAATCGGCTATCCCGGCTCCCCGTTTCTCGTCTAACTGGAGGGTATATTGTGCGTGCGTGCGTGCATGCGTGCGCGTGCGTGCGTGCGTGCTGTGCGTGCGTGCGTGTGTGTGTGTGTGTGTGTGTGTGTGTGTGTGTGAGAGAGAGAGAGTGTGTGTGTGTTCGTACCAGAACTAGACTATATACATTGTACAAACAGCTATTTGAGAAAGTTTGCATCGTTGAATGCTGTGTCCCTTTTTCCACCAAGTCTGAATGCCAGCCTCTCTTGTAAACCTTCACTTTCTTTGAGTTATCGCCTGGTAAATTAAACTAGCTTCTACACATACATGCAGTCAC
>JACVVK020000261.1:17500-55000 GCA_018292915.2 Batillaria attramentaria
ATCAGGTGAGAAAGTAGACACCATTTGGACCTGATACGGTCGAGTGCTTTTGCATTGTCCGGCGCTAGTAAGCTCGCACACGTCCACTGAGTGTTAGGCTAGAGATTGCCCTGAGGGTGGGGTAGTCAATGAGTGCTCAGATTGTTTACTGAAGTGCATTGGCATTAGCACCATTAAGATCAGAGGCCCAGATCGATTTCTCACACGACACCAGTCAGACCTCAATTATGTGACCACCCAACGCCCCCCCCCCCCTCCCCTCCTTTCAAACACACACACACACACACACACACACACACACACACACACACACACACACACTCTCTTCCGAACAGCTGAACAATCAAACAAGCAAACAACAACTACTACCCCATGAATTAATGCATCATGAGATTCCGCCTCCGTATACATCTTAAACAACCGAAATATTGCTTGTATTCGGTGTGCCTGTGCAGTAATCGTCGGTGTACATTTAGTCACAGACACAGTTTAATAAAAAGAACAAAAAACAGCAACAACAACAACAAAAACAAACAAAAAAATAGCAAAAAGCAAAAGTAAAGGCAAACAAACACCAACGACAAAAAAGTTTTAGTTGGCGACAATTATGCGATAGGTGTGTGTGTGTGTGTGTGTGTGTGTGTGTGTGTGTGTGTGTGTGTGTGTGTGTGTGTGTGTGTGTGTGGTATATTTGTTGAACGCGGGAGTAAGCGCACTGATTCACTCTATGAGAATTTTGCGCTATATAAGAGCAATTCATTATTATTGATAGTACCTTCTACCAGGGACCCCTTCGTAACTGAGATGAAAAAAACCCACAGGATTTCTCTTCACAATTAAACAATTAACCGGAATGCTTTTGACTGTGGTCAGAGGCAATTAGCTCCAAAATGACTGCAAAAACCAGGGACCCCTTCGTAACTGAGATGAAAAAAACCCACAGGATTTCTCTTCACAATTAAACAATTAACCGGAATGCTTTTGACTGTGGTCAGGGGCAGTTAGCTCCAAAATGACTGCAAAAACGATCACGCCAGCGTCAATAAGCGAAGCACTCAGCAGTGACCTTGGTTACGTTCGCCATAGTTGTAGAGAGATGTATAAAGACCCGGCGGCATTTCCACAGATCATTAGATAGTAGATGTAAACACATTACTCATTAGTCGACGCTTTGAAGCATTACGTTCGGTGAAGGTCGGGGAAGCCGGGCTGGTCGAATGGTAGAGCGTTGGACTTCTAATGCTCGGGTCATAAGTTCGATCGCGGCTGGGGCCAAATATTTGTGCTGGCTTTTTCATCGTTGCCCCGTCTTTGATATCACCCTATGTGGTGGAAAAGGACGTTAAACCCCCAAACACCCACCCACCCACTCTTGACCTAAGGTGGCTGATGAGCCGGTGAAATTCCGGCGAAACGCGTCCCGCTTCGGCCAAGGCTTTCCTACCTTACTAGACACCATTTCCTTGTACGTAGTAAGAAATACCTCTTGATGGGGTTTCTCGGTAACGTCGATGTCTTTTTTCCGTAAACAAGGGGGACAAAGGATGATTTGGGCATAATTATGGGGTTATTGCTTTCACTGAAAAGCTTTGTTTTGGTGTAAAAATTATTTCTGTAGAATGGTTTAGGCCTGAGGTACGTTTGTTGAAAACTTGCACTTGAAAAGCCGCCATGTTGAGAAAATGGCTGGTAAAGTGTCACGTAGGAATCATGCCAGTATGGCGTCGTTGTATTGTGCGCTCTTTTTTTTTTTTTAATTAAACATGGTTGTAAGCTACATTCAGCCATAACACTTTCACAGAAGTTATATTAGTCGTTTAAGGACCCGAAAATGTAAAACATCTCCAAATCGCTAAATTTGTCCTGCCACTACTTTTCTTTTCAGTTATCAAAAGTGGCTTGGTGAATTTGTCCTTTTGTAGGAACCCATGACATTTGTCAGATATGTTGGAGGGAAAAAACAGAACCCGACATCCAGTTACTGTTCCTTCATTCTCTCTCTCTCTCTCTCTCTCTCTCTCTCTCTCACACACACACACACACACACACACACACACACACACACACACACACACACACACACACACAGAGGGGAGCCGGGGTGGCCGAATGGTAGAGCGTTGGACTTCCAATGCTCGGGTCGTGAGATCGAACCCCGGCTGGGGCCAAATATTGTACATGTACTGGCTTTTTCAACGTTGGCCCGTCTTTGATATCACCCGTATGTGGTGGAAAAGGACGTTAAACTCCCCCCCCCACACACACACACACACGAATTATCAAGATAGAGTATTTGGAACTGACACGCGTACTCCGGAGCGGAACTGTTCCAGAACATGATTATGTTGGTTTAGCAAAGATGGAATTAGCCCGTTAAAGGTCTGCAATCTCAAAAAAGCCACAAACAGTGTGTTTTAAAGAGCTACCCGACTGTGCAAAATACACAGTCAACCCTGTCACAGTTACAGAGTTTTCGGCGTCCCTGAAACCCGTACAAAACCAAGGGCAGCCTGATTTCACAGCTCAGTTTGCGTTTTGACATTGAGCGAGAAAGATCGTGCAGCACTCAACATTCGTTAGACACTGTAGCGATGTGTCTCGCTCACTGACCAAAGGCCAAATGATGTCACGGAAAATTCGTGCTCTGGTTTTATAAGGGTCCCCGAAGCGTTGAAAACTCTGCAACTGTGACAGAGTTGCCTGGACTATGTACAGTCGAAGGAGTCGCAGTTTAAAAAAAGGACAATGTGTGTGGCTTTCTGCTGAGACTGCAGACCTTTAAAGCCGCGCAAGCGCGCGCGCCAGGCTGGCTCCGTTTACAAGCCAATCACCATGCCTCTCGTACACAGCGTAGTTGCGACAGATAGCCATGTCTTGATATAGCACGTGCGGAATTACGTTCATTTTCTTGTCGGTCGCTGCCGCACACAGGTGGTGATATGTGAAAATATTGAACTGTTATTTTCTCCTGGTGAAGGTATTTATCGTACTGATTTTCATGATATATTCTTGATTTTGTATTATTGATTATATATTCTTTAGTGAGTGTCTTTGATTGTTGTTTTCAATACTCCGGTGTGGAGTTCGTATCCTGGCCTGGGCCAAATATTTGTGTTGGCTTTTTTTCTGGTAGCCCCGTCTTTGATATCAACATTATATGATGGAAGATATTGTTCTTCTTCTTCTACTGCTACTGCTGCTACTACTACTACTACTACCACTAAATTCCATCCCTGTATTGTTGTGAGTACACAATGTGAAATTCGGCAATTAAATGAGGGTGTCCTTATTCACCCAGTTGGTGAGGTGATCTGTTTTGATTACTTTATTTGTAAATTAAGGGCTTGCGGTCGTTAATGGTTAATGAATGTGGTGATTTCTTTGAATGGTGATTTGGTTTATAAATCACATCTCAATGTTTCGTACATTGCTTTTTTATTTTATTATCTTTTTATGGATATGGACTGCGTGAAGCCGTCAGAGAGAGAGAGAGAGAGAGAGAGAGAGAAGGTGGGGGGGGGGGGTGGTCAACGTGCTTTCCCCTTCCTACCCCCACATACGGGTTATATGAAAGACGGGGCAACGATGAAAAAGCCAGCACAAATATTTGGCCCCAGTCGAGAATCGAACTGACGAACTTAGCATTGGACGCCCAACGCTCTACCATTCGGCCACCCTGGTTCCCAGAGAGAGATGATGATGATGATGATGATGATGATGATGATGATGAAACGTTTATTAGGATCATTCTTGTAGGCATCATCTTACAAGAAGTCCTCACTACATTCTACAATAATGATCAAACAAAACAAAAACAAACATGAGAGAGAGAGAGAGAGAGAGAGAGAGAGAGAGAGAGAGAGAGAGAGAGATGCGGGAGGGGGGTTACATTGTTATAATAACTATCTGATGTTGTCCCTTTCGCCTTCATCTGCAGCTATTTCTGGCCAGAAAACGTGTGAGCAGAACATACAGGAAAATGGTGGAATCCGTCCCATCTCGTCTCGGGTAAAGAAACTAGAAAAGCCGTGAAGAGTTGACGTGTTTCGCTATGTTACAATTTCATATTGATCGTGATTTTATTATCACCAGTATTGATATTTTTGGAAAGTATTAATAAACATGTGGATGAGCATTCGGAGGTGAGCAGCGCGCCCGACTTCTCTCTCTCTCTCTCTCTTCTTCTTCTTCTTCTTCTTCTTCTTTTATTTACTTTTGTTGCCGCCCCAACTCTCCACCAGCTCCAGTGGTATTCCTCCCATTTTTTGCATTATTATTATGAATGATGATGAGAACGCGGATGATGGTATGATAATGCTATGGAGGTCCGTGTGGCTTGAGGCTGCAGGGCAGGGCCGCATTCCACGCCCGGGAATTACGGCACCTACAGTGCCGGCAGAGTAATTATCCACATCGTGAAAAGCGTGATAACAAGGGAAATACTCTCAAAGTTGTACCGGTGAAATGGGTTAATTAGCCTCGGCTGTATGGCAACAACATCCGCACTGCGTCTACAGCACACCCACTCTGGTTAGGAGCCGAACTAGATAGCAAAAATCCCGCTTGCATCGGCTGGCTTTTGTTTTGGTTTGTTTTGTATTGTATTTTCCTTTGTTTTGTTTTGTCTTGTTTTCCAACGGTGGGGTGGTTGTGTAGATGTTTTGTTGTTGTTGTTGTTGTTTTGTTTGTTTATCATAGAAACTAAATTGACAGTATCTGATCGTAGACCTTAGAATTTCACTGGGTTACGATGGGCACTTTCCTCTGGCCGTCTGTCATTGCTGACTTCACAAAACTTAGATGTGTTTTAAATAACGATCTTCAAACTTCTTAGAGCCATTCGTTGATATGTTCGTTTGTTATTGTTCATTATTTTTCAGTCAGCCGATTGGATGGCTTCAAACGGTAGCCATAGTGATGGCCTTGACCTTCCACAGCACACATGCGACCACGCCGGGAGGGTCGTACTACCAAGAAAGCAACACTCACTCAGGCTCAAGCTGGGGAAATTTCTGCATGGAACCTCCGGCTTTTGACGTCACCTGCGGATGGACAATTGTTGTCAATTCAGATCCCGGTCTGCTGAACATCATAGTAAGTCAATATGATAGACTGTGGGGAAAAAAATCAAGAAAGATAGGCTGTTACTAAAATGAGGTAACAGCTTCAAAGCAGGATTTAACAGATTATGAGTACTGGTACTGCTTTCATGATAATGACGAGAATAATACTAATTATAATAACAGCAACAATAGCGATAACAATAACAATGTTATCATCATCATCATCATCATCAACGTAATCATCATTATAACAACAATACTAGAATGATAATCACAATAACAACAAGGATAATTACAATAATAGTGACAAACATGACAGAGATAATAACAATAATAGTGACAAACATGACAGAGATAATAACAATAATAGTGACAAACATGACAGAGATAATAACAATAATAGTGACAAACATGACAGAGATAATAACAATAATAGTGACAAACATGACAGAGATAATTACAATAATAGTGACAAACATGACAGAGATAATAACAATAATAGTGACAAACATGACAGAGATAATAACAATAATAGTGACAAACATGACAGAGATAATAACAATAATAGTGACAAACATGACAGAGATAATAACAATAATAGTGACAAACACGACAGAGATAATTACAATAATAGTGACAAACACGACAGAGATAATTACAATAATAGTGACAAACATGACAGAGATAATTACAATAATAGTGACAAACATGACAGAGATAATAACAATAATAGTGACAAACATGACAGAGATAATAACAATAATAGTGACAAACATGACAGAGATAATTACAATAATAGTGACAAACATGACAGAGATAATAACAATAATAGTGACAAACATGACAGAGATAATAACAATAATAGTGACAAACATGACAGAGATAATAACAATAATAGTGACAAACATGACAGAGATAATACAATAATAGTGACAAACATGACAGAGATAATTACAATAATAGTGACAAACATGACAGAGATAATTACAATAATAGTGACAAACATGACAGAGATAATTACAATAATAGTGACAAACATGACAGAGATAATTACAATAATAGTGACAAACATGACAGAGATAATTACAATAATAGTGACAAACATGACAGAGATAATAACAATAATAGTGACAAACATGACAGAGATAATTACAATAATAGTGACAAACATGACAGAGATAATTACAATAATAGTGACAAACATGACAGAGATAATTACAATAATAGTGACAAACATGACAGAGATAATAACAATAATAGTGACAAACATGACAGAGATAATTACAATAATAGTGACAAACATGACAGAGATAATTACAATAATAGTGACAAACATGACAGAGATAATTACAATAATAGTGACAAACATGACAGAGATAATAACAATAATAGTGACAAACATGACAGAGATAATAACAATAATAGTGACAAACACGACAGAGATAATTACAATAATAGTGACAAACACGACAGAGATAATTACAATAATAGTGACAAACATGACAGAGATAATTACAATAATAGTGACAAACATGACAGAGATAATTACAATAATAGTGACAAACATGACAGAGATAATTACAATAATAGTGACAAACATGACAGAGATAATAACAATAATAGTGACAAACATGACAGAGATAATTACAATAATAGTGACAAACATGACAGAGATAATTACAATAATAGTGACAAACATGACAGAGATAATTACAATAATAGTGACAAACATGACAGAGATAATTACAATAATAGTGACAAACATGACAGAGATAATTACAATAATAGTGACAAACATGACAGAGATAATTACAATAATAGTGACAAACATGACAGAGATAATTACAATAATAGTGACAAACATGACAGAGATAATTACAATAATAGTGACAAACATGACAGAGATAATTACAATAATAGTGACAAACATGACAGAGATAATTACAATAATAGTGACAAACATGACAGAGATAATTACAATAATAGTGACAAACATGACAGAGATAATTACAATAATAGTGACAAACATGACAGAGATAATAACAATAATAGTGACAAACATGACAGAGATAATAACAATAATAGTGACAAACACGACAGAGATAATTACAATAATAGTGACAAACACGACAGAGATAATTACAATAATAGTGACAAACATGACAGAGATAATTACAATAATAGTGACAAACATGACAGAGATAATTACAATAATAGTGACAAACATGACAGAGATAATTACAATAATAGTGACAAACACGACAGAGATAATAACAATAATAGTGACAAACACGACAGAGATAATAACAATAATAGTGACAAACATGACAGAGATAATTACAATAATAGTGACAAACATGACAGAGATAATTACAATAATAGTGACAAACACGACAGAGATAATTACAATAATAGTGACAAACATGACAGAGATAATTACAATAATAGTGACAAACATGACAGAGATAATTACAATGATAGTGACAAACATGACAGAGATAATTACAATAATAGTGACAAACATGACAGAGATAATTACAATAATAGTGACAAACATGACAGAGATAATTACAATAATAGTGACAAACATGACAGAGATAATTACAATAATAGTGACAAACATGACAGAGATAATAACAATAATAGTGACAAACATGACAGAGATAATAACAATAATAGTGACAAACATGACAGAGATAATTACAATAATAGTGACAAACATGACAGAGATAATAACAATAATAGTGACAAACATGACAGAGATAATAACAATAATAGTGACAAACATGACAGAGATAATAACAATAATAGTGACAAACATGACAGAGATAATAACAATAATAGTGACAAACATGACAGAGATAATTACAATAATAGTGACAAACATGACAGAGATAATAACAATAATAGTGACAAACACGACAGAGATAATAACAATAATAGTGACAAACATGACAGAGATAATTACAATAATAGTGACAAACACGACAGAGATAATTACAATAATAGTGACAAACACGACAGAGATAATAACAATAATAGTGACAAACATGACAGAGATAATTACAATAATAGTGACAAACACGACAGAGATAATTACAATAATAGTGACAAACATGACAGAGATAATAACAATGGTGATGATGAAGACGACGACGAGGGGTTGGGTCGGTGTTTTGGAGTTTAACGTCCTTTTACACCATGTATGGGTGATATAAAAGACGTGGCAACGAGAAAAAGGCCAGCACAAATATTTGGCCCCAGCTGGGATTCGAACTCACGACCCGAGCATTGAGAGTCCTACGCTCTACCATTCGGCCACCCCGGCTCCCAGCGACGAGGACGACGATGGTGGTGATGATGACGACGATAAGATAATGAGAAGCCATTCTGATCTTTGGCACTTTGTCCAGGCTAAAAGGGGAGCCGGTGTGGCCGAATGGTAGAGCGTTGGACTCTCAATGCGCGGGTCGTGAGTTCGTATCCCGGCTGGGGCCAAAATATTTGTGCTGGCTTTTTCATCGTTGCCCCGTCTTTGATATCACCCGTAAGTGGTGGAAAAGGACGTTAAACCCCCAAACGCCCACCCTCCCTTGTCCAGGCTAATAATGGAGTAGAGACGAAACTTGAGGGCGGCAAGACTTTCCACATCTCCAACGAGCACTGGAATCCAGCAGGCCCGACTGCAGGGCAAACCTACTGCACTGATGTCAAACTTGAAGGCACCTTCGGAAACGTCCTCCCAGATCTTACAGTGTCATGGTAATCTAAGTGTTTTTGTTTTGTTTGGTTGTGTCTGTTTGCTTGTTTGTTTTCTGGCTGTGTGTGTGTGTGTGTGTGTGTGTGTGTGTGTGTGTGTGTGTGTGTGTGTGTGTGTGTGTGTGTGTGTGTGGTTTTTTGTCATTTTGTTTAATGTTTTTTGTTGTGCTGTTGTTGTTGTTTTGGTGTTATTTTTCGTTTCGTTTTTTTCTTCTTCTTCTTTTTATAACTACTTTATTGTCCCTTTCGGGAAATTCGGGCTGCTTTTCACGCGGAAAAGCGTCGCCGCAGTGCAGCGCCACCCAACCTACCTATCCTTCATTTGATTAATTCGCTAATGGGACAACTAAAGGGGAGGGAAGGGCTGTGGGGGGGGGGGGGGGGGCTGAGCGCTAGAAAGTAACAGTTGAAATAACGCTAGGTTAAAAAAATCAGATAATTTTTTTTTTTTTTTTTACAAAATGTTCCCTCACCTTTTTGTAATTAATGTTTGTACTGATATCTAGGTTGTGCTACTGTAGTGACCTGTACACAGGCAGTGTTTGCGCGACACCCCCATCGTCTGCAACGACGACAACTCCGCCTCCATTGGCCACGACTACCACAGCTAGCATCATCACCACTTGCGCAGGTGCTCTCTCTCTCTCTTTCGTCGTGTGTGTGTGTGTGTGTGTGTGTGTGTGTGTGTGTGTGTGTGTGTGTGTGTGTGCTTTTCGACCTGATGGACGATTTTCTCTATGGTTTTGTGTCTTGTAGTTTAGTGCATAATTTTTTGTCTTGAATTATCGGGGTTTTTTGTTTTTGATTTTGTTTTTTTTGGGGTTTTTTTTCAGTAGATAGTCTCTTTAGCATTAGCAACGACAGGTCGGCAAACTGGCGAATTTCTGTCAAAAACTTTTACCTTTGATAAACAAAGTTTCATCATCATCATCATCATCTCTCTCTCTCTCTCTCTCTCTCTCTCTCTCTCTCTCTTTCTGTCTGTTTCTCTCATCTCGGATGGCATGGGAGATACAGGTCTGCAGATCTTTTGGGATGGATTAGTTCTGCTTTCTTTTCTTCCATGTTTTAGTTGATTAATTAGTCTGCAGAAAAATAGTGGCAAATGTACTGGACACATTTTCCTTTCAAACTAGGATGATTTTTTAAAGTTTGTTTTGTGATTTCTTTTAAGACCCTGTGACAACACCTTCCCTGCAGGAAGCGATAACCTTCAGTGATGCAGATGGTACGTCTTCGTTTTCTGGTGAAATCATGTCAAACATCTCATTTCTAAGTATACTGCCAGTGTGCTGAATCATTCCCCTAGTTATTCACAGGGAACTTTAATCAGTTTGAAACTTACCTTCTTGACCCGGAAATTACCTCCCTAACTCTTAAAGTGGTGTGATGCAGAAACGGTGTAAGGGAGGCAATTAATACTTTCCCAAGTCATAGTCGGGATGCTAAACGCACAGTTTCTTCCCTTCGACCGATCGCATAGCCATTTCAAAGAACATGGGTGGGGTAAACTGTGGACTCCTGCACTGAGTCGTGACTCGAGCTTGCAGGACATCAGTTTATTCCACGTGCCAATTCAAATCAATTTTACAACTTTTTATGATCATTTTCTTGTTTATGTTGGTGCTGTTGAACTCCTTTTTCATTTTTATTCATAAATAAACTTAGTTTGAGTAAATTTTTGGATTGTTTTATTCATGTGACAGCGTGTACACGTTTGAATGTGTCTACTTAAAAAAAAAAGTAATAACAAATAATTTATGACATATTTTGAACTTTCAAATTACATTTTAATGGATATCATACTAAAGACAATTGTATTAGGAAAAAACACACAAAAGATCTAACAGATACATCAATGAAGAAGCAGTGAACATTATAGTGACGGCACTGAAGAGGAGGCAAGTTTTCCCTGGCACACAAGATGCACATAATGCCTATAAGCCCCGGCAGCCAAGGGGTTAAATTATCCCCTTATATCCCTGCAAAAAACGTGGGGAGCCGGGGTGGCCGAATGGTAGAGCGTTGGATTTCTAATGCTCGGGTCGTGAGTTCGTATCCCGGCTGGGGCCAAATATTTGTGCTGGCTTTTTCATCGTTGCTCCGTCTTTGATATCACCCGTATGTGGTGGAAAAGGACGTTAAACCCCCAAACACCCACCCACCCTCCCTGCCAAAAAAAAAAAAATCTCTTCGTCTGACTACTTTATTTCATGTTGACTTTGATACAGGAGGTGAAGGTATCTTCACAGCCTACAACGGAAAGTGCTACGTCTCCCCAGGCACCCACCATTACGTCACTTATCGCATGGACTGTTTCCTCGGATGCCTGCAGACGTCCGATTGCCATGGAGTCAACGTCGGCCCGCACAGTCCCACCTCGGTCACGTGTGCTTACGTCACTGAAGTCTTCGACGCCGGCCACTTGACAGGCAGTTCGTCCTGTGCGTTCTGGCGTATGCTGTGATGAACTACATGGTCACGTACGCGTCAGTGACGATGTGAGTCGAAGCAAGAGCCGCATAACTGAGGATGGGTGGGGATGGGTGTTTGGGAGTTTAACGTCCTTTTCCACAAAGTATGGGTATAAGTATATCACAAAGGATATCAAAGGGACAACGAGAAAAGACCAGCGCAAAATAGTTGGCCACAGCCTGGATTCGAAGTTACGACAAGAGCACTGAAAGTCCATTAATTTTTTTTTTTTTTTTTTTTTGACTATTCAGGCTCCCCCGCATAACTACGGTAACATAAGATGAGACAAGATAAGATGTTATGTTATTTTGTGTTTTCAGTCAGTGAGTTCAGATGAGATGAGATGCGAATGACAACATAACAATAGATTACATGAGATTACACAACACAACACAACACAACACAACACAACACAACACAACACAACACAACACAACACAACACAACACAACACAACACATAGGGTGGGTGGGTGTTTGGGAGTTTAATGTCCTTTACCATCACATAAGGGATTCATAGACGGGGAACGACAAAAAGGCCAGCACAAATATTTGGCCCCAGCCGGCATTGAAAGTCCAACGCTCAACCGTTCCGCGATCCCGCCTTCCCGGGGATAACTTAGTCCTTTGGTCGAACAGACTGTAAAGAAAACAAAATCGGTCCGGGGTCATGTGTCGTGTGGTTTATTTGGACCATGTTAGCTGTGTTAGTTTGTGGAGCTGTTGTTTGCTTGTTTGTTTGTTTGTTTGTTTTAACTCATTCAGGACGGGCCGATTTTTCCTCAGCCATCCCCTGTAGACGGGCCGAGGTTTGCGAGGTTCAGAAAAAAAAAATCATTATAAAATAACAAAACAAAATACAGACGTAAACTTTTCAGGGTAGTTTACTAACATATTTAAGCAGATGTTGCTTCAACTCAAAAACTTAATTATCTTTGTTGTCAGTCATGGTGTACAAAAAACAAACAAACAAACAAACAAAAAACACGATCCGCATAAGCGTTGTAGGGCCGCGTATGCAGCTGTTCGTCCGGAGAGAGTTGATGTGAAAAAGTTCAGTACCGCCCGACACTAGGGGCATAACTCTGCTGAGTCATTTGAGTTCATAGCGGACTGCAATCCGCTATGGCGAACCGTGCCACACAAACCTATTAGATGTGTATGTGTGTTTGCGGCTAAGCGGGCCCCCGCCTCTCTTTTCGGGCCTGAGCGAACAGTGCCCGTGCACTGTGTCTCATGTTTTCGTAACGACGACCCGGAAAAGGCTCTAGCTTCGCAACTTGTGCTTTTTGTACAATTGTGATGTTGTATAATTATAGTTCATGGTTTAGTTTACAAAGGCAAGTTCGAAAAATGGTTATTGTAACCAACAGCTTTAGATAAAGCATCAAATTCGATGTCAAATTCACGTCTTGCGTTTGCCATCCACGGCCCGTATGTAAAAGCCGAGGTTAATTTAACCCACGGTTACGGGCCTAACCCTGACTAGGACAAAAGAAACCCAAAAGCAAAATTATATTTTAAAAAAAAGGAAGCAAGGAAAGAAGAAAACAATCCTGCTATAACGGCTCAGGCACCTTGCGCCCGCTTCCTGATTCAAAACAATAAACAACAGAAAATTTAACTCTAGAGCAAGTGTAGTTCGAGGTAAGATTCTAACCAAGCCCTAACCTCGACTATTACATACGGGCCCTGGTCGATTTGTGAGCTTAGGGCCGTCAGCAAGTGTTCCTTTTGAGATTAATCGCTTTTCTCATGCTGGCCGAACTACTGGGTGGATTTGGTTTTGGGGTTTTATGAACTGCAGCCGGGCCAACTGCTACTGCAAACCACAAAAACCCATGAATCCTCCGTGATGTATTATATTGGCAATAAACTTTCGTGTCCGTTGTCAGAAGTTTGGCGTCTTCAGAAATTGTTGCTGAACATTCATCATCAGTGTGTGTGTGTGTGTGTGTGTGTGTGTGTGTGCGTGTGTGTGTGTGTGTGTGTGTGTGTGTGTGTGTGCGTGTGTGTGTGTGTGTGTGTGTGTGTGTGTGTGTGCGTACCCTGTTGCCGTCACTATACAAATCGCGTTCCCTGTTCCAAAACTACATTACGTTTTGACACAAGGGGCATCACATGTGTCGCGTAGTTACCTCCCATGTCTGTGGCGGGCATTCTTAGTCTATCAAGTTTGGTGAAATTATACCAAGAAATGGCAATATTAAAAGCGAGCGAAATCGAGACAAGGGAGGTAATACAGGAACGTGTCGACCACACCTGATTCAACTAGGTTGCTCCCCTTGGATGAGGGTTTATCGTGAATTTATCACACGTACATCGGAGTGCAACAGGCGATAGAAATTCTTAGTCTATCAAGTTTGGTGAAATTAATTCTGAATTTAGTTTTGCCACATATAGTGTTTGAAATATGAGACCGACAGCATTAAAGTGGATTGACACAAGTAACAAGAAGTAACTTGAAACTGGTATACATGTATACCCGAGCGAAGCCGGGTACTCTGCTAGCTTTAGGAAGTAACCACACCCAAGGGCTGTAGCTGTCTCCCCTGAACAACTCCCTGGCGCTGTAGTAATCTCCTCCCCCCCCCCCCCCCCACACTCTCTAGCGCTGCCAGAGACAGGCACGAGCGCAAGAAATGCATGGACACCATTGGAGGTGTTGAAAACACTGAGATAACAGCGTGGGAGGTGCTGGAATGATAGTTAGAGAGAGAGAGAGAGAGGGGGAGGGGGGGGGGGGGTCGGAAGAAATAGAGAGAGAGAGGGGGGGGGGGGAGAAAAAAAGAGACTCACAGACACACAGGAAGAAGACAGACACGTACATAGTTTACCAAACAAGAGAGAGAGAGAACCCCGGGGGGGGTGAGGGGGATGAAAAGGAGCCCCGCAACTGGAAACTGATGAAGTTTTTCGGTTTGGCGTTGTGTGTGTGTGTGTGTGTGTGTGTGTGTGTGTGTGTGTGTGTGTGTGTGTGTGTGTGTGTGTGTGTGTGTGTGTGTGTGTGTGTGTGTGCTGTTGACAGTATGACAATGAGACTGTGACAGTGAAGGGTGTGGACCGCAGCATTAAAGTGGATTGACACAAGTAACAAGAAGTAAACTGGTATACATGTATACCCGAGCCGGGTACTCTGCTAGTCATGTAATAGCTGAACATCACCAGGACAAACCCTCAGTTGTTGTCCTATGCTGCTTATACAGTTATCCCATTCGATTACTACGCTGTAAACTACTACTGCATGTTTTTTTTAATTACTCTGTTTTGGCTTTTTTTTATTTTGACACAACAGACAAATTTTACAGACATACCACTGTACAGGATAAACAAAGTGCATGTATCCCTACAAAACACACAAGCATGCATACATACATTAAAGATAATGAAGATAACAGAGAGAAAAGTAAAAGGAAAGGAAAGAGAAAAAAAAAAAGGCCACAGGGAAGGCTAAAAAATAAAAATAAAAAAAAGGGATGGGGGGGGGGGGTAGCGGCAGAGAGGGCAGCATTATGACATTTTGTAATTTAAGTTGGGATATGCCGGGTACGTGGGTGATTATTAGGTGACCAGACGCTGATAGGGAGCCCACTGTCTATGAAATAATCCTAAATTATCATTAGTGAAGTGGGTACATTATCATTAGTGAAGTGAAGTGGGTACATTATCATTAGTGAAGTGAAGTGGGTACATTATCATTAGTGAAGTGAAGTGGGTACATTATCATTAGTGAAGTGAAGTGGGTACACTATCATTAGTGAAGTGAAGTGGGTACATTATCATTAGTGAAGTGAAGTGGGTACATTATCATTAGTGAAGTGAAGTGGGTACATTATCATTAGTGAAGTGAAGTGGGTACATTATCATTAGTGAAGTGAAGTGGGTACATTTATCATTAGTGAAGTGAAGTGGGTACATTATCATTAGTGAAGTGAAGTGGGTACAATTATCATTAGTGAAGTGAAGTGGGTACATTATCATTAGTGAGTAAGTGGAAGTGGGTTACATTATCATTAGTGAAACGTGAATGTGGGTACATATCATTAGTGAAGTGAAGTGGGTACATTATCATTAGTGAAGTGCAGTGGGTACATTATCATTAGTGAAGTGAATTGGGTACATTATCATTAGTGAATTAAAAGGTTGGGGTACATTATCATTAGTGAAGTGAGGTGGGTACCAGTGAAGTTATCATTAGTGAAGTAAAGTGGGTACATTATCATTAGTGAAGTAAAGTGGGTACATTATCATTAGTGAAGTGAAGTGGGTACATTATCATTAGTGAAGTGAAGTGTGTACATTATCATTAGTGAAGTAAAGTGGGTACATTATCATTAGTGAAGTAAAGTGGGTACATTATCATTAGTGAAGTAAAGTGGGTACATTATCATTAGTGAAGTAAAGTGGGGTACATTATCATTAGTGAAGTAAAGTGGGTACATTATCATTAGTGAAGTAAAGTGGGTACATTATCATTAGTGAAGTGAAGTGGGTACATTATCATTAGTGAAGTGAAGTGGGTACATTATCATTAGTGAAGTGAAGTGGGTACATTATCATTAGTGAAGTGGGTACTGCATGATTGTTATTGTTTCTTGTTGTTGCTGTTTCTGTTTGCTGTTTATTGTTTGTTTCGTTTTGTTTTTGTTTCGATTGTTTGGGTCTTTTCGTTTTATTTTGTTAGGAGATTTTTTTTGGCTTTTGTTTGTTTGTTTGTTGTTGTTGCTTTTCGGTGTCTTAACCAACACATACTCTGAGGTCTGAATAAAAATGGGAACAATAATAGGTGCAATGTCTTGGCCGACCTACAAGTATCGGACATTTGTCCTGAAAATTGTCGACAGTGAATTGATCTAAAATACAAAACAAAACGAAACAAGAACCTAAAATCCAACAAAAACAACAACAAAGTCGTGAAAGACTGTTTCATTGAATTTGGTTGTGTTTAACAAATGGCCGCCTTTGTAAGAAATTAATCCGACATTTCGAAAATGATTCGGTCTATGACCGATTCTCGACGCTTATATGAAGCACTGGCTACTCCTATTTTTCAAAGAACATTCCACACACCAACGGCGACTCTTCCCGCAAAGGCACTAAAGTCCTACGTAGTATACGTGCAGGTACAGATCAGTCGTCCTTCGAAGTCAAGCTGGTGATCGTCTGCCTGGGCGATGCCTGACAGCTCAAAGCAGACATGACTAAGTCCTCGGAGGTCTCCGTTGTAGCTGACATTTCCAAAGTCGAATTCGTCCCAGTCGCGGCCAATCCTTTGGAATGATGCACCATTGGGCTGTTGAGAGTAAAAGAAACGAGACATGGCATGATATACTATTATAGGCGGGGTTTCGGGGGGTAGGGCCGTAGGTATAGTTTGAGGGAGGTGACAGAGGCCGAATGGTAGAGGGTGGGTAGGTGGGTGTTTTGGGGTTTAACGTCCTTTTCCACCGCATACGGGTGATATCAAAGACGGGGCAACGATGAAAACGCTCATCAGCCACCTTAGGTCAAGAGTGGGTGGGTGGGTGTTTGGGGGTTTAACGTCCTTTTCCACCACATAGGGTGATATCAAAGACGGGGCAACGATGAAAAAGCCAGAACAAATATGTGGCCCCAGCTGTGATACGAACTCACGACCAGAGCATTGGAAGTCCAACGCTCTACCATTCGGCCATCCCGGCTCCCCGAATGGTAGAGCGTTGGACTTCCAATGCTTGGGTCGTGAGTTCGAATCCCGGTTGGGGCCAAATATTTTATTACAATTTTTATTATTATTTATATATTATTATTTTTTTTGTGTGTGCTGGCTTTTTCATCGTTGCCCCCGTGTTTGATATCACTCACACGTGATGGAAAAAGGACGTTAAACCCCAAAACACCCACCCATCCTGTCTAGTTGGTGTTCAGTAACGTCGTCTGCACAGTACGCTGTACGTTTCTATGTACGTAGAATAACATAATTACACACCAACCCAAGTCGCCGCAATGGTTTTACATGTTATACACTGTAGTGTGTCCCAATTGATTCTGATGCACGGATTAACCTTCCGGCTACGTCGCTAAAACACTTCTTAGTCCTACATCGTGTGAAACAACTTACCCATGGTTTTTAAAAAGGTAATTTTCGACTTATTCCTAGTCCTACGTCGTGGGAAACAAATTACCAATGGTTTTTATATAGGCAGATTGCAGCTTATTTCTAGTACTACATCGTGGGAAACAAATTACCCATGGTTTTTATATAGGCAATTCACAACTTATTCTTTAATTACTCCGCTAATTACAAGTTAAACAACACAATTTTAGGCATGAACATAGTCAAACCATTTATTGACAAAGTCATGAAATTTCAAAGGTGTGACATAAATATTGACCGAGATACGTTCATCTAAAGCAATGTGTGTGCAACTTTTTACCCACGACGTAGCCGGAAGGTTAAGTTTATTCGATGAAAAGAATTTCAATACTTACCAGACGACGTTATTTGGTTGCGGAATGAGGACCAACTAGACGGCGCTAATTGGTTGCTTAAAAAAAAAAAAAATTCGAGTCCTGGTCTCTTCAGGAATGGAAGGTAGGCTCAAGAAAATTATTATTCTCTGCTATCAATAGCTCTTCAACTCCAACGTGAAGTCAGTTCTGCTCTACGGATGCGAAACATGGAGGACAACAAAGACAATGCAGCAGAAAAAAAATCCAGACATTTTTCAACACCTGTCTGAGGCGCATCTTCAACATCAGATGGCCAGAGAAGATCTGAAACGAAGAGCTATGGGAGCGAGCGGGACAGGAACCACTGGCCAAGCAGATCCTGCGGAGGAAGTGGGGCTGGATTGGACACACCCTCAGGAAGCCAGCATCCAGCACCACACGCCAAGCCTTGACATGGAACCCGCAGGGGAAAAGGAAGAGAGGCCGGCCTCGCAACAGCTGGAGGCGGGACACAGGCAGAGCTATGCAAGAAGGGGATCAACTGGACTGGAGTGGCAAGAGTAGCAAAGAACAGAGTGCGATGGCGAAGGGTCGTCGATGGCCTATGCTCCACTTGGAGCCATGGGTCTTAGTAGTTAGTAGTAGTGGCTATTAATAGCGACAGAGTCGAGACACGGTGGCGATGGCCAGACGAAACATTGTATCTGGCAAACAGCCTGAGAAATCCGAAAGCGGATTTGTTTTTATCTCAGGGGCATCACGAACTTTAACGATATAACCAAAAGACAGCTGACGTACCTGGACCGAATTCATCCTATGTGAGAAACGGACTTGAGCTTTCCAGCCACACGCGGGAGGAGGGTTAAACACATCAAACTCTGACTACTTGGACATACATCCTGTACTTTACATTTATACACAAAGAACTTTGCAAA
Source organism: Batillaria attramentaria (assembly GCA_018292915.2). NCBI lineage: Eukaryota > Metazoa > Mollusca > Gastropoda > Batillariidae > Batillaria > Batillaria attramentaria. The sequence goes on from JACVVK020000261.1 coordinate 36,164, forward strand.
AAGAATAATAAAATCTAGCACTTTATCGGTTGCAACATTCTCTTGCACCCCAAACAGCACCAATTCTTCACTGAAGGAAAACCTCTCACAATGTACACATTTACTATGTAGCGTCACCAACACATCAGTTCAAAAACGTTGTACGACCTGACAATGCCAGAACAGGTGAGTAATAGTTTCGTTCTCAAATTTACAAAACTTGCATTTAGGGCTATTCACCAGTTTGCACATGGACAGATATTTACCAGTTGGAATGATGCGATGCAGAGTTCCAAACTGGAACCATGACCTTATTTACTTATGTTACCTTAGTTTGCGCTGCCACAAAGATGTGGTAACTACCACTCTGCTAAAAGGTCTGCAATCTCAACAAAAAGCCACAAACTGTGTTTTTCAAACACTATCCATTTGTGCAAAATGCACAATCAACTCTGTCACAGTTACAGAGTTTTCAGCGTCCCTGAAACCCCTATAAAAGCCAAGGGCAGCCTGATTCCACAGCTCATTTTGCGTTTTGACACGAGAACGATCACAGCAGCCAATCTTCTCGTTCAGCACTCAACACCCGCTAGACGCTGCAGCGACGTGTCTCACTCACCAAAAGCACAACTCACGCTCTGGTTTTATAAAGCGCTGAAAACTCTGCAACTGTGACAGAATTGCCTGCATTATGCACAGTCGCAGTTTAAAAAAAAAAAATGTTTGCAGCTTTTTCTTGAGATTGCAGACCTGCAATTTCCCCATTGACTTTGTATCAGTGGTGTTGCAAGAAAGTTCCCTGGCCTGTTCACCAGTATGTAATTGTTCCGTTGCTTTCTGTCCCCTCTCTTCTGCTGTATGTCTGTCTCTGTTCACCTGGCTAGGGAGTTTCTTCCTGCACTGTTCTCTCTAGTGCTTGTGACAGGGCTCTAAGAGCGTGGTTCAGACGGGACAGTCACAGTGTTATCACCATGGTATTCCCTTCCCTGGAGATTTCCCACGATGTGAGCGTCTGTTGTTTCAACAGTGCGTCTAGCGTCATATCTAGGGTTGTTGGCTCACACACACACACACACACACACACACACACACACACACACACTCTCTCTCTCTCTCTCTTTCTAAGAGCACCGCACTGCACAACATCACACCACACATACACATACTGACGCCCTTGTTACAGTTAACAACGATACGAAACACCACTGCTGATGGCGGACACACTTTATGCTTCTGATAACACGAACAAATTGCAACAAACTGCAATAATTATATTCTTCTCGGCCGATCACTAACACGAATTTAGAATTGTCTTTTCATTGTTCGCTTGATAAAATCGCCAGTGAATGGCGTGAAAAACATGTCACCCTATTAGCCGTGAAAGCACTGGTAGGACACACTATAAACATTAACATGACTGACTCGTTCTTTACTGATGAATTAATTATCATACATTGCACGTTTCCACATTTGAAGCCATACAAAACAATAGCAAATAGCTCGCCTGTTATAATGGTAACACCGATAGCATTCAATACCATTCGATAGACAATGATCTGATCGCCGTGGAGAAAAAAAAAGGTATTTTAACCTTCTCCTTACACAAATCTTTCGTGTCTTCTGTCCTCCTCGTGTTTCAACAAGGAGACATAACCCAGGAACTTTATCGGACACAAGAAAAGACAGACAAACGTGGATTCTCTCACCGTGGTACGTAGTTCTTAGGCGTATGAACAACCGCAGCTGTTCAGTTCAGTTCAGTTCAATACATTCATCTGAAAACTTAGTTTAATCGTTCTGTCGTGACAGTTCTGATGGACTGTTTTAATAATAATAATAATAATAATAATAATAACATTCATCATTCTTATATTATATATTGCCGTATCCCCACAAGGTGAGGTCAAGGCGCTTCACAATTACCGTCTAAACTAATAAGAGTCTGCAACACACACTGTCATAACACACGTTTTCTGATGTTGATTTTCTACCTGCTTTGTTGTTCATTGACATACGGCCAGTAATCGCTCATCCACTTTGGCAGGAGAAGAGGCAATCAACTTATACCGAGATTTTGTTGCTCTCTATCGGGATGATTAAACGTGTTGATCTTTATTGATAGACAGGCGGTAATTGCTGATCAACCTTAGTAGGGGATGACTTAATCAGTTGATACCGAGTTTTGATGCTCTCTATAAAGGCATTTAGCATAAGTTGCTGACAGATGACCGGTAATCGCTTTGGATACGAGGCATGGGAAGAGTTAATTGATCGGCTTATACCGAGGTCCCGTTGCGCAATTTAAGGACAATTTAACATAAGTTAATCTTTAATGATAGATGGGCGGTAATCGCTGTGCAGCCTCGGTACGGGAAGAGTTAATTGATCAGCTTATACCGAGGTTCCGTTGCTCTATATAAGATAATTTAACATACATAATCATGTTGTTTACTGCTAGTTGGGAGGCAATTGGCGGGGAAAGAGCTGATGAGTTTATTATTATCTGTTGCTGTATGTTGCTCGTTGTTGTTGTTGCCGTTGCTGTATGTTGTTGTTGTTGCCGTTGCTGTATGTTGTTGTTGTTGCCGTTGCTATATGTTGTCGTTGTTGCCGTTGCTGTATGTTATCGCTGTTGTCGTTGCTCTAAGGACAAGACTAACACCACCCAGGACTCCACACACCGTGGTAGTTCTTTGGGTTAGACGCGGGGTCGCCCGGGGGGAACATCGCTGGCACTAGTGACTTCTTCCATTCCTCAAGCCTCGCTTTCATCCAGGCCAGCACAGCCGGGTACGTTTGCTTGAGATCATTGTGTTCAGTCGGGTCATCTGGAGAGGTTTGTGTTACGTTACATTAGTGAATATTGCAAAATTCTGAGAAATTCCGACAGCCGATTAGCTGTAAATAGTGAAATTGTACATAAAACCTCTACCATTTTATGCTAAAAGGGCTTAGGTGTCTATACCCAATCCACGACGCTTAGGTCCTTGTACCAAATGGCGCAAACAGCGTACAACATCACTCACAGTTATTGCCCGGCCAATAATTATCACCGAAACTTCAAGAAGATGTACGGCCACATCGTCAGCGTGTATCAACGTTTAGCCCCTGAATCACTCGTAAACTCGCCATTGTCTTCGTTCATGTTCGTATCTCATTCTAATCATCAAGTCAAGTCAAGTCAAGTCAAGTCAAGTCAAGTCAAGTCAAAATACTTTAGTTATACCCGTAGGGCAGTTCATGCGGGCGAGCATAAGACACATAAAGAAGTTAAGATCACTAAATTCATATAATTGTACTCTCTCTCTCTCTCTCTCACACACACACACACACACACACACACACACACACACACACACACACACACACACACACACACACACACACACACACACACACACACACACACACATCCTGCACTTGGTGACTAAACGGAGAATCATAAGCATGAGGCAACTAAAAAAAAAAAAAAAAAAATCACAGACAAGTATCACAAGCATCACAGAAGCGGAAACAGCAGTTTATTAAAATTATCAATCATTTAGTCTCAGCTTAGTCAAGCTCATTTCCGACACACATGCTAACGCTCTCCGTATCTCTGGCCCCAGACAACTGAAAGTACTCGTGTTCCATGTCAACATACTTGACGTCATTTGTTTCGTCATCCGACATGAAACTCTCGCTCGAGTTAAGCTGACGTCATCATCAAATGGCTCGACCCCTATTTCTCATCATGCTCGTCTTTTCCGATTTCTACATCAGGTTTAGCGTTTCCCGGCTTGTATTGTAAGTTGAACAATTTCAAAACATTACAAAGTTACTGATTCGTCGGTTTTTTTTTTTTTTTGGGGGGGGGTTGTTGTTGTTTGTTTGTTTGTTTGTTTGTTTGTTTGTTTGTTTGTTTGTTTGTTTGTTTGTTTTTTACGTGTTTGGGATGTATTTTCCGTATACTTTGTTTTCGAATGAATGGATCGAGGAAGGTCGGATTTGTCAGACGACCTCGCCCTTTCGGCAAACAGCCTTATGTGGTGGTCCCGCTTTACGGAGTTCTGACTGGCAAGCGAGGTGTCAATAAGAATAGCCTAAATCTAGACTCGATCATGGCTACCGAACGGGATTGCTGGGCAGTTTGTAACTCGGGAAGAAGCTCTTTTATTCTCAGTACAAACGTTGTAGGAAAGAAAATCCACAATATCAAGATTGCGTCTCGCTCAACAACAATTTTCTCGATTCCTCCGTAAATCTTGATATTGTAGAGTTTCTTAGAGTTGTATAAAACTAACAACCAACCAACCAACCAACCAAACAAGCAGACAAAAATTTACAGTGTGTGTGTGTGTGTGTGTGTGTGTGGGGAGGGGGGCAGCTGGAAGATCAATTTCTGCGCATTGCAGACATTACTTTGTGTTGTTTTGTAAGATCGGATATGCCGGATCACTTGGTGTCGCTTTACAATAACAATAACTTGACATGATGACAAGTGCGTCATGCCCTCACATTTGATGTTGTACAGCTGGAAGTCGTCTGGTTGATACTCGTCCTCCTGTGCGGCGTCGTCTACACCGGGGACGGGGTACCAGCCGTTGTAAGGGGCGGGAGAAGCTGGGGATCCCTGTATCAGCTTCCAGTCACCGCTCCTGCACAGAGTGGGGACAGAATGAGTCTGGCCAGAGTTTACGGAAAGATACTCTCAGGGTGTTGACGAAAACAGAAAAAAACATCAACAATAACAGCAACAACAACTAAACCAAATCCAAGAAGAAGAAAACAACAACAAAACAGCACCACACATCTGACCCTCCAACAAAACAAAACAAAAAATCCCAACCCACATCCTCCCACTCCCTCTTAAAAAACAAAACAAAACAAAAAACAGAAAAAACAAACAAACCAAAGACTCATCCCCCCCCCCACACACACACACACGCACACACAAACAACAAAACCTGACACATCATCGATAACAAAGCTCCTAACCCGAATACAATCGGAATAATTTGCAATATTTGCTGAATATGCACGTACTATTTATCTTTGTTTTACCTATAGTTGTCATTGCTGGTTTTTTTTTTTTTTTGGGGGGGGGGGGTTGTTTGTTTGTTTGTTTGTTTGTTTGTTTGTTTTGTTTTTGTTTTTTGTTTTTTGCTGTTGTTGTTGGTTTTTGTTTTTGTTTGTTTGTTTGTTTGTTTGTGTGTTTTTGTTTTTGGTTTGTTTGTTTTTTTTGGGGGGGAGGGGGGGGGGGGTAATCGGAAGTTCGATAAATTAGCATGAAGGTGCAGCGCCTCCTGCAGATCTTAGGTTTATACTGACCCGTAGACAAGTTTCCATTAGTTGTCCAACGTTACTTTTTTTTTTTTTCAAGTAGTGCAGGCACACTCAGCCGCGAATTAGTCTTTGTGGCTTGCGCGGCTTTAACCCCTGAAAACTCACTCACTCACTCGAGTAGTTTGTTTCCTGTGCACGTACATGTTTTGTTTTCTGAAGGAACCTCATTCAGTTTGGTTTCTCAGACTGAAAACGTTTCAACACAAAAAGGCGATACCGACCCACCAACCCGAATCGTTTGGAAGCAGCAACCGGTAGCTTCTTCCCTCCTGCACCCCCACCCCCACCCCAACCCCTCCTCCTTGTTTCCATCATAACTATATTCAAGCTAGTCGGCAAATGGCAAAGTAGAAACTGTTAAATTAACATTTGTGTGATAATTAAAACCTGATAGCTGCATTCTTCAGCATCTCGTCAATGTTGTAGACGAACTCTGTCCGAGGGCTGGGTGACCCGTTAAGCAACGACTCCCACTGGCTGACACCATCAATGCCAGGTGCTGAAACGTGTAAAGGCGAAGAAGGATTAATAAAGGATTCATAGGAGACAACTTCTGTTTTTGGAACTGTTGAGCGTTTGAGTGTTCGGGATAGCAGAACTCTTAATGCGATGCACTGGCGTCTGCTGGCAGTGCGAACGAATACATCAACGACCCGAAGCCCATCCTATTCAGCAGAGACAATGACAATGACAATGACACTTTATTTTCCAAGGATAGAAGATTAGGTGCGCAGACCTGTCTTACATCTTGTCCTTGCTACTCTACACACACACACACGGTTGCTAAACTACTATCAGCTGCTACAGTAAGAGAGAGAGAGAGAGAGAGAGAGAGAGAGATTGTATTTACGCGCTTCTCCACCCACGATACTCATTATGGTCGGGAACCAGTCAACAGCATGCATCAGCCTGAAACAAAAGACGTTAGTCAGAGACAAAGAACAACAGCAAAACAAAAAGTCAAAACAAGAACAGAACACAACTAATTATGGGGGAGAAATCTGGTCCTTTAGGCGGGTGATCAAAGAGCTCATTGGTCCGTGCGTGGGCGTGCGTGCGTGCGTGCGTGCGTGTGTGTGTGTGTGTGTGTGTGTGTGTGTGTGTGTGTGTGTGTGTGTGTGTGTGTGTGTGCGTGCGTGTGTGTGTGTGCGTGCGCTACTGGTGTAATGTTGCATATTTAACTATTGTGACATGTTACATTGGGTATGCATGTATATATGGGAATGATTATGTTGTGTTATCAGCTATTTTTAAGTCTATGTGGTTGTTGTCTGTTTTTACGCCGCAACTCAATTGCCTCCCCTTGAGGACAATACAGAATTATTGAATTGAATTGAATTGAATTGAATTGAATTGAATTGAATTGAATTGAAAGAAGGGTCTCCATCAGCCGGGGATAGTACTGGTAGCTGCGAAGCTGCCAATAGCCAGTGCCGAATTTGTCACGTGTCTCACTAATTTCGTGTCCCGAAAAAGGCCAAGCACTGTTGTGAATTTGACAAGGAGCCTTCAGTGGCTTTCTCTTGGCTCTGCTAATTGAGACTGACACAAATATGTCTCGCAGGTATGACCGACCTATGTAAATACATTTCTATCCTACAAGCAGTTACCGTACCTGTACAAAGCCATTCCTTTTCGCCATTTTGACTTTACATCGTGCCTTTCTTTTTAATGTCCCGGCTGGAGCCAAATAATTATTTATGCTGGCTTTTCCATCGTTGCCCCGTCTTTGATATCACCCGTATGTGGTGGAAAAGGACGTTAAACACCAAACACCCACCCACCCTTCTTTTTAATGAGGTTTGATAACTTTATCGTTAACTGTACGAGCAGTTCCTTTTCAGCGAAGTAACCTTGATTATATCGCTTCATTTTACGTCGCCCTACCCGTTATGCACGGTGCCTTTATTGTTGATCAGGGTCTTGCTGTAGATGAAGCCTGTACCCCGGCTACCTCCCTCCCACAGTGTGGCTTTGGCTCCTCGTAACGGCCAGTTGTTACCCGCGTCCCACACCGGACCACCGTTCTGTAAAATGAACGCAGATCGTAGAAATTTGTTAGTTTTGTATGTTTTTACTTCTTATATACACATTCCATAGTTCGTTCGTTGTTGGTGTGCTCTGTGTGTGTGTGTGTGTGTGTGTGTGTGTAGATTTCGTTTATATTGCAATATTTCTCTACACCAAAAACAGTGAGAAAGGAAAGTCTTTTTTGTGTAGTACAAGCCAGGCTATGATAATTATACGGGTGGGTTGGGTGTGTGGGGTGGTTTTTGGCGAGTTTAATGTCCTTTTCCACCACGCAAGGGCAACGAGAAAAAAGCCAGCACAAACATTCGGCGCAAGCCGGGGTTCGAACTCACGACCCGAGCATTGAGAGTCCAGCGCTCTACCATTCCGCTATCCCGGCAATGATACACACTAATAGATGCTATTATACACAGTAGTAAAACACACACACACACACACACACACACACACACACACACACACACACACACACACACACACACACACACACACACACACACACACACACTAATTAAATAACACACGTGTCTGTGTGGTTGTTGTCTGTTTTTACGCCGCAACTAAATTGCCTCCCCTTGAGGACAATAATTAAATAACACAGTATATAATACACGCTATATAATACATACAATAATTATACATTGTAAGCTGTATAATACATAGTGTATAACACACGGTCAGATATACAGAGAAACATACACACTACCACAGCAGCAACAGAAAAGAGACAGTGTTCAGGCGGCACGTACATCCGTAGTGAAGATAATGAGCAAGTTGTCCATGTAGGTCGTACTCTCCAGATAACTGGTAATGTTCCCGATGGCTTCATCCAATATTGCGACCATTCCTGAAAGCAATTATGGATATGAAACACACCATTCCTGAACATGATTAATAATGATGAATAACACAAAAGTTTCTCGCAGATCGATACCAGCTTCGACTAAACGCTTCCTTACGACACGAGACTTCTGTCAATCCTGATGCTAACGAACGAAACACTTACACTCATGTGAAACGGGAGTGAAATTCCAACACTCTACTAGTCGGAAATCCCGTCTCCTCCATTTCTGGGTGAAACCCCATTTTGCTGGTTGAAGAATAACGTCAAGTGGTTCTTTCGTGTTTCATGGGTACTTGTTTGTGTTTTGCATCCATTTTGTGTTCTGCCTGTTAGCTCTTTGACTCCATTTTGACTGGGGCTGACCTGGGTTATCACTGAGCTGGACTGTGCCTGCCGCCATGAAACTGCACCCATGCCAACTGCTTAGCATCTGCTACCAGTGTTAGCATTACTGAATTTGTGCTGAATTTCCGCTAAAAATCTGCTGTCTTGATTTAGCAATACATCATTTGCTAAATCTGTGCTAACAACTTTCCTAATAAATACAATTAATGTCCTGCAGTTTGTACGATAAATCCTTTTAACAAATACATGCCACATTTAGTCCGTCGTGACTCGTTCTTTGTCTTGGAGCAGTACATCGTTTCGTACACTTCAGGCACCTGTGGAAAAGAAAAATACAGTATGCAATTTATACAAGGACTCGCGCCTGTATGCTGTCAAAAGATCGTTCTTTTCTTTTTAATAAGAAAAGGTTTAGAAATAGTGCTGTTTAGTTCGATTTTCATGTAAAGCATATATATATGTTGCGAAGAATAATTTTTTTTAGCCCAGTTATTCCTGCAAACATACTGAAAAGCGTCAGTGGCCTTTAACATTTCCTTTTACTATAACTGGACACGCTGACACATGCGTTCTGAGTGAAAGGATGAAATTTGACTGTTAGGCACTGTCCAGGGTCATGCTCTCTCTCTCTCTCTCTCTCTCTCTCTCTCTCTCTCTCACACACACACACACACACACACACACACACACACACACACACACACACACACACACACACACACACACACACACATGTGCGATGGGCTAAACATGAATCCACACACGCTGTACATACCTCCAAAGGCCCGTGCACAGATTGGAAAGGCAGGTACAGAAACAATGGCTGTGACTGGTTGTGCGTCTTTAGAATATCCAATGCGCGATCGGCAAACAAATACTGAAAACAGACAAGTGAAAAACTCAGGGGATTTGACCTAGTGGTTAGGGCGTCCGCCACGGATTATGAGTTTGCTACGGATCCTATGGCCCAGGATTGAATGCCCCGGTGGGCCCCGGTGGGCAGGAAGCTGGAATTTTCTTTATAAATCGAGTCAAATTTCCGACTTGTTAACGGAACCTGCCTCGCCTTCGTGTACACACGCACGCACAAATGTCAAGTGTGCATGCTAGAAATCCCACGTTCATCTTCCGAAGAAAAGTAGGCTGTGGCCAGTGGCGTTGGAAAAACAGAAATACTGTCGCACGCACCAGAGTGAACAGCAGGGAGAAGGTTTGTTCATATAAAGTAGCGCTTAACAGCGGCAGGCTTTCCGCTGCTTTGTCATTCAGCCCTGCGCAGGTTAAAGATCCCGTTTCAAACCGGAGTGGCCGCGGAATGAAGAAACAATGACACCCCTTACATAAATTTAAAAATAAATAAAATAAATATAATAATCTAGTGGCTCGTATTTTTGTGCCCTCCCCCCTCGCCCCCCCTCCCCCCACCCCCTCCCCCCCCCACCCCCGGAGGCATCAACCCAAAACCCAAATCTCTCATCAATGTGATGACAAAGATTACAAATGAATAAAGTTCTGAAATTTGCATTTTGTATTCCCTTCATCTATTACGTTTGACTTTTTTTGGTATAGTTTGATTGCAACAGCCAGTTACTATGTTATTTTAGTAAATGCATTTCAACCCTATCCAAATCAGTTCTCTAGTAAACGCCTTTCCTATGGACTCACCGCTGAATATTTCCCTTCGTCTTCTCTGTCTACGTTCTTGTTGTTCCTGAAGTCATAGCCAATACCTGGAAGAGGCCAGGCTGGAATGGCATAATACTGCCCGTGCATATCTCATTAATACACAATTGTATTCCGACGTATACATTCATACACCGGCCACATATTCCGACAAAGTGTTTGTCAAAATCTAACATAATAATAGGGTGGGTGGGTGGGTGTTTGGGTGTTTAACGTCCTTTTCCACCACATACGGGTGATATCAAAGACGGGGCAACGATGAAAAAGCCAGCACACATATTTGGCCTCAGAAGGGATGCGAACTCACGACCCGAGCATTAGAAGTCCAACGCTCTACCATTCGGCCACCCCGGCTCCCCCACATAATAATAATAATAATAATAATAATGATAATAATAATAATAATAATAATAATAATGATAATAAAGACTTATAAGGCGCCTATACATGTAAATGACGGGCTCTAAGCGCAGTACATCATAACTACATACACTGCACAATAAACAGCTTTCATACACATGCACAGACACACAGGGAACATTTCAACAATAACTCTCAACAAGCAGGCTGACATGCTGTGGAAGGGCAGGGTAGATCAGTTATCAGTTTTGAATAGGTGGGTTTTAATACATGTGTCATCATTTAACTGACCCTCTGTATTGCTGGCTTTGTGGCTTGCGCGGCTTTAAAAAACTCACTCACCCTGTATTGCTGGAACGTGTGATCACTTGCCATAACATCTGGGACATGCCAGCAAAATGCCAAACGGCCTGAACCCGATTGACCGCAACATTAGACTGTGATGTTTTGCTTTGAGTAAGGCCTGTCATGTTGACATCAGCTGATATTGTTGTTGCTGTTGTTTGTTTCATTGTTTGTTTGTCAAAATGGCAAAGTCGACTGGACACTACACAGGCAGCCCACGAGAGGCTTTGACTGGTGATAAGTTTAAATCTAAGGGTTACTATGTCAGTTGCTACCAAAACAGCAATGTAATGTTTCTTTTGAAAGGAGAACTTTTTTCAGTTTCATGTACACACGTCGTCCTTACTAATTACAGAAATGTGCAGGCAGCTAACCGACTAGTTCGGGCAACCCATGAGTGATCAGGGAAGTCACATCCTGGGTTAGGGATCCAACCGAACAAACTTTTCGGTGGCTACATCTTTGGCGTGGTGGCTAAGCATAGGGAAACGTCAGACTAATGTAAATAAAATGGCAGAGTACCTAAGCTGTACGATGATGTTTACTAGCTGAGCTTGATTGAAGTTAGATTGGGATTCCCTATGGCGCACGGCGAACCTCATCTCGCACTTAGCGTTGGAAATTTTCCACCGAGACACGCACGCACTGTAGTTTGTAGGAGTAAAGTGTATATTTTCATAGAGCGTTATTCAGCTTCAATTGTGTCCTATCATTATATAAATATTGGTCCAGCCACCACAGAGATATTAATGTGTTGATATTTTGCCTATTGTTGGATCCATGAACCTCGATTACAGGAGAGGGACATCATGACTACTAACCGACATGGTGTGTGTAATAGTCTTCAGCAGCATTGTAGTATCCCAGGAAACTATCAAACCCTCGGTAGGTGGGCGTGTACTTCCAGTTACAGAAACCCAGGTGCCATCTGTCGGGGGGAACATGAAATAGAGATGAAACAATAAGGTATGGCCATGTGCCACAATCAAATATCGGCACTTATTGTGGCGTAGTCTCACATTCTCACGCATACACTCAAACAGTAAAAGAGTAATCCAAGATTACACAGCACTGGGCAACATTAATTTTAAAAAGTTAAATCGTAGTAACACACCCTCCACCCACACCCCCACACCACCCCCGCCTCCTTACACAGTCTCACGCCTACCGTCAGACAGTAAAGAGTAGCCTAAGATTAGACAGCACTGGGCAACTTCATCTAAAAAGGTAGCCGAATTGTGGTAATGCCCCCTCCCCACCGCCTTATGCACATTCTCACGCATACACTCAAACAGTAAAAGTGTAACCCAAGATTACACGGCAGTTGGCAACATAATTTGAAAATGAAGCTAACTTGTAGTAACGCGCGCACGCGCACACACACACACACGCGCGCGCACAAACACACACACACACACACACACACACACACACACACACACACACACACACACACACACACACGTGTGAACACTGAGAAGAGAGAATTTCTTGTTTAACATAATCATGCTCGTACGTACTTCCCGACAGCATGAGCAGCGTAACCAAGTGTCTTGAGGGCCTCAGGAAGTGTGGTGAGGTTTCCGGGCAGATACGCCTGCTGCTGGGGCATAATCACACCGTGCTGCCCACACACACACACACACACACACACACACACACACACACACACACGCACGCACGCACGCACGCACGCACGCACGCACACACACGCACACACACACACACACACACACACACAGAGTTGACAAGGTTATATGCGATACTCCCCCCCCCCCCACTAATAATGAAAGAGGGAGAACTGAAACGCCTTCCAGTGATTAGACGACCAACCATCCAATGTGAAAACCTTGACCTTGACCTAGTTTACTTGACATTCCACCTGGCTAATATGTTATCATCGTGCAAACATTTCTCGCAATCAGTTCAACAGAGATAGTGAAATCAGCAAAAGACAAAAATGTCGGGCAGTGTCAAGTGTCCAAAGTGTGTGTGTGTGTGTGTGTGTGTGTGTGTGTGTGTGTGTGTGTGTGTGTGTGTGTGTGTGTGTGTGTGTGTGTGTGTGTGTGTGTGAGAGAGAGAGAGAGAGAGAGAGAGAGTACCTGCAGACCAGTATGGAAAGGGAAGTAACCAGACATGAACGCACTTCGGGACCTGCAAACCATGTAGACAATCAGAAAGACAGATAATGCTGAATATGAGTACTACGTCCACACATATTATTTGGGTGGTCGAATGGTAGAGCGTTGGACTTCTAATGCTCGGGTCCTGAGATCGATCCCTGCTGGGGCCAAATATTTGTGATGGCTTTTTCATCGTTGCCCCGTCTTTGATATCACCCTATGTGGTGGAAAAGGACGTTAAACCTCCAAACACCCACCCACCCACACATATTATTTTAGCAAAGGGAGATGAAACCGAAGGCATTGGCGTTACAACGTCATGTGTCGTTTTGATTTTGCTTATCACGATATAAAGTTGTACGTACGGTGAACATAGCGGCTGTACATAAGAGTTGTTGAGGATGATTCCACTCTGAGCCAACTTGTTCAGTGTTGGAGTGTGCATGTCAGGCGCCCGCCAGTTCACATCGTTCCAGCCTGTAACGGTTGAATTTCATTTGTTTCTGAACATAGCCTCCCAGAAAAGCTTCGGTCTTTGTTTTGCTATAAGTCAGAGCAGAAAATCTACAGAAAATGTTTTAGCCGAGGTTGTCGTTATGTGGGGTTGTCAGTGTCCAGTCATGGTCAGCTCCTAGCCTAACAAAATTCATTGATGTGTTGGAGGGATCATGTTGATGTGTTGTATGTGGTTTTGACATGTGTGCACGCTTGTGTGTAGTGTGTATCTATTTTAGTCTAGTTAACCTTCTATCAGTGTAGCAGCCTTTCCGTCGATGTCATTTGTCTGATTTTTTTTAATTTATTTTTATTTTTTTATTTTTTATTGCATATATAATATTGTAAGTTGTTTTTTTTTTTTGTTTTTTTTTTTTTGGGGGGGGGGGGATATTACTGTATAATTTTGGGGGTTTTGCTCTTGTCTAAGTTGTATTGTGACATTGCTATTGTATTTGGTAGCTTTTGGTTTTGTTTTTGTATTGTGATTTTGGGGGTTTTGTCCGTTTGTTTGTTTTGGTACTGTGTTCATGTGTCTTTCTTTTTTTGTCAAATGTACCTTAAAAAAAGAGAATAATAAAAAAAAAAAAATTAATGTCAGGCCCTGACTGCAGAAATATAACCCTTCCACGAAAAAATGTGGCTTCACACGTGGTGGTGTGATTCAAAAACGTTGACACATGTTTGCATGTTAACATGTTTGCATTTACCCTGGGTTAACCACGACACCATGTGGTCACCTTGTGCATAGAGAAGAACGTGTTGAGAAAAGTAGGTAGATCACAACCATGAACTCACATAGTAAACCACACACACACACACACACACACACACACACACACACACACACACACACACACACACACACATTGAAAAAAAATCGAAACAAAACACCCTCCCCACCGAAAAACAACAATAAGTTCAACAACAAACAAACAAACAAAACCGCAAAAAAATCAACAAACTAAACAAAACCAGAAAACTCCAAACAAACCAAACAACAACAACAAAACGAAACAAACAAACACAGCAACAATAACAACAAAACAAAACAACAACAACAAACAATAACAATAACATACAATAGTAATTTACAGCGTAGTAATCGAATGTGATAACTGTATAAGCAGGATAGGACAACAACTGAGGGTTTGTCCTGGTGATGTTCAATTATTACATGATGTAACTGCCAGATAGTACTAGAGATGCATCAAACTGCGAAACATAGATGTCCTAGTCTTTGGTGTCCGCATGAAGTATCTGACAAGAGTAGAAATGCTTCAAAGTGTGAAACGTAGTCTACTGTTATCTGTAAGCACTGTTTTGCTCTCGCAGCCTTTCTGGTGCACGTCTATCGTTCAAACAACAAACAAACAAACAACAACAGCAAAGCATCAGCAGCAACAACAACAACTATGTATAGTTTGTTAAACAACACAATATAGGGATTTTCTTACCGAGGTCGTCAGCCACGATAAAAATGATGTGCGGTAGTGAGTCGGCTGTCGGCCGTGCATCCAGCTGAGCTATGGCGGATACAGTCAGCACCGCACACATCAGCAACTTGTATACAAACACTCCCATCTTCTTGTGGCGTATGTAATCACACATTGACTTCGCTTGCTCAGCTCGTGATACATAAATATATAGACACTTCTGATATCACTTTCTCTCGATGATTCATCACTC
Organism: Batillaria attramentaria; assembly: GCA_018292915.2. Classification (NCBI taxonomy): domain Eukaryota; kingdom Metazoa; phylum Mollusca; class Gastropoda; family Batillariidae; genus Batillaria; species Batillaria attramentaria. The sequence continues at coordinate 51,383 of JACVVK020000261.1, forward strand.
AGTTGATAACAAAAACTTATGATGATCAGGCGATCGGCTAGACAAGCATGCATGACCTTGAGCTCGATGATTTTGATGAGACGGCGTAAAATCTCTCCCATTATTATAGTGTGAACCGAGTTTTTACCCTTTTTTTTAATCTATGTTATCTTTTTCTTTGGTATGACAGGTTGAAGTGGTCAGTGTCGTATAGGTTTGGCTATATATGATGGTAGGGTGTTTATGACCCTCAGTCAGTTTCCCCTTACCCACACAGTCTTACCTTTCCTCGCCCATACCTCCTTATTTCCCCTTACCCACACCGTAGTACCATTCCTCGCGAATCCCTGGTTATTTCCCTTTACCCACACCGTCTTACCTTTCCTCGTCCATCCCTGCTTATTTCCCTTTATCCACGCCGTCTTACCTTTACTCGCCCATCCCTGGTTACTTCCCCTCACCCACACCGTCTTACCTTTCCTCGCCCATCCCTGGTTATTTCCCTTTACCCACACCGTCTTACCTTTCCTCGCCCATCCCTGGTTATTTCCCTTTACCCACACCGTCTTACCTTTCCTCGCCCATCCCTGGTTATTTCCCCTCACCCACACCGTCTTACCTTACTAGCCCATCCCTGGATATTTTCCCTCACCCACACCGTCCTACCTGTCCTCGCCCATCCCTGGTTATTTCCCCTCACCCACACCGTCTTACCTTTCCTCGCCCATCCCTGGTTATTTCCCTTTACCCACACCGTGTTACCTTTCCTCGCCCATCCTTGGTTATCTCCCCTCACACACACCGTTTTACCTTTCCTCGCCCATCCCTGGTTATTTCCCATTACCCACGGCCTCTAATTAGGCTAATCAAGTCTTTCCACGCCGATTACCGCCCACTTATCAACAACAACTTATGTGTCCCTATACAGAGCAACAGAACATCTGTATAAACTGAACAACTTATGTTAAAGTGTCCTCCTACAGAGCAACATAACATCTGTATAAAGCTAAACAACTTGTGTCAAATTGTTCTTATACAGAGCAACAGAACCTCTGTATAGGCTAATCATTAACTCTTTCCCCACCGAGGCTGCACACCGATTACCGTCCATTTATCAACAACAACTTATGTTAAAGTGTCCTTATATAGAGCAACAGAATATCTGTAATTAAAGTGTCCTTATATAGAGCAACAAAACATCTGTATAAACTAAACAACTTATGTTAAATTGTTCTTATATAGAGGAACGGAACATTGTTAAAAACTGATGAAATCTTCCTCTACCATAGGTAGCTTAGTGATCACTATTATCTATCAATAATAATAATAATGAGTATTGTATAGGCGCTTTACCCAATTTCACGAATAGGCTCAAAGCGCCGCGAACTGAACCCAACACGCACGCTCACGTGATTCACACGCATTCTCTCACACACTCGACATAAAGACATTACAATCACGTGGTGCGAAGACACGAAAGAAGTTTGTAAGGAGAAGGTTAAAATACCCCCCCCCCCCCCCCCCCCCCCGGCGACGATCACAGCATTGTTTATCGAATGCTATTGAATGCTATCGGTCTTACCATTATAACAGGCGAGCTATTTTGTATGGCTTGAAATGTATACTAACTAATTCATCAGTAAGTAACGAGTCAATCTTATTCATGTTTATAGTGCGTCCTAAAAGTGCTTTCACAGCTAATCTGCTGACGTGTTTTTCGCACCATTTACTGACGATTTTGTCAAGCAGACAAGGAAGAGACAATTTTAATTCTTGTTAATGCGTGCCGATCGTCCGAGAAAAATAAATTGCAGTTTGTTGTTCATCGTGTTATTCAGAAGCACAAAGTGTGTTCGCCATCACTAATTGTTTTGTGTCGTCAACAGCCAGTAGTGCGTCAGTGTGTGTGTGTGTGCGTGCGTGTGTGTGTGTGTGTGTGTGTGTGTGTGTGTGTGTGTGTGTGTGTGTGTGTGTGTGTGTGTGTGTGTGTGTGTGTGTGTGTGTGTGTGCGTGCGTGCGTGTGTGTGTGTGTGTGTGTGTGTGTGTGTGTGTGTGTGTGTGTGTGTGTGTGTGTGTGTGTGTGTGTGTGTGTGTGTTGTGATGTAATGCAGTGTGGTGCTCTTAATACGCCTCTGTGTATGTGTGCGTGCGTGTGTCTGTGTGTGTACGTGCATGTGTTTTTGCATGTGTGTGTATTATGTGCATGTTTGCGTGTGCGTGCGTGTGTGTGTTTGCATGCATGCGTGCGTGCGTTTGTGCACGTTTGTGTGAGATGTAGTGCGAAAGAAATAAAGACTGTCACAATTCACAGAATACCCTCCTGGGCAAAAGGAAAAACCAAATCAATATTGATTCAGGCAGTCTGTCCACTGAAATCAACATAACTGTCCACACAGCCTTTTTTTTATTATTCCGCAAGCAATAAACCATTCGATCATCCGTTTCCAGTAGACACGTGTGCGCGGCGGTTAAACCAACATAAAGCAATAACACATGAGTGGCCGTGCTATATAAGTTATATCGTACTCGCCCATTTCTCAGACTGGGAGATATCGGTATGCTGCACGCTGCATGGTGAGTTTAGCTTCTTATTGCTTCTGGTAAACGGTTCAAGGATTTTTGCATGCGGTTAAACACTTACAACCGACAATAAAGCATAATCAAAGTGGATTTTGTAGGAAACCTTTATGAATGTTAACACTCTACTTGTCTGCTTAACATGATTCGGAGTGATCAGAATGATTGACATTTTTTTGACAGGAAGTTACAGGGATGTAACGTCCCTCGCTATCACGTGACTTGAAATGTCCGCGGAGTCGCTAATTTACGAGGAGAAATCCCCGATCCACACATACATACGCACAGACATGAACTCCTGTGGCGTATCCTGCTTGCGCGAAATCGATCCAACGTCTCTTCTGGGTAGACGTGGAAAGGGTGGGGTGGGGGTGGGGGTGGGGGCATTTTTTTTTCCCGAGATAAAAATAGCGTATCACCGGTACCTGCAAGTAAGACATGTCGGTCCGATCTGTGATACATATTTCCTCAGACTAATGCCGAAATACGCCAGTAAAGGTTTCAGATAGTAGTGCACCTTCTTTCGCGTGTGGCAGACGAGGTTACGTCAGTCGTTTTATTTGATTGCTTATTTTTGTATGTTTGTTTAAATGTTAATTTTTCTTTTGCTTTGATTCCTTTGCTTGGCTATAATCTGTTTTTCCCCCTTTGTTTGTTTGTTTTTGTGTGTTTTATTGTTTGTTTGTTTTTTAATGTCACATATAGAAATTTCTGTCCCATATATGTCTTGCTCCAAAAGCAGAGTGAAGATAGAAGAACAATCTATTTCTAGGAATTAATAAAGTATGACTTGCCGTGTCTTGCCTCGTCTTGTCTTGTCTTGTCTTGTCTTGTCTTGTCTTGTCTTGCCTTGCCTTGTCTTTCTTTCCTTCCTTGCCTTGTCTTGTCTTGTCTTGCCTTGTCATACCTTGTCTTGTCATACCTTGTCTTGTCTTGCTTTGCCCTGTCTTGCCTTGCCGTGTCTTGCCTTGGCGTGTATTGTGTTGTTTCGTCATACCTTGTGTTAACTTGTTTTTACTGGTATTGTCTTTTGTTGCCTTGTTATGCCTTGCGTTGTGTTTC
>JACVVK020000261.1:57500-100000 GCA_018292915.2 Batillaria attramentaria
ACATATTTGCTAACATGCTTACAGGCATACCGCCGCATAGTCTACACACAGTTTGTATACGGGTTTTCTTCAGTAAAAATAAAAAACAAATCCGTGATATTCGTAAATGTGTTTATTATCTCGGACCCCCCTAGTCGCCCTTTTAGTTCTTGCGTTCGCTGTCGTTGTTGGTTGAGGGTGGCTGTTTTGTACCGGTACCGATAGTTTCCCTAAATTTATTTGTTTATGACGTCAGCAGGCCAAAATGTTGCATCTCATGCGAGCTGTGGTGGTCGCGGTGGCTCTAGTGTACACCGTCCTATCACCGGTCATCGCCCAACTTGACTGTCCCTGGGAGCAGGAAGGCCTCGTACCTTGGGATGACCCCAACACCTGGCCACGTGGTGTGCCCACAGAAAATGAAGAGGTGGGTGATCTTGTCGATAACGATGCAGGGTTTATTTCGAAGTGCCCCATTACTTTCTTACAAAGGCGGATATCATTATTATATCCCATCATTTCTGTGCCGCAGTGGACAAGATTTATTCAGGACCATAATAAAATGTCCCGTACTTGTATTGAAAGTGTGATGACCGCAAACGACTGAATGGACAGATAAGGCTACGAGCCACGGACTGTCTACCGAAACACGACGAATTGTTCATCTTCACTAATGTCCTGGGGAGCCGGGGTGGTCGAATGGTAGAGCGTTTGACTTCTAATGCTCGGGTCGTGAGTTCGATCCCGGCTGGGGCCAAATATTTGTGCTGGCTTTTTCATCGTTGCCCCGTCTTTGATATCACCCTATGTGGTGGAAAAGGACGTTAAACCCCCAAACACGTTGCGCAAGGATGATTTGCTGATTGTATGGTTGGTTTGACGGGTATGTCCACATGGTCTAGTGGGGCGGTCGGTGAGCTAGTGGTTAGGAGACTTATCACCAATGCGAGAGGTCAGGGGTTCAAGTCCCACTCGAGGCAAAGAATTTTTTCTTGTTGTATGTGGCACCGTTCATCGTCGGGGATTCTTCGGATACTCCTGCTTCCTCCCCCTCTGCTTTGGAAATGTTCAGCCATCAAATTTTGAGGAAAAAAAATGCATTTCTAAATTCCGAAATTCAAATAGCTGAGCTGACCCTTCGCACCACTTGATTGTAATGTGTTTATGTCCAGTGTGTGAGAGAATGCGTGTGATTCACGTGAGCGTGCGTATTGGGTTCATTTCGCGGCGCTTTGAGCCGATTCATGAAACTGGGTAAAGCGCCTATACAATACTTATGATGATGATGATGATGATGATGATGCGCAGACATGCTACCATGACTGAATGGAAAGATAATGAACCATGGACTGTTTATGAGCGGGCAATGAACACACACTCACTCCCCCAGAAACGCACGCAACATGCCTCCACACATACATTTCACTACAAACACAAAATGTGCAGCAACACACACACACACACACACACACACAAGATGATGATGTGGCGACAGTTACTGGGCATTAGTGGACACACTCTACAATAGTGGACATATTGGACATTAATGGACATACTGGACAATAGTGAACATACTGGACAATAGTGGACACACTCTACAATAGTGAACATACTGGACAATAGTGGACACACTCTACAATAGTGAAAATACTGGACAATAGTGGACACACTCTACAATAGTGAACATACTGGACAATAGTGGACACACTCTACAATAGTGAACATACTGGACAATAGTGGACACACTCTACAATAGTGAACATGCTGGACATTAGTGGACACACTCTACAATAGTGGACATATTGGACATTAATGGACATACTGGACAATAGTGAACATACTGGACAATAGTGGACACACTCTACAGTAGTGGACATACTGGACATTAGTCGACATACTGGACAATAGTGAACATACTGGACATTAATGGACGTACTCTACAATAGTGGACACACTGGACATTACTGGACACACTCTACAATAGTGGTCATACAGGACAATAGTGGACATACTGCACATTACTGGACCTACTGGGCATTAGTGGACACACTCTACAATAGTGGACATACTGGACATTAGTGGACACACTCTACAATAGTGGACATACTGGACATTACTGGACCTACTGGGCATTAGTGGACACACTAGACAATAGTGGACATACTGGACATTAGTGGACACACTCCACAATAGTGGACATACTGGACATTAGTGGACATACTGGACAATAGTGGACACACTCCACAATAGTGGACATACTGGACATTAGTGGACACTCTCTACAATAGTGGACATACTGGACAATAGTGAACATACTGGACAATAGTGGACACACTCCACAATAGTGGACATACTGGACATTAGTGGACACACTCTACAATAGTGGACATACAGGACAATGGTGAACATACTGGACAATAGTGGACACACTCTACAATAGTGGACATACAGGACAATAGTGGACATACTGGGCATTACTGGACATACTGGGCATTAGTGGACACACTCTACAATAGTGGACATATTGGAAATTAATGGACATACTGGACAATAGTGAACATACTGGACAATAGTAGTCAAACTCCACAATAGTGGACATACTGGACATTAGTGGACACACTCTACAGTAGTGGACATTAATGGACATACTGGACAATAGTGGCCACACTCCACAATAGTGGACATACTGGACATTAGTGGACACACTCTACAATAGTGGACATTAATGGACATACTGGACAATAGTGAACATACTGGACATTAGTGGACACACTCTACAATAGTGGACATATAGGACATTAGTGGACACACTCTACAATAGTGGACATACTGGACAATAGTGGACATACTGGACAATAGTGGACATACTGGACATTAGTGGACACACTCCACAATAGTGGACATACTCTACAATAGTGGACATATTGGACATTAGTGGACATACTGAACATTAGTGGACACACACACAATAGTGGACATATTGGACATTTTTTTTTTTTTTTTTTTTTTTTTTTTTTTTTTGCAGTAGTCGCTTCATAGATATTTGATCTTTTTTTTTTTTTTTTTTTTTTTAAACAGTTTTATTTCGTTGCGTATAGTGGAGATGCAAGGAAACAGTTTTAGGCATTAACAAGATAAACTTTTTTTTTTTTTTTTTTTTTTGACATATACACATTTCATAGAGAAATAAAAAAAAGAAGACAGCAACAAACAAAAGCAAAAAGGTGGACAAAAGGACACACACACACACACACACACACACACACACACACACACACACACACACACAGAGGCATACTATGTAAACTTAACTGAGGAGGGTCATGGACAAAGAAAGGCAAAAGAAAAAAAATTCATTTAAAAAAAAAAAAAAAAAAAAATTAAAAAAAAAAAAAAAAAGTACATAGAAGGCACTTGTGCTACCAATCGTTCACTGCTCCACTATCACACAAAAGGGGTATTTACGTTAGTAAAAGAAGCAACATAGGGAGTATGCATCCGCCAGGGGACATAACTTCTTACATCAAGCAGTGCATAATTTTATCCGTAGTTATGTCCCCTGTCTGAACGTTGACACTCAAAAGAGGAGCTGTTTGTATGGCAGCCACAGCAGGTCAAACTGTAATCTTTTGTTTTTTTTACGTGAGAGGGCCTCCTCAGCTTTGAATCTGCACCGAAGCTGATTAAAAAAACCCTGACTACTTGGACATACATCCTGTAGCTTACATTTATACACAAAGAACTTAGCAAAAAGAATAATAAAATCTAGCACTTTATCAGTTACAACATTCTCTTGCACCCCAAACAGCACCAATTCTTCACTGAAGGAAAACCTCTCACAATGTACACATTTACTATGTAGCATTACCAACACATCGGTCCAAAAACGTTGTACGACCTGACAATGCCAGAACAGGTGGGAAATAGTTTCGTCCTCAAATTTACAAAACTTGCATTTAGGGCTATTTACCAGTTTGCACATGGACAGATATTTACCAGTTGGGATAATGCGATGCAGAGTTCGAAACTGGAACCACTGAAGCTGTACATCACAAGTGGTTTTGAAAGGCTTGGCGTAAATGCATTTCCAATCCAACCCTTCAAATGTGTTATTCCACTTTGTCGCAGACGTTGGTAAGGTGGCATCATTAAGAAGAACTGATTTAACAGCCTGATTACCTCTGTGGATACAACGCCAAACTCCACTTATAACATTGTTACATGCGACCAATGGAAGTCCCACTTTCAATTGGAAGTGCCTTAATGCCTGGATAATGCCTTGGTACATCAAAAAATTGGTCCCTGTCACAGTTACATATTTTTCCCTGAACTGCTGAAAGGTCAGGAAGTTTCCATTACCGCTGACCAAATCAATTACTTGAAGGATGTTGGAGTCAACCCATTCCTTTACATGAACTACTTGCTTATCTCTAGTGATATTTACATTAAAGTGGATTGGCTCAGCCATGAAGTCATTCGCGTCTTTCAGGGTATACATGTTACATAATTTTTTGTAATGTTTGGCAACATCATGCCAAAAAGGATTGTGTACACTTCGCATGACCAAATTGGCATATTCGCCACCAAACTTATACAAATTCCCAAGCAGAGGGTAGAAAGCAATACATAATTGAGCGAAATCTCCATCTACTCGAAGACGTCGTAGCCAGCTTAATTTCAAAGTAGAAAGAAAAGAATAGACGTCACACATCTTTAGACCTCCCTCATCATATGGTCTACAAAGAACAGACTTTTTTATTTTATTACATTTGCCTCCCCAAAGAAATCTAAATAAAATTTGATCAAGTTCTTTCAGAAAGGGAGCAGGAGGGTCTGGTAGGTTCACAAACAAATAGGTCAATTTTGATACAATTAGGGTTTTTATAATTGTAATTTTTCCGAACGGAGTAATTTGCCTCTTTTTCCATCTTGCCAAAGTCTTTCTAACTTCATTTAATTTTCCATTATAATTTATTTCACACATATCATTGATTTTAATTGAGAATGTAATTCCAAGAACTCTGAAAGTACCGGGATCCCAAACAAAATTTCTATCTCTCATAAATTTTACATTGCAGTTCCTCCTGCTCCCTATCCAAAGTATTTGAGTCTTGTCATTATTCACTTTTAATCCTGACATTCCCGAAAACGCATCTAATGTATGTATGGCCTCAGAGAACGACCTTTCTGAACCATCAAGAAACAATGTGGTGTCATCTGCGAAGAGTGACAGCAAAATCTCCCGATCCCTCATGCTTATACCTTTAATGGAAGTATTCTTTCTGAGCATCAAAGACAATATTTCGGCACAAATTAAGTACAGATATGGCGAAACTGGGTCGCCTTGTCTACAACCGCGAAATAAATGAAACCAGCCTGTATACTGACCATTAAATGACACACAAGCACAGGCCTTGCTGTATAAAGTATGAAACCACTGAATGATACAATTTGGAAAACGAAAGAAAGCGAGTGCCTTTTCAATAAATTTCCAAGATACACTGTCAAATGCCTTTTCAAAATCGACCATGAGTAGGAGACCTGGAATGTGTTCTTTTTCAGAGACTAGAAGTACATCATAATTATAGTAACCGCAAATTTTCCCCTATATGCCTTCCCTTCATGAATCCTTTTTGACTAGTATGTATGATTGTTGGAAGTACATGTTGTAAGCGTAAAGCTATGCATGAAGAAATTATTTTGTAGGAGACATTTAACAGGGAGATGGGTCTCCAGTTTTTAATAAACTGTTTGGGTTTGCCATCTTTGGGGATACATGTAATTACTCCCTGGTACTGGGTCACTGACAACTCTCCCTTTCTAAAACCTTCGTTTACTGACCGGATGAAAAAAGTTCCAATATCAGAAAAGAAAAATTTGAAAAATTCAACTGTAAAGCCATCCGGCCCAGGGCTTTTATTATTTTTCATATTCTTAAGGGCAGAAGCTGCTTCTTGAAAAGTTATTTCCCCTTCCAGTTTCTCCACCTCCTCTGGAGCAAGCACAGGAGCATCTTGGATCAAACTGTCCAAGTCAACATCCTGGACGCATTTTTCACTGTACAGTGTTTGGTAGAAAGTTTTAACCTCATTTAAAATATTTTTTTGCTCTGAGATAATGGTTCCATCTCCCTTATCTAGAAAACTGACAGTTTTACTAACAAAGTTTCTATTTTCAAGGTTGCAGAAGTATCGACTATTTTTCTCCCCCTCCTGCAACCATTGTACTCTGGATCTCACGGCTATGCCTTCTAGTTTTTTATTTCTAAGTTGCTGCAAATCATGCTTCACCTGTTCTATTAGTTGCACAGTATTTTCTGATACATTTTTCTCTAGCATGAGAAGATCTTTAAGTAACTTTTCTTCTTCCTCAGTTTCTTTTTTCTTCTTATAAGAGGCATATGCGATTGTTTTCCCCCGAATTTCCATTAAAAGTGTCTCAAAGAAGAGCTGGTCAGATACCACAAGCTGAAGACCATCAAGAGGGATTTGGTGAATGTTGTCAGAGATATACAAAGGCACAGCATATTGTTTTATTACATCTGTTATGAGATCTTTTATTTGTTTTATATAAGTTTTATCCTTCAGCAGTGAATTGTTGAATTTCCAAAACTGGCGATCTCTTTTGAATTCATCTTTCTTAAGGGCTAGTGTAACTAAGGAGTGGTCTGACCTGTAGCCAGGGCTAATTGATAGACCTTTAACATTAGAAGCTAGGTCATGGGAAATCAAAAAATAATCTAAACGGCCCTGTTTAACTGTGTTGAAACGCCGCCAGGAGTACGCACGTTTATTTGGATAAAGTTCCCTAAAAATATCTACAAGGTCCAAATCAAACATCAGTTCTGTAATTTTTGCCCGCGTCCTGGGGCGGCTAGCAACACTCGAGTAATTTCGTGCATCCTTACTCATGTTCAAAATGCAATTCCAGTCACCCCCAACAATAACTAGATCATTTCCAGTCTGCATGATCATATCACTGATACTGTCAAAAAAATGTGGTTTATCTCCAATACTAGGACCATATAAGTTAACTAGCGTTAACCTTTTTTGTAATAATTCCACATCCATCACTAGATAACACCCATTTGGGTCTCTCAAAACACTATGTAATTTATACTCAAAGGTAGGACTAAATAGTACTGCCACTCCATTTTTATTTGTTTCACATCCTGAGAGCCACAGGTTATAGCCCCAGCTTGCCCTGATGTAATTTTCCAAATTTTCTTTAAGGTGTGTTTCCTGGAGTAGGTATATATCATACTTCTGTTGTCGCAAGTAGCCAAAGACATCTCTCCTCTTGCTGGTATCATTCAGACCATTCACATTAAAAGTGCAAATTTTAAAATCTAAGCTTTCTCCCATACTTGGTGAAATGGCTGACTGCGGGTATCCCTGTGCATGCGACAAAGTTACCAAGGTAAGGCAAAATAGGAGCCTCAGGTGTACTCTGAGGAACTAAGGTTATGTGAAAAAGCAAACAAACACCACCAAAATCAGCTAGTGCCAATAACAAATAATGAGAACATCGAAACAAAGTCACAAAGCACATCAGGAACAAGTCAGATGCACAAGTGACAAGTAAGCATCGCTTTCTGCCATAGAATTTTCGCACACCAGAACATGTCATACACCTAAATACCCAAGCAAAACAAAGCCAGCAGGTGGCAGGAACAAGGCCACTGAAAAGTAATAAATCATGAAAGCCAATCACCCCCCTCACATCAAAACTACAAAGTAAATGAATAAATACAACAAGCATGCATAACATAACATACAAACACATACAAGCAGGACAGGACATGAAAGATACACAACAAGGACACATAGCTTTATGTGTGCAACTGCTCCTCGTCTGTCACCAGCCTACGCTTGGAAAGTAAATATACACTGCCACAACCTGCAGGTTGGAAAAAAAGGTCACGATAAAGTCATCGTAAACAAAGAGAGTTCAGTACCAAGGCACTACTGCACAGCTTCTGTGCATAACGCCACCTTCTAGCTGAAGAGACATTGATACCCATATGCTGAAATGTAAACATTACTGGTTGCTAACCTGGCCGTAGAGTCTGCTGAGTGTTGAGTCAAAGTGTCTTCACTGACACGTCTATAATCCTCAAGATAAGACCATAGGATAGACCCTAAGGCTTGTAGAAATGTCCTTCTGAACATATCCTTTATGCAGAATATCTAAGTCCGCGTAAAAGCGACAACACACGCGACACGCCGAGCGAGACAGCGAGACGTCTGCCATTTTGGATAGCAGTAGCCTCGATCACGTAACCACACGTGACAGGTCATGTGGTGTATGTTTTGTAAACAGTAACACGTGGGCCGTTGTCGTCTGCTGTTACCGTTCCGGGCACTAGACAACCTGCTTCACACTGGTCTCATGATTTCGGGCATCGCGATCTCCACCACCACCGTTGGTACAGCTGTCTTTCCCCTCAGCGTGTGACTCAAACAACGAAGTATTGAGGCGTCGTCTGCGTCGCTGGTTGGGGGTGGAGGTTGCCACCTCGGGATCTGGTAACGGGACAGACTGAAGATCCGCCACTGCCTCGATTCGTCGGATTTTAGCGCCCTTCGCCACTGGTTTGACGTAGATGCTGCCTCTCTTGGTCCACGCATCTTCCACCCCCGGGTGGTCCCAGCATGTAGAGAGCAGAACAAAATTGGCGTGAGTAAGATCCTCAACAATAACTCGTCCTGACCCCTTCAGCTTGCGTCGATTTTGGATGACCGCCTCGGCTGCTTTCCTTGACACGAACCTCACAATGATAGCTCGTGGTCCTTTGGGGTGGTGGCTGTCCCCCTGTCGTCGTCGTGTCGGGGCACCCAAACGATGACAGGCCTCGATGTCGCCGGGAGACATACGTGACAGTCCCAGCTTGTCGTGGAAAAGCTGGAGCACTTTTCCTTCACACTCCTGTGTCGTTTCTCGATCAGTCTCCGGCACCCCCAGTATCCTCACGTTGTTACGCCTTATGTACTGGTCAAGGTCGTTAACACGCTTCTCCGCCACTGAAGCGAGAAATTTCGCCTCCTCCACTACATCCTGTTGTTTTTCCTGCTGTTTTCTGCTTTTCTCTAGCTCTGCTTTCAGTCTGTCATTTTCCTGTTTTAGCTCAAAGATTTCACCCCTCATTTCTTCCACTTTGGTATTAACACCAGCCAGTATATCAGACATCGCGCATAGTTTTTGCATAAGATCAGCATGGGAGATCTCCGCACCCGAGTTACATAGCTCGGACATTCCTACGGCCGTACCTGTACACTCTGTAGACTGTGTAGATTGTGTCAAGCCATCTCCATTGCCTGTAGTCGCCATAGTCATAGCCGAAGTCTGCGCGTCCTGTCTGTTCAGTGGAGCAAAGTGAGACTTGATAGACGAGTACCCGGGCGGGTCAGTGGCACTGTCCTGGGTTTTCTTTGCTTTCTTCTTCTGTCTTGCTTTTTTCAGCAGTTCAGCTTTTCTCTCGGCTACAATGTCACTGAACAGCTGTGTGGTAAGATCCTGGCTTGAATCGGTTGACTCGGCCGGTTCACGGTTTCTCTTGGCTGACACGCCGTGGCGCGGAGGTGGCATGGCGACACTCCGACTCCGACCTACACATTCCCTTCACTGTCACGTCGCCATTTGACACTCAAAAAACGTCGAAAATCACATTTTCAGCTGGCGCAGAGGGCAGGGTGCATCGCTGCTATTCCATAGCACAAGTTTCAGTCCAAAAGACGGAATATAGATGTTGTAAATATCCAAAATTTACACAGCGAAAAATGGAAGCAGCCACCCGGCCGCCGTTAGCAGTGCTCACCAACATATTGGACATTAGTGGACATTAGCCGACATACTGGACATTAGCGAACATACTGGACAACAGTGAACATACTGGACATCAGTGGACACACTCTACAATAGTGGACATACTGGATAACAGTGGACATACTGGACAATAGTGGACATTAGCGGACATTAGTGGACATAGTGGACGAAGGCTGTTGGCATGAGGTACTGTACTGCATTAGTTTTACGGGACAATCAAGAATGTAGATGAGCGGCAGCTGCAGAGAGTAATTCATTTATAAACCAGTATTTCGTCCAGATGGACGCCCACTAGTGAACGGAACTCACCAAACAAAGGATGGAAATGATCCAGACATTGGTTTACGGAGTCCGTCCAGAGAATTCAAAGACATGTGTACACATGCAAAAAAATCAAGATTGGTGCAGCAGTTGTTATGCGTTTTGTATTTGCATAAATTTATCAGTTTGCAGTGGTAGCAACGGCGCGCGCACAGAGCGGGTGGGTGTTTGGGAGTTTAACGTCCTTTTCCATCGCGTATGGGCGTTCTAAAAGACGGATGGGTGTTCTCAAAGACGGGGCAATGAGAAAAAGGTCAACCCAAATATTTGGCCCCACCCGGGATTCGAACTGACGACCAGAGCATTGAGAGTCCAACACCCTGCTATACGGCTATCCCGGCTCCCTGGCTCGCGCAGAGAGAGAGAGAGAGAGAAGGGGGGAGGAGAGAGAGAGAGAGAGAGAGAGAACTAGCGCACGCATAGAAGCATATGAACTACATGTCCAACAACAACGGTTTATTTCACATATATATCCTCGCATATGTTCGCACTATTTGGTGGGTAGAGTTTGACTGTTGACAGGTTTGGCCTTTGAATGTCCGGAAGTCGCTAAGCTTATAATGGTTGTTAGTTAATATCCGTGCAACGTACACAGCATACCTTGTTTGCACAGTCTGCGAAGGCAGGTTTGTTTGTTTGTTTAGATCTTCAGTAAGAAAAGTTGTTTAATAATAATAATAATATCATCATCATCATCATCATCATTATTATTATTATTAAGAAAAGTTTCAGATTTTTGTCAGACAAAAAAGTGAACTGGGCTGAATTGAATTGAATTGAACTAAACTTAAATTGATTTGAATTGAAACAAATTGAAGTCGTCTCAAATTCCATGCTTTCGATTGTTTTGAAATTTGTCACTAGGTGGTGATACCAGCAGGAAAGCGCGTCTTGTTGAACGTACAGCCGCCCACCCTGAGCACACTGACCATTCCTGCCGGCAGCGCCCTCATCTGGGATCACGTGGACAACATCGTGTTGCGCACGCAGTATGTTCTGGTGCACGGAGAGTTCCTCGTCGGCTCCAGACTCTGCCGGTTCCGAAAACAGGCAACCATTCAGCTGTATGGTAAGTCCATAAGTTGTGAGCAATGGCAATGGGTTTTGGTTTTTGTTTTTGTTTTTGTTTTTGTTTTTGTTGTTTGTTTGTTTGTTTGTTTGTTTGCTGTTTTTTGTTTGTTTGTTTTTGTGTTTTGTTTGTTTGTTTGTTTGTTGTTGTTGGGGTTGTTTTTTTGTTGTTGTTTTTTTTGGGGGGTGTTGTTGTTGTTTTTGTTTTTGTTCTTCTGTTGTTGTTGTTTGTTTTTGTTTTGTTTTTGTTCTTTTGTTTGTAAGGTTTTTGGTTGGTGTTTTGGGTTTTTTGGGGTTTTTTTTAAACTTTTTTTTTCTTTTTTTTTTTTTTTGGGGGGGGGGGGGGGGGGGGGGGGGGGCTGGGAGAGCGAGTGGCTAGGTGTTTAGGGAGGATGTTGATGTAGCTCGCAAAGTTGTTCTACCATTGCCACTGCAGGATTCTGCGTGTCTTAATGGATTAGGAGCTGATCTCTGACCAAATGTTTTTTGTTCTTACCAGCCCCAATAATAATAATAATGATAATGAGTGAGTGAGTCAACAACGACTATTTCGGGGCGAAGTAATAACAATAATAATAATAATGATAGTAAGATAGTAATGAATATAAATTTAATCATAATTATTACAATTATACTCACAGTAGTAGTAGTTAATGTATGACCATCAGATCTCTCTTGAATCAGCGTCTGTAGAATTCCACTCCACGCACCGCTCCATAGGTTTATTTCATCCAGTAGGTCGTATGTATGGAAAAGGACGTTAAACCCCAAACACCCACCCGCCCTTATTGCACCCATCTTGGTGTGGTGTTCTTAAAGTCTTAGATGTAGTCCTGAGCGATGTGTGCGTGAAAAACACTCTCTCCTGATAAGTCTGTTACCGATAATCACGTTCCTGATGATGATGATGATGATGATGATGATGATGATGATGATGATGATGATGACGACGACGACCACGACGACGACGACGACGATGATGATGATGATGATGATGATTTTTTTCTTTCTTTTTTTTTTAATGGTGTTGTGTGCTAGACAGGGACATCGTTATATTGGCCTTCCTGCCTCGTACACTTTTTTTTTTTTTTTTTTTGCCTTTACCCCGAGCGACAGAGAGAAAAAAAAAGAGACTGCCAATTTTGCGTTCGAAATAAATGTAACTAGCATAATTGTGTGCTCACCACTCTCTCACAATTACAGTATTTGTAATTCCCGATGCAGGTCTTTCTAACAGTACTCATTACGTGGACGGCATCGGAAGGAAATTTATCGGCGTTGCCGAGGGTGGCACGCTGAGTCTGCAAGGGAAGCGGAAGACGTCCTGGACTCGGCTGGCTCAGACCGTAAAGCCCCTCTCGGACATTGACTGTGGAACAGTGTATGATCACTCCGACCATGAGGTGCGCTCTTGATTTTTATGTTCACAAATGTTATAGTTTATGGACTTGTACTATGTGCTGTGATGGACTGTTTGTAATGATTATCTTAAATTTTTTCGAGTTTAATGTAAACTGTTTTATCATGGCATAGTGTGTGTGTGTGTGTGTGTGTGTGTGTGTGTGTGTGTGTGTGTGTGTGTGTGTGTGTGTGTGTGTGTGTGTGTGTGTGTGTGTGTGATGTCCTCAGAAAAACCCTTTCGCCAAAGAGCGACAGAACGGACTTCATGTCCTGGTCTGGAACAAGGATGGCTCTGTGTTTGACTTCAACGTTTTCAAGTCATTCAATAATTTCCGCGAATTCTTTGAAAGTAAGTACGTTTCCGTAGCAGTCCTGTAACGGCAGGAGATGATCGTTGGTAGGACTGCTTTGATCTGTGTCAAATGGGTTTACGTATAATCTAACAGTTCTCCACCTGTGCACATAATTCCCTGAATGATTGTGTGAACGCTGTTTACGTGGTAATAACACTATTATTGATCACGCCGTTTCTGACTTGACGAGACGTGACCTATTAAAGCAACTAATTATGTGCTTCTCTGCTTTTACGTGAAACATCTGATATACGTATAAAACACACAACAGAACGAGACGAGAAACGAGGTTTTTGTGTCTGTTTCGTGGTTGTTGTTGTTGTTGTTGTTGTTGTTGTTGTTGTTGCTGCTGTAGTTGTTACTTGTTGATCTTGTTTGTTTGTTGGTTTCTCTGGTTTGGTTTGGTTGCTTTTGTTTTGTTTGTTTGTGTGTGTTTGGAGGGGGGAGGGGGATGGTGAGGGGGTACCTGTTCAGAGAAGGAGAATGGAGAAATCTGACACCGTACTGAGTATTTGTGTAGTTGCATGCTCTTGTCTAAAAGCGTTTCTTTCTCAGCTGTGCCTTCCGGGAACATCATAGCGATGTACGCTTTCGGAACTCCTGGCGTGGGAAAACGAAAATCCAAACTTGGCTTCGACACACTGGATGCTGTTGTGCACGAGCTGGGCGGGAAACTCATCAGCAAAGTGAACAAATACGACAGTTACTCCCTTATCACACGTAAAGGTAGGCCGCATGAACGTCAGCACGGTTACCAGACTTATGACAAGTAATAATAATAATAATCAATTGTACTTATATAGCGCAAAATTCTCACAGAGTGACTCAATGCGCGTACCCCCGCACTCATACCAACAAATATGTGCACACACACACACACACACACACACACACACACACACACACACACACACACACACACACAGCAGCTGAATCAGGAGGAGGTAAGTGGGCTTAGTCGAAAGCCAGCCGGAACAGATGCGTTTTCAAGTCAGACTTGAAACGATCTATGTCCGACTGGCCTCTCAGGCCGGCAGGTAGTGCGTTGCAGAGTGACGGGGCAGCAGAGCTAAACGCGCGCTCGCCCAGTGACTCATTCTGCCCGAGTAACGACTAAGTTGCAACTGTATGTGTACGTTTTACCTCCCTTTCCAACATGTCTGCTGCCAGGGTTCCTAGGCAACCCGCAAGAGGGTAGGGTGGGTGTTTGGGGGTTTAACGTCCTTTTCCACCACATAGGGTGATATCAAAGACGGGGCAACGATGAAAAAGCCAGTACAAATATTTGGCCTCAGCCGGGATCGAACTCACGACCCGAGCATTAGAAGTCCAAGGCTCTACCATTCGACCACCCCGGCTCCCCACGCAAGAGGGTAGCTTCTGTATAGAATGTGTTAACCCCTTAAGCTAAGCCGGATAGACACTTATTTCAGAAGTGTCAATAAGGCTTGTATCACTGTCAAGATGGTAAGATCGTGTTCTGCAACAGAGTGCCCACTAACACTTTGGTACGTTCTAAAGTGCATGGTGAATATTTCCTATCAGGCTATATATGATTTTCTTCCTCGTGTAGAGGAGCCGGGAAAGACGAGCGATAGAGTATTGGACTTTTCAATGCTCGACTCGTGAGTCCTTGAGGTTGTTCCGGGCACTCCAATATTTTTGTTGGCTTTTGTGGGGCCATTCGTGTCACGATAATACATGTAATTATGTATGTGTCTTAGTGGTGTGATGCTAAACACCATCAAAACAGCCCACAACTACCTAGGAGCCTGAACAGGAGCCTGAGCAGTACCAATAACAAGCTATATTCACTCGCCTCAGTTCGAACAGCAAATGAAGGCTGGGAGCACTAACACTGAAATTGATATGCTCATTTCAGGATCTCCGCTTCAAACTCTCGAGCATTACAAACCACGTGGGCAGGTTGACCAAGACCCAGAGGGTTTTCTGCGGTGCACAGACTGGATAAGACACCTCGACTTTCAGGTGCGTTGGAGGAAGGGGAAGGGAGGGTGAAAGTTAAGGAGATAGGTGGTGTGTGGGTGTGTGGGGGGGGGGGGGTGAATGGATGTGTGTGTGTGGGAGGGGGGGGGGTTGAATGGATGTGTGTGTGTGTGTGTGTGTGTGTGTGTGTGTGTGTGTGTGTGGGTGTGGGTGTAATACTTTTATTTAAGATCGTGGGATTTACATTCCACACTTGTATCAATAAATTATGTGGAATATTGTTATATTTCTTGCGCTTTTTATGTCAGTATTTATGCTGCAAATGGAATTAGTGCCTTTTTGAGGATAGTAAAGATATGTTGAATTGAACTGAATTCAATTGAATTGAATGGAATTAAACTGAATTGAACTGAATTGAATTGAATTGAATGGAATGGAATGGAATTAAATTGAATGGAATTGAATTGAATGAAATTGAATTGAATTGAATTGAATACAGGTGGCCACAAGCTCGGCTACATCTTTCCAGTACTTCAGGGTCCTCTCCACAGACGCCGCCTTCCCGCTGCTCCATCTGGCGGAAAATGTCATAGCGTGGAGCATCGGTGAGACCAGGAAAATAGTAAACCTTGTTGTTGTTGTTGTTGTTGTTGTTGTTTGTTTGTTTGTTTGTTTGTTTGTTGGACACTCATCGTTTTCTGTTCAGACGAGAAAGTGTTATTGAGGTCAACAGGCTATGACTGGCGACACAGTTGGTTTGTTTGTTTGTTTGTTTGTAATTGTGCGCTGGTCGTTTTGGTTCAGGCGATGTGTTTGTGACGTCAACAGACTACGATTGGCGACACAGACGGTTTGTTTGTTTGTTTGCTTGTTTGTTTGTTTGTTTGTTTATTAATTTCTTTTTTGTCACATTTTGCACATATATATGTATACAAGATAGACATAACATAAGCACACATTCAACCAACCGGAAAAAATAACACATACCAATAAAGCAGAACAACAACAGCAACAACAACAACAACAACAACAACAACAACAAACTAAAAAAAGAAACACAGAACAAAAAACAATCAAGAAACAACAACGACACCCCCCCCCCCCCCCCCAAGCGAACAGACATTTGTCCAGAGCGCTTTCAATTTGTTTGTTTGTTTGTTTGTTTGTGATTGTGCGCTGATCGTTTTCTCTTCAGGCGAGAAGGTGTTGGTGACGTCAACAGATTACGACTGGCGACAGGCGGAGGTTCGCGAAATTTTCCGATGCCCGGAATGTAAGGAAAATCAGATTAGGGTCAACGGTAAGTCACGCACTGCACGAGAACCGACGACATTCTGACGTCAGCATTCAAAATTGTCTCAGTAGGTCCGTGTGACCTGCGTCCGCTTAAAAGACAAGAAAATGAAGATCTTGACGAGCATTGTCGTACATATATCACCTGAACATGCCACCATCATCATACACTGGTCGGGTTCCTTCTGAGTTAACTAATACACTGAAAGATCTCTGAACGTTAAATGGTATGGTATGGTATGGTATGGTATGGTATGGTATGGTATGGTATGGTATGGTATGGTATGGTAGACTTCTCCTCGGCGCACATATCCATCTCTACTGAAATGCTCACGCCGCCGCAGGGCTGGAATACGAAGCAGTGAAAGCCTGCTGCCGCTAAGCGCTACCTTATGTGCAAACCTCCACCCTCCTATAAATTTAATAAAAACAATTTCAGAGAAATGGCAGATGGTCACGCCTACGTACCTAAAGCTGAACTTTGCATTAGGAATAAACACACAAATAAATAAATAATACAAACATTCATACTGAACCTAACTCAACTGAACCCAACAGGCACGCTCACGTGAATCACACGCATTCTCTCACTCACTGGACATAAGCACATTACAATCACGTGGTGCGAAGGGTCAGCTCAGCTACTTAAATTTCGGATTTCAGAATTGCATTTATTTTTCAGATTTGGTGGGCTGAACATTTCCAAAGCAGAGGGGGGAGGAAGCCAGAGTACCCGGAGAGAACCCCCGACGATCGGCCCGAATGAACGGTGCCACATACGAGAAGGAAAAATCTTTGCCCCGAGTGGGACTTGAACCCCTGACCTCTCGCATTGGTGACAAGTCTCTTAACCACTAGACCACCGACCGCCCCAACCAATTTGTTACAAGAAACAGCAGCATTTACTTAAGCGTTTTTGATATATACTCTTAGTCGAAAGCGTGCTTATCTCTTGACAGCCCCAGCCTGACCATCGCTGCCTACAATATGATAATAATAAAATTAATGGTATTTGTAGGGCGCATTTCTTTGCGGAAAAAAAAAAGAAAAAAAAAGAACTCAATGCGCCAATCACTCACCGACACTCACGCATATTTTACAAACGATGGACAGGGCTGGCTGCCCTCAGTTCCTCCTGAACAGACCTCAAAAGGTTCAAAATGCTGCCGCTCGCTTATAGGCTAGGAAAATTGCTGAACAAGGTAGAACAAATTTGATCCTAGCTTTTTATCACAGATTTCAGTAGAACACAGGCCCCTAATGCTGTGGTGGTCTCCGTGAATTTTTTCTCCGTCCGCGTCACAGTTAAAAACGACCGTTTATCTTGCCATTTTCACTATATGAGCCCTATAAATGGGCTTTTGAGGGTGTGCACAAAGTATGTGTATTTGCGGGTACAGAACTGCGCAGAATTCTGGTCTAAACACTGTTACTGCTAGACAAGACATGCGTTGCTGACATACTGAAATTTCACACCAATCAGAAAGATGCTTCCTGGATAATTGAGGCCATTAAATTGGCCGTTGATTCAAAGGGCCCTGAAAACCGACTGCATTTGATGCTTGTGCACTTGGCAGGTCACTGCAGGTGACATGTATCGCGGAAAACATTTACGAACATTGAACAGTTTAGTCAGAAAACGCTTCTTTGATGTTGCGAAGTTCCCTTGTCGTCGCAGGTGCAGGTAAGTATGGAATATGATATCCAAGTGAGCACTTTTTTCGGTAGGGATATTTTGGGGGTGTACTTATTAAAGTAGCTGCTGCGTTGTGAGTAGTGAACGGGTTTTTTCAAAGAATAGTGCACACGCAAGAATAGTATCCCAGTTGTGTCATATCAAAAGTTCATTGAAATCGCTTCGGTACTTTGGTCACAAACAGCCACCGAAAGTGCGATCTGTTTAATAATGACGGAATACCCGTAATGATAGGAGTAGGGACACATGATTGGTTGCTGTGATAATATGTGTTTGCGAAAATGAATATAATATGATGCAAATATTCGGACACATGCTCGGTGTTTCAGAATTTTCTTCTGGAACTTGTAGGAGAGATTCATTGCTTATAGATGACCGTTAATTGAGGTTCTCAGTTTCCTATATAGGCTGAAGGCGGTGCTTAGTAAAGAGCCTGCTATAATTGCTACGCTTGATTTGGTTTCTTTTTATACATTTGTCGTGGTGGAAAAGTCAATGACTAGTTGTATGAAGAAAGATTCCCGAATCCAAACAAACACGTCTTCTTTACAGGGGTCATTATTTTTCCCCATTTTTTTTTTCCATTTCCTTCATTACATGTTGCGTGGGGGGGGGGGGGGGGGTAGGTTTATATTTTGCTGCTAGTAGCCACCAGTTTTAACTTGTCATTGTTTTACATATTGGAAAAAAGTAGAGTGATCCCAGAGGAAGGAAAACGTACATCAAGGTCAAGGTCACTGGTTCGTCTATTTACTCTCAGACATTTTACTTCATCGCTCAGACTAAGCATAACAGTATAACAGTCAGAACTGAAATGACCTGTATTGTCCCCGTGATTTGATGAGTTCACAGCATCTTCAGGAAAAAATATAACGGCAAAATCGTTTTAAGTCAAGTGTGACCTTGACCTTTACTAGAGGGCACAAGAGAGGCATTCTTATCAATGCATACTAGGCAAATGTTATGCCAAAAGTTGTATTTACAAACTGTTCACCCAGTCTCTATGACCTTTATCCCAAGGTCAAGGTCACCAAAGCTGTACACAAGAAATCTTCTCGTACAAACTTCATTTGTGCTAATTTTGTTTTGCCTGGTGCTTGTGACTGCTTGTTCTTTTGCTTAATCTAATGGAGCGATAAAATAAAATGTTTGGGAGTAAGCAGATGAACCGATGACCGTGACCTTGAAAACATACGTTTGCCGTGTGATTAACATAGTCATAACACTTGAAATGAATTCAGCCACTTACTACTGTAGACTTGAGGTTGTGTTCTACATACTTTCCATCACACTTTGTCAGTAATGTACATGTACTTCATTTGTAACTTTGAGAATGTCCAACAACAAAAAAGGCAAAATAAACGGCGTTTGTTCCCAAGGAAACACACGTTGAAAATAAAAGAGATTTCACAGATTTGCTTTTGTGTCTATTGTTTTTTATTTGCATTCGCGTAATTTCATTTTACTTGAAGTTTCATATTAAGTTTGTCTAATTTCTTTACCTGTACCCCAAAACAAAAATTAATAAAAATGTCCGATATTTTCTAAGTGCGTTAGAATTTGAGACAAAAAAGTATATTTCAAATAGTATTTTTGGGATGCTGGACCATTTATCTAAAGCATCATGTGCGTCTGCACATGATCTGCCAAGGGTAGCAGCTGCAGCAGCGTAATATGTCAGCCCTGTCCCCACCAGTAAGAGAATCCGCGTCTGTGTGGAAAATGGAAGATTTGATAGCCGCGGGCTGTTACAGGCAAATCTCTTTTCATTTCGTTGGACCACCGCAAGGTCTTTGGCCTAACATATCCAGTGGTCAATCTTGAGATGTGTGCACAATATCTGCTGCAGCGGCGTCATTTCTAAGCGTTGCTGTGTATAGTCAATATTTGAACCCAATCACTATACGGGTTCCCCTCATTACCACTCACAGCCAAAGGGACATTGTGGGTGGGCTAGTAATACGTGTGTGGCAAGCCTCTCCTCTAAAAGTTGGTTAATAACAAAAAAAAAACGCTGTGTTCACAGTCGCCGTCATATCAGGCTACTTGATAACCTACCCCCGTAGCAGTTAATGGTCTGCTAAATTAGAAAAAGGTATTTTAAGTCACCTATTTCAAGCAGTGAAGACTTCGTGAAATTTGATGTGGGGTGTACGCTTTCCTTCTGCTGAGATCACTCTACTTTTTCCAATATGTAAAACAAGGACAAGTTAATAGTGGTAGTTACTAGCAGCAAAATATAAACCTACCCCCCACGTAGCATGTAAGAGAGCAAGTGAACAAAATGTGGAAAGTTGATGACCGCCGTAAAGAAGACGTGCTTGTTTGAATTTGGGAATCTTTCTTCATAGGACTAGTCAGTGTCTTTACCACCAGGACAAATGTATAAAAAGAAACCAAATCAAGCGTAGCAAATATGGTAGGCACTTTACTAAGCACCGCTTTTAAGCCATATAGGGAACTGATAGCCTCAATAAACGGTCATCTATAAGCAATGAATCTCTCCTACAAGTTCCAGAAGATAATTCTGAAGCACCGAGCATGTGCCCCAATATTTGCATCATATTATATTCGTTTTCGCAAACACATATTATCACAACAACCAATCATGTGTCCCTACTCCTATCATTACGGGTATTCCGTCATTATTAAACAGACTGCACTTTCGGTGCACAACGATGAAAAAAGCCAGCACAAATATTCGGCCCCAGCCGGCGGGGATACGAACTCACGACCCAGTGTGGGCGCATTTCTCAGATGATCAGACCGATTAAAAGAACAGGCCACCGCACAGCGGTAGCAGCCACTTCAAGCCACTATTACGTAAGGCGTGGGCCTTCCCCGCCAGGAGGCCAGGAGACCGCTGCATATTACATACTAGTGGCTTGAAATGGCTTCTAGTGATCTGAACATTTCAAGTAAAATTGCGATTTGAATGGGCTGTTAAGAGTAATGTGATTATCTGTGTAACAAATATCAAACACAAAATGAGAGCACAGCACAGACTGCTCACTGTGTATGCACATGCATGCATCACTAAATTCTACTTAGTGCTAAGTACCCACATTCACCTTTCATCAATATGAATAACGTACTCTGATCTGTGTATGATATGTGTACAAATTACTCATCTTCATTTTCACCCACCTTTATAGAAATCTTCACATTATTTCTGTTTATGTATGTTCTGCATATATGTGTGCGAATAATACATGCGTGGTGTTGTGTGTGTATGTGTGATGTGGTGCGATGTGTGTGTGTGTGTGTGTGTGTGTGTGTGTGTGTGTGTGTGTGTGTGTGTGTGTGTGTGTGTGTGTGTGTGTGTGTGTACTGTCCGTACTTAGTATCTCCTTTTTTGGACAGCAGTATTAGCTTATGTAGTGTAGCAACGGCAAGTTTTAAAATTGGTATGGGGGAGCTGGGGTGGTCGAATGGTAGAGCGTTGAACTTCTAATGCTCGGGTCGTGAGTTCGATCCCGGCTGGGGCCAAATATTTGCGCTGGCTTTTTCATCTTTGACATCACCCTATGTGGTGGAAAAGGACGTTAAACCCTCAAACACCCACCCACCCACCCTTTAAAATTGGTATGAATATGCCTGTAACTTCTACCGTCGTAAAATAAAAGTTCTTGTTCTTGTTGTTCTGCAGAAACGTTTCGCTTCATGCACTACGGCAACATCACCCACAACGTGGACGAGAGGGCCGAGGTGGGGATGCTGACCAACAGTATCCTAGTGGAGGGGGTCATGGAGGACGAGTGCTACGCCAACTCAGAAAAGGAGCAGATGCTCTGTGATTACTTCGGCAAGGACACGTTTGGGGGTCATATCAAGGTGAGTTAATGCTCTGCTTATATGCGATATCAAGGTCATATCAAGGTGAGTTAATGCTCTGCTTATGTACGATTTCAAGGTCATATCAAGGTGAGTTAATGCTCTGCTTATATGCGATTTCAAGGTCATATCAAGGTGACAATGCTCTGCTTATATACGATTTCAAGGTCATATCAAGGCAGGGGCGCCGGAACCGGGGGGGGGGGGGGGGCAGGGGGGGCAGCTGCCCCCCCCCCCCGTACCCAAGCAGGGGGGGCAAGAGTGTCTTTTTGCCCCCCCTGGAAAATCAGGTGACTATGGCAAGAGGGGGGGGCAAAGCCATGGTCTTGCCCCCCCCCCCCCCTTTCCCCTACCCTTCTTCCTGCTCTCTCCCTCATCCCACCTAACAGAGAACTGTTTTTGCAAACCGAAGGCTGTCCGCTCCTCTGATTGCCCCCCCCCCCCCCCCCCCCCGCTTTTCACTTTTTTCGGGCAATGTTCTTCTTTTCAGTGGCTCCCTGGTTCGTAAAGGTTTTTTTGTCTGCGCAGCATCTGATCGCCCCCCCCCCCCCCCCCCGCTTTTCACTTTCTTCGGGCAATGTCCTTCTTTTCAGTGGCTCCCTGGTTCGTAAAGGTTTTTTTGTCTGCGCAGCATCTGATCGCCCCCCCCCCCCCCCCCCCCCCCGCTGTTCACTTTCTTCGGGCAACGTTCCCCCCTCCGAGATTCTGCCCCCGCTCCCCCCCAACATCTTCCGGTGCCCCTGTAAGGTCACGTTAAGGTCATATCACGGTGTGGTAGTGCTCTGCTTATACACTTTTAAGGTCACGTTGAGGTCATGTCATGGTGCTGTGGTGATCTGCTTGCGCATATCAAGACCGAGGCGCGGACGGTAGTTTTCTTATAATAATAATAATAATAATAACTGAGTATTGTGTGTGCGCTTTACCTAATTCCCTGATTCGGCCCAAGGCGCCGCGAGCTGAACCCAACACGCACGCTCATGTCTTTCACACGCACTCTCTCTCTCTCTCTCTCTCTCTCTCTCTCTGGACATAAACACATTACAATCACGCGGTGCGAAGGGTCAGTTCAGCTATTTAGGTTTTTAAATTTAGAATTGCATTTATTTTCAAATTTTGCGGGCTGAACATTTCCCAAGCTAACAATTCCCTTGTTAATTTGAAGACTAGATCAAGGTCACATACAGGTGCGGTATGGACCCGACTGAACAGAAGTCATTTTCTGTCATGCACAGGCTTTGCGGGGTCACGCCTCAGTGGAGGTGGTCAACGTGGAGCTGTATCACATGGGACAGCAAGTAGTCACAGGTAGGTTAGGTGTGGCAGCACGATGTTAAAAGATCAGTTGTTAACAGTCTTGGGCTCAGAGATAATTCTTAGCTTTTTTGTTTTTTTGTTTTGGGGTTTGTGTGTTTGTTTGTTTTTTTGTTTTTGTTTTTGTTTTTTGTTTGTTTTTTTGTTTTGTTTTGTTTGTTTGTTTGTTGTTGTTGTTGTTTGTTTGTTTGTTTGTTGTTTGTTTGTTTGTTTGTTGTTGTTGTTGTTGTTGTTCTTTGGGGGGAGGGTTGCTTCACCAACTCTTTGCCAGTTTCAGTGGTGTTCCTCCCAGGTCATGGGTGGAATCCCCAGAGGGCTCGAAAGCTGGGGCAATTTTTATTGTGCATGATGATGGAAATGAGGATGGTGGTAAGATGATGCTATGGAGGTCCGTGTTTTTTGGGACTGCGGGACAGGGCCGCGTTCCACGCTTCCTGTCTAAATATCCCGGCGTCAAGCAGCCCCATGGGCGGTGCCGGCCGTGTAATCATCCACATCATAAGACGTGTCGTACAAAGGGAAGCACCCCCGAAGTCGCACCCGTGAAGTGGGTGAATCTCGGCTCTGTGGCAACAGCGTCCCCATTGGGCCCATAGCACACCCGCTCTGGATAGGAGCCGACCTAGGTAGGAAATCCCGCTTGCCTCGGCTGGGACTCGAACCCGGGTCTCCCGGTCCATGGTCCGAAGTGCTAATCGCTACACTACTGCGGCCGCTATTCTTAGCTGTCTTAGTTGTGTCTCGCATCACACCACGTAGACACTGTCCACAAATACATGCATAGACAGGATTGTGTTAAGCGCAGTAAGCAGTGACCGTGTTGCGGCCGTACTCTAGATGGTAAGTACACAGGGTCCGTTTGTAAAACTCGAGGTTAATTTAACCCACGGCTACGGGCCTAACCCAGACTAGGACAACAGAAACCCCAAAACATTTTTTTTTTAAAGGCGAAGAGAGGTAGGAAAAAATCCTTCTCTAACGTCTTAGGCACCATGGTGGAATGGACCCGCTTCCTGGTAAACACACACACACACACACACACACACACACACACACACACACACACACACACACACAGAGAGAGAGAGAGAGAGAGAGAGAGAGAGAGAGAGAGAGAGAGAGAGAGAAAATTTAACCCTAGAGCTAGTTTAGTTCGAGGCTATAGACTCTAACCCTGGGCTAAAATCCCGAACCTCGCCTTTTACATGCGAGCCTCGTAGCCGACAAGGGGAAAACGGCACCCAAAGTGTACGTGGTACAGCAATACGGATTCCGTTCACCCTCCATGGCTCCGACAGATTAAAAAAAAAAAAAAAGTTGATGCTCAGATCTTCTTACTTATTGATTGTCCATGTTCAGACTACAACATCATTTTTTTTTTATATCATTATTACTATTTTGTCCCTTTCGGGTAATTCGGGCTTCTTCCCCCGGCGGAAGCGCGTCGCCGCGGTGCAGCGCCAATTTTGCTGGGGGGAGGAAAGCCAGATAACCCGAAGAGAAACCACTGATGAGCAGCCCGGTAGCCAGGAAAAACCGGTGTCACATATCACACGCTCGACCTGGGCTCGAACCCACGCTTTGGGTATGTGGGTGGGTGGGCGTTTGGGGGTTTAACGTCCTTTTTCCACCACATACGCCCACGCTTTGAAATCGTCGTGACATTGGTGACGGCTGTTCAGTAGCGCAACGGCTAAGCCCGACGCGCTACCTATCAGACCACCGCTCATCTCAGAATAGAATTGTTGAATAGACCGGCCCCCGTAGTGTAGTGGTTAGCACTTCGGATCATGGACCGGGAGACCCGGGTTCGAATCCCAGCCGAGACAAGCGGGATTTTTCCTACCTAGGTCGGCTCCTACCCAGAGCGGGTGTGCTATGGGCCCAGTGGGGAGGCTGTTGCCACACAGCCGAGTTTCACCCACTTCACGGGTGCGACTTTGGGGGTGCTTTCCTTAGTATGACACGTCTTATGATGTGGATGATTACACGGCCGGCACCGCGGGTGCCGTAGTTCCCGGGCCTGGTTAATGCCGGGATATTTATGACAGGAAGCGTGGAATGCGGCCCTGTCCCGCAGTCCCAAACCACATGGACCTCCATAGCATCATCTTACTATCATCCTCATCTCCATCATCATGCATAATAAAAATTGTCCCAGCTTCCGAGTCCTCCGTGGGTTCCACCCATGATCTGGGAGGAACACCACAGGAGCTGGCAAAGAGTTGGGGCAGCCAAAAAAAAATTGTTGAATAGAAGGGTTCGGTTCGGATCTCAATGGGTCCTCCAAAAAAAAAAAACAAAAAAAAAAAACAAAAAAAAACGTCATTCTGAAAACGTCTTTTACGTTTGAAGTGTGAGTTTTCCACAATGTGCCTGATTACTGTGAATGTCTCAAGGTGCCTACCCACTCCACTTCCACATGTGTGACGACGCGTCCGGCTCTCGCTTTGCGGAAAACTCCATCCATCATTCCTTCTCCAGATGTATCACCATCCACGGCACGGATCAGGTGGAGGTGGGTACACCCTGCTGTAAGGGACCTGGGGTCAAACACTACCAGCGCACGAAGCTTAGAAATGCGTGTATATTCCATATTAGCGTCAGGAAGCATTGTCACCCCTAACAATGCTTCAGTCTAGAAACAAATATTTTCATTCAAGGGCCATACCTGCTGGAGTTTAAAAACATTTGAACCACATGGACCTCCATAGCATCATCTTACGATCATCCTCATCTCCATCATCATGCATAATAAAAATTGTCCCGGCTTCCGAGTCCTCCGTGGGTTCCACCCATGACCTGGGAGGAACACCACTGGAGCTGGCAAAGAGTTGGGACAGCAAAAAAAAAAAAAAAAAAAAAAAAACATTTGAATGTCACCTTTCCGCTCAGGTCTCACCGGAGTAGTGCTATTCTGCATTCTCTTTAGGCCGGAAGGCCACTGTACCCAAATCCACTCACGTCAACTTTACCTCTCCTCTACGCAAAAAGTCTCAGCTGCACTGGCAGCTTGACTCCTCATATTTATGCATGCATTTGTTTCGATTTCTTTTTCTGTAAAGCGGGTAGAGATCCCCACTTCCCTCATTATTATCACGGTTATTTTAACTCATTCTGCCCGAGACATGTCTGTAGTCGTAACCAAGGGGGGGGGGGGGGGGGGGGGTGGTCGAATGGTAGAGCGTTGGACTTCTAATGCTCGGGTCGTGAGTTCGATCCCGGCTCGGGCCAAATATTTGTGCTGGCTTTTTCATCGTTGCCCCGTCTTTGATATCACCCTATGTGGTGGAAAAGGACGTTAAACCCCCAAACACCCACCCGTAACCAAGGTGGCTTGACGTCACTCTAGGGCTCCAGGCAGCAAGCATAATAATAATAATGATTATGATAATGAGGATTTGTCTGGGCCTATCTTCCTGCTGGGGCTCTGGCCGCCTCACAGTAGCAGAGTGGCAATACATACATACACATTAAATACATGTCACATTACATACACAGTAAGTACACATCACATACACGTTACATACACATAGTCATGACACATCCTAACACGACATAATGGACAGTGATGGTAGAGCAGTCAATAAAGTCTTTATAATACAGCCGGAAAGCATGGGATCTTAAAGCGGGTCCGCCGACTCAGCATGGCGAACACGGGAAGACAGGCTGTTCCAAATGAGTGGATCCCGTCGTGGTAGAGCAATGCTCGCTGACCTAGTGTTTTCGACCTAGCGGCATCAGAGATATATCGGTACCGTCAGTGCAGGAAGCGTGTAAAATTAAAAGCCATTGACGTTGCTCCTCAGGTGAGCGGTAACCTGTGTTACGACCACCTGGGTCACGGGTTCTTCCTGGAGGACGGCGTGGAGCAGAACAACGTCATCGACAGCAACGTGGGCGTGGGTACTCAGCACGGCACGCTCCTCATGTCAGACATGCGCAGACACTGGTGCGCCGCCGATCCGGCCCTGAAACGCTTCGAGATCAACTGCGAGTAGGTTTGCGTGTGTCGTGTGCGTTTGCAGTCTTATTATTAGTCTTCCGGGGCTTTGGCGTGGAGAAGGGAAACATGGAGAAGGACTGATGGGGAAGGTAGTGTGTGTGTGTGTGTGTGTGTGTGTGTGTGTGTGTGTGTGTGTGTGTGTGTGTGTGTGTGTGAAAGAGAGAGAGTGTGTGTGTGAAAGAGAGAGAGAGAGAGAGAGAGTGTGTGTGTGTGTGTGTGTGTGTGTGTGTGTGTGTGTGTGTGTGTGTGTGGTGTGTGTGTGTGTGTGTGTGTGTGTGTGTGTGTGTGTGTGTGTGTGTGTGAGAGAGAGAGAGAGAGAGTGTGTGTGTGTGTGTATGTGTGTGTGTGTGTGTGTGTGTGTGTGTGAGAGAGAGAGAGAGAGTGTGTGAGTGTGTGTGTGTGTGTGTGTGTGTGTGTGTGTGTGTGTGTGTGTGTGTGTGTGTGTGTGTGTGTGTGTGTGAGAGAGACGCGATTGAAGCATCAACTTGTGCATCTATGCCTGTGTCTGCAGAGATGATTGGTGTAGTACTCCACATTTCCCTCACCGTCTACATATCATTCTCATCTCTCAGATACACACGGAAAAATTGTGATGCTGCCTGCAGCAGATTTCTCGCTGCTCACAGCATAAGAATAATGACTCCAGATAATGATATTGATGATGTTGATGATGATTGAGGTAGTGGTGATGATGATGATGATGATGATGATGATCGCACTTCAAAATTTCGGGCTGTATTATTTAAACGTATTGTTCTTCTGCTTCTACTTGCTGTGTTTCCATAGCGAGCTGTCTACCTTCTGGATCACACATCCCAACAATGAACTGACGAACAATGTAGCTGCCGGCAGTGATGTGAGTGTATATAGTGTTGTGTGTGGTGAGGGAGTGTACATAGTATTGTATGTGGTGAGGGAGTGTACATAGTATTGTGTGTGGTGAGGGAGTGTACATAGTATTGTGTGTGGTGAGGGAGTGTACATAGTATTGTGTGTGGTGAGGGAGTGTACATAGTATTGTGTGTGGTGAGGGAGTGTACATAGTATTGTACATAGTATTGTGTGTGGTGAGGGAGTGTACATAGTATTGTGTGTGGTGAGGGAGTGTACATAGTATTGTGTGTGGTGAGGAGTGTACATAGTATTGTGTGTGGTGAGGGAGTGTACATAGTATTGTGTGTGGTGAGGGAGTGTACATAGTATCGTGTGTGGTGAGGGAGTGTACATAGTATTGTATGTGGTGAGGGAGTGTACATAGTATTGTGTGTGGTGAGGGAGTGACTGAATGAATGAAT
Organism: Batillaria attramentaria; assembly: GCA_018292915.2. NCBI lineage: Eukaryota > Metazoa > Mollusca > Gastropoda > Batillariidae > Batillaria > Batillaria attramentaria. Next base: position 85,833 of record JACVVK020000261.1, read on the forward strand.
TCTTTATTTTACACCATTGAAAGACTTGCTTATCTTACAATGTGTCCTTGCTACAAAACATTGACTACAGAAAGGGAACAAAAAACACTAACAACTAAACAAACAAACAAACAAAACAACTGAAAAACTGAACAGACAAAGAGAGGGTTGTTGAAAGTAGTGAGTGGTTGTTTTATGCATGGCCCATTCCAGTTCAGAACTTAGCCCGTCGATAAATCACGTACCACCTCTCTTTTGTCGCTAGGTCAGCGAGCATTGCTCTATCACGGTCCAGTCATTTGGAACAGCCTGCCTGCCCATGTTCGCCATGCAGAGTCAACGGACTCTTTTAAAGTCGCTATAAAGTCTTATTTCTTTCGGCAATATTATACAGACTAACTTCTTTATCATCACTGCTATCATCATTGTCATTTTAGGTTGTCGTATCAGGATGTATCATAGCTGTGTGTATGTAACGTGTATGTGACGTGTATATCATGTGTAACTGTATGTAATGTGACGTTTTTCATATATGCACTATCCCACCCTACTATTAGAGGCGCCCAGAGCTCCAGCAGGAGGTTGGGCGCCAGACAAATCCTCATTATTATTATTATTATTATTATTATTTGAGTTGGATCAATCAGAGTGAGTTCTGACCAGTTCACAGTGATGTTTTCACCAGTCATCATTTCTCAGACTATTGTAATTTGGTTGCATTCTCGTACATGTATGGAAGGCCGCATTTTATTTCACGTGCTTGTGTGTGTGTGTGTGTGTGTGTGTGTGTGCGTGCGTGCGTGCGTGCGTGCGTGCGTGCGTGCGGTTGCGTGCGTGTCTGTCTGTCTGTCTGTCTGTACCGAAAAGCTTTGTCGACTGCAACTCCAAAGGCACTATAAATAATCTGAATATCGTCGTTGTACATAAGCTCATGTAAATGTATATCAAACGAGGTGTACATGTATCTGTTGATACCAGGGTCACGGGTTCATGATAGTGTTTGCCGACCTGCCGTTGACTTCTTCCTACGAGAGACAGAAGGAGCTGGGGAAGGTTCCTCCGTATTCCGTCAAGTACCACCCTTTCAAGAAGTTCATCAAAAACGTCGGTCACTCCAACTACAAGGTATGGTTTGTTCGTTTTTGCTGACCGTCGCTTTCAGCGGGTTTGTTCTCTTCGCCGAGACAAAGTGCGTTGATTTGGTTTAGTTTAGTTTGGTTTGGTTTGGTCTGATCAGGTTCGGTATCGCCCTGTATCGTCTCGTCTCGTCGTTGCTCGTCTCGTCTCGTCTCGTGTCACCCTGTCTTGTCTTGCCTTTGGTCTGATTATGTTCGGTCTCATCTCGCCCTGTCTCGTCTTGTCTCGTCTGGCCTCGTCATGTCTCATTTTGTCTCGTCTCGTTTTCTTACGTCTCATACTGTCTCGTCTTGTCTGGTCTCGTCGTCGTCTGGTCTGGTCTCGTCTGGTCTCGTCTTATCCAACTGCAGAAGTTTGTCTTGGACTCCCCAAAAACCTAATAACCGTTTTCTTTGATTCCCCCAAAACATCACAAAACTTCTCTTTGACTTCTTTGACTAATAAAACTTCTATTTGACTCCACGAAAACCTAATAATCTGCATAGAAGTAATGTACATCAACGTCGATCGGCGGACGACGCCAGTCTCAAGAACATGTCATTTCCCAGCGGAAGCAACTCGTAGCTGAAATGATAAAAGCACTCGCGTTCTCCGCCCCCTACAGACAGGACTGTTCATGGACAGCAAGATCTCCACGGGCCGTCTGCCGAAAGAGGAAGGAGTGCCAGAGAATGGCGTGTTGCAGACTGAAAGTCTCTACGACCCCCGCAGTCCGCCCAATGACACAGGCACACGAGTGTGGACCACGATGAAAAGGTATCGGGAGAGGGGTGGGGAAGTGGGGGGGGGGGGGTGGTTGAAGGGGGTTAGGATAAGTAGGAGTGGGCGGGGAGTTGGTTAAGTTGCTTGGGTTTGTTGTTGTTGTTTTGTTGTTGCTTCTTTTTTTTCTTCTTTTTTTTTTTTTTTTTTTTGGGGGGGGGGGTGTTTTTTGGAGGTTTATTGTTTTGGGGGGTTTGGTTTGTGTTTGTTTGTTTTTTGTTTGTTTGTTTGTTTTTGTTGTTGGTTTGTTGCTTGTTTGTTTGTTCTTTTTTTTTGGGGGGGGGGGGGGGTGGAGGGGGTAACGTCCTTCTCCTGCACACACGGGTAATATCATCGACGGGACAAACTGGGAAATGCCACAATGGCTTGCGAGTATTGACCGTATCGACTATGCCGGCTCCAAGGAGAGGGGGGGGGGGGGAGGGGGATGGCGGGACAGCAAAGCGGTAGAACGCTGGACTTTCACTGCTTGAGTAATGAGTTCCATTAACGGCTGGGGTCAATTGTTTGTGCTGGCCTTTTTCTCGTGTCCCCGTCACCCTTATGTGATGAAAAAAAAGAAGGTACACCGTTCAACGCGCCATCGACCGGTGAGGTTAAACGAGGTAGAGGTCGGGCGCTGGTGTGAGTGTTGTGGGAAGGGAAAACTCTGCGGCAAGGCTTGTGTTTAGAGTGCGGAGATCCGAGCATGTCACGCCCCTCCTCAGAGAACTGCACTGGCTTCTGCCAGAGCAAGAATTCAGTATAAAGTCGCTACTATATGCTATAACTGCATCACTGCCTCCTGTCCTTCATATCTTTCCTCTCTGCTGCAGCTGTACACACCCTCCAGACAACTCAGATCCTCCCGCTGACACCCGCATCTTACGCATTCCACAGGTTAAATCAAAAACACTAGGTCAGCGAGCACTGCTGTACCACGGTCCAGTCATTTGGAACAGCCTGCCTTACCATGTACGTCATGCAGAGTCAACGGACTCTTTTACAACTGCTTTGAAATCCTATTTCTTCCGGCTGTACTATACAGACTATCTTCTTACCTTCACTGTCACCATCATTGTCATTTTACGATGTCATGTTAAGATGTATCATAGCTGTGTGTATGTAACGTGTATGTGACGTCTATTTCCTACATGTGTATGTAATGTGTAATGTATTTTTCATGTGTATCTCATGTGTATGTATTGCCACTCGACATTTGTGAGGCGCCCAGAGCTCCAGCAGGAAGTTGGGCGCCAGACAAATCCTCATTATTATTATTATTTATTAAGGGATGGTAAATTCATTCCATGGACGAATCATTTGCATTTCCAATATATGCTGTGTTTATTTTAATCTAATTCATGGTTGGGTTTTTTTCCCCCTTGTTTCTTGCAGATTGAATTTCTACAAAAACAACCGAGGAAACTTGTGGTTGAAAGGCGGGAATGTGCGGGTCGTTCAAGCTTCGTAAGTTTTACGTGTATTTCTGTACAGTTATGTACAAGCTGCATGAGGACGATTAGGCAATATATATATATATATATATAATATATATATATATATATATATATATATAATATATATATATATATATATATATATTGTTGTTTCTGGTAACCCGACCGACCCTATTTTTTCCCCCGGACCCTACAAAAAATTTTTTGGCTGCTGGAAAAAAAAGAAGAAGAAAAAATACAAGCACGACCAGTTTCGGTTTTCATGCGCCTGTCGTCAGGGAAGTCGTGCGCCATCTTGGACCCAAGATTGGTGACACAGCTTGTTTAGCTACCATTTTCAGCAGAAAATAAGGTAAGACAGTGTTATAATATTAAATACAGTTTCACAGAGCATCATTTCTTATTAATACCCTGTTTCTTTGTTCTTGGATGTGTGTGTGTGTGTGTGTGTGTGTGTGTGTGTGTGTGTGTGTGTGTGTGTGTGTGTGTGTGTGTGTGTTTGTGTGTTTGTGTGGAGGGGGGGGGGTAAAAAAAAAACCTACCTACCTACCTACCGGCACTATTTTTTAGCCATGTTATCAGAAACAACAATATATTTTTTTTTTTAATTTTTTATTTTTTTTTGGCCTTACCAAAAACGTGGAGAAAATTTGGGATGGGGGTAACATACCAAATATTTTCATAATCATATCCCAATGTTGAAAAATAGCGTCTCATTATACCAAGCATTCAGTAACACACACACACACAGCTAAAATGTGAACGTCAATAGTTAGAATAAAATGGAAGTAAGAAACGGAAGCAACGAAAAAGGTAGGAAAACGAGAAAGAAAAAAAAGAAAGAAAAAGATGTTAACTTACTTAGGCCCCTCAGATCGCTTTTAGTCGGCTTGTTTCCTGGTGTCTAACATTACACAACTGTGACATGCACACTGGTAGCATCCAACGGGCTGGCACTGAGCCAACAGCATGCGTTACGTCACGCAAATCAGTATCAAGTCACCGCCATTGTTGCAACACTGTCACCCACTGAGTAGGAGAATTGGAATTTTCGCCGTTACTTAGAACTTGTAGGCGGCAGTGTCTTGTATTAACAGGTCTACTAAATATTGAGATAGACTGTTTTTAAAAGATCCTTCAAGCCAAGTGCAATTGCTGTCTTAAACTCCAAACTTTAAATAGCCGCTTCCTGTGATAATACATGTGTGTGTGTGTGTGTGTGTGTGTGTGTGTGTGTGTGTGTGTGTGTGTGTGTGTGTGTGTGTGTGTGTGTGTGTGTGTGTGTGTGTGTGTGTGTGTGTGTGGATGGAGAGAGAGAGAGTTAATTGAATGCTTTCGTTATTCTCTTTATTATTATCTTATGCACTGTCAGAGACTGTACTGCAGAAAAGAAAGTTCTGTTTTATATAACGTAAAATAGACAATAAGGATATTGTATTGTATTGTATTGTATTGTATTGTATTGTATTGTATTGTGTAACCGGGTGTCAGGGGTCCGGTTTATGCAGGCAGGGAGACCAAACACAGAGGTCGCTATGACATGAGTTTTATTACGGGAAAACAGTACAAATGGCAGAAAATCTGAAAACGTGGACACGTGCAGTGACTCGCGGCATGGCTGGCTGGCGACTGTGCAGTGAGGCGTAGCTCGCGGCTACTTATGCGCCCAGCGCGGGCCACAAAGAGAGCACTGCCCCAAGTGCAGCGAAAAGCAGAACGTGTGGGCCAGCCACAGCGAAATTTGTGTTTCTTAACACATGGAAAACGAATCACAGCGGGCGTTAGATAACAGCTAGAAACTTCAAACAAAGTGCATCTAAAAGAGCGTGAAAAGTACTTTAAGACTATAATAGTTTAAACACAGACAATTTTCTATCGCCGATTAAAGAGCGTAAAGACAGGGACCACGCATCTGAAAAGTGGTGAATAAGGCAAAATATACCCGTGAAACTACAAAACAGCGCTCAAAACAAAACATGATTAAAATGTACAAACTGTCGGGAAACTACTGCAGTTTACAGAATTATTCTAAGTGAAGGGACTACGGAGATATTTGACACTAAACAGACACAAACAAACACAACTAATTGACACGCGCGCCATCGCGGATACGAAGCACTGCGCGCGCGTGGCTAGTGGGCAGTACACACTACACAGGGCTGGCCAGGGAACAAAGGCTGATGAACAGGGATGGCCGGGGAAGGGTAGAACGGGTGGCTAGAGGGACAGCGGGACTAAGAACAAAAGGGGAATACAGCAGTACAATCGTTGTAAACAAAATATCAGTAAATGGGGGCCGGGTATGACCCGGTCTCTATTGTATTGTATTGTATTGTATTGTATTGTATTGTATTGTATTGTATTGTATTGTATTGTATTGAGACTGTTGTAAGCGTACAATCGCACTCACAAGCGAAACTGTTCCAAAAACGTAAGCTGGTCTCTGTGAAAAACCTTTGAAACATGAAATGGTGCGTTTAAGTTGGAGAGGGGGCAGTAGAAGTCGATGTACGTACCATTTGTTTTTGTTGTTTTTTTTAACCTGAAGAGGACTTTGCGCCGAAACTTTGACTGTCCCTGTCTCTAAATTCACTATTTAGATCTATTCACACACAAACAAAATCAAAAGTTTACGCTAGCAAGATAACAAGTGAAATTCAATACTACTTGCAGCTTAGCCGACGCGCCAGAAGGGTTCACGGGTGGCAACACGGGTACAGACACAGGCACAGAGATAGTAAACAGTGTGTTCATTGGCCAGTCGGACAACCTTGGCTTACCGAGACTCTACAACTATGACGTGGACAAACGTACAACACTCAGCCATCAGTTTAACCAGTCATTTGCCGGTCTCCCGTGAGTTCTCGTTCGCTTCGAGATTCAGTTCAATTTAATTCAACTCAATTCAATTTAATTCAATTTGATGCAGTACTTATCCCTTTCAATTCTACATCTGTTCCTGTCAATTCTTTCAGTTCTAATTCCTTCGTTCTATTCCTTTCAATTCTATTCCTTTCAATTTTCTTCCTTTCAATTCTGTTCCTTTCAATTTTCTTCCTTTCAATTCTCTTCCTTTCAATTCTATTCCTTTCAATTCTATTCCTTTCAAATTTATTCCTTTCAATTCTATTCCTTTCAATTCTATTCCTTTCAATTCTATTCCTTTCAATTCTATTCATTTCAATAGGGAGCCGGGATAGCCGAATGGTAGAGCGTTGGACTTTGAATGCCCGGGTCGGGAGTTTGAATCCAGGCTGGAGCCAAATATTTGTGCTGGCCTTTTTTCTCGTTGCCCCGTCTTTGATATCACAATGCATGGTGGGAAAAGATGTTAAACTCCCATCCATCCACCCACCTTGTTCATTTCATTTCTTTGACATTTTTAAAGCAGTCTTTCATTTTCTGGAGCGGCATTATGGAACAGTCTTCCAGCCCATGTTTAAAACGCATGCTCTACCACAAATTTCAAACAGCTTTTCTTCAAATATCTCATGTCACACGATGTTGAATCTTCCCACAGTTTATTCTCGCCCATTCCTACACTATAATGTATTGACATAATTGGTATGTTCATCACGCTTCTTAAATGTTTCTGTCTTATTAGAGTGTAGTTTCATTTCCTATGGTTTTATTGCTATTTTGCTTGTTGCATTACATATGTGTGTGTGTGTGTTTTTCTGTTTAGATAGATACTACTAGAAATAGCAACGGCAGGTATGAAAATTGACTGTTTCACGTTAACTACCTCTACCGTTGGAAAATAAAGTTTTCTTGATTCTTGATTCATTTCTGGTCACTTCAGGTTCGACAGCCTGACAGGAGTTGCCTTCTACCAAGGCCCGATGTTCGTGAAGAACTGTTTCTTTGACCGTTACGTCACGTGGTTCTGGGACGACAGCTGGGCGGAGGATTTCGGCAGCCGACCCGTGCGTCCTGCAGGCGCCATCAGCTGGAAACGCGCCAACACCTACCCGACCATGACCAACACTTGGGTGCACAACGTCACCTTCGGCTACTGTGATAATGCAAGTAGAGCACTTTGGTGCGGAGATTTTTTTTTCACAGTCCACCTGAACGCTATTCAATCTAGTCAGACTGCCGGGTCGGCCACATTTGATGTATCATTGACTATAGTGGATGTGTTAGACAAATAGGTTCAGCTCATGCATCAGGAAACGGGCAACGTGTTGGAGTAGGTACACATAATAATAATAATAATAAATTGTTTTTATATTGCGCAGAAAATCTGCCCAAGAGAGCACTCAGTGCGCGCTACACACACACACACACACACACACACACACACACACACACACACACACACACACACACATGGGGCGGATGTGGGATACAGAGGAGGATACGGTAAAAATTTTAGTGGAAAGCTTGCCGAAACAGATAGGTTTTAAGGTGTGCCTTGAACTGTGACAGAGTAGGGAGGCTTCTAAGGGAGACGGGCAGTGAATTCCAGATCTGGGGAGCGGAGTAACTGAAGGAACGTTGGCCATAAGTTTTCAGACTGATACGGGGTATTTTTAATAGTTTCTTAAAAATCTATTTTGCTCCCACCTACGGCAGTGTTTGCCCGTACACCGCTTCGCACGAAATGCAAGAGCAGTGAACTAACCTACGAGACAGTGCTGCAGGAAGGACGGACACAAACACACAAGGCCTCAAAATTCCTCTGGCATCATAGTCACCCCTAATAATGCTTCAGTCCAGAAACAATTACTACCATGAGCTGACCATTCAAAGGCACACACCCGACAGGGGTTTAAACAAATTTGAATGTCTCCTTTACTGAAGTAATGCACGTCTACTTTTTGTTTAGGCCAGAGAGGCAGTTCACAAATCCGCTTGCCTCACTTGTGTCCGATCCCTGTGCAAAACGTCCCAGCTTCACTGGCAGCTTGCCTCTTTTTGTGACCGCCTGCCATGCACCTTGACCTACATAACACAAAAATCACGAAAATCACGCTTTTTCGTGACAACAAAAATCACTACAGACTAGCACACTTGCCAAACAGGGTACCCCAAATAAACACCAAACATGACCTCAAGGTAAGTTTGTGTCCTATGCCTGCAGGCTACCCAATCATGATCAGCAAGTCAACCAGCGATTTGTTTTTTCTTCAGGAGGGTGACTCTCACTGGGTGTTTCACGGCAACGCCTCAACGTACGGGTGGGAGGAGAAGGACGGGAACCTTGCGGCCTTTGTCCGGGATATGGACGGATCCCTCACCGGATCCCCCGGATCTGCCCTAGTCAGGAATTTCCCGCTCTACAAGGGGGACGAGTGTCTGGACAGACCGGACTGGGGCATGAGTGTGTGTCCCTACAGGTACATCAAGGTCAGTGTCAAGGTCTTTCCATCTCAAGGGTACATCAAGGTCAGTGTCAAGGTCTTTCCATCTCAAGGGTACATCAAGGTCAGTGTCAAGGTCTTTCCATCTCAAGGGTACATCAAGGTCAGTGTCAAGGTCTTTGCATCTCAAGGGTACATCAAGGTCAGTGTCAAGGTCTTTCCATCTCAAGGGTTCAAGCCTTAATATTAAGACATACTTTTCTACTACCACTGCAACATGGAAATAAATACTGTGCTTGCTCCTCAGCTGTGTCATGTCCGCTATGCCCTTGCCATCTTTTAGTTTAGATTTCTTAGTTTAGTTGCATAGTATTAGACTTGGACATCACACATTACTTTAGGATCTGTGTTTAATATGTATGGATTTATATGTCTAGATAAATTAATGTGTGTGTGTGTGTGTGTGTGTGTGTGTGTGTGTGTGTGTGTGTGTGTGTGTGTGTGTGTGTGTGTGTGTGTGTGTGTGTGTGAGCCAGAAGAAAATTTTCTGCCATCGACAGACAATAAAGTTATATTGAATTGAATTGAATTGAATTGAATAAAACACCTCGTGTTATTCAGTTCAATTTGGGCAATTTGTTTTAAGTGGCGTATATTTTAAAAAAAATACCAGTATATTAAACTATATAGAATCGGATACATGTATACATCTCCCCCCCCCCTCCACGCTCAAGCACACACACACACACACACACACACACACACACACACACACACACACACACACACACACACGCACGCACGCACGCACGCACGCACGCACGCACGCACGCACGCACGCACGCACACACACACACACACACACACAATGTTCCTTTTGTCATACAACAGTCTGAGGGACTCGATTTCTCGATTGAGTGTCTTGTCGTCGGTGGCTATGCATCTAAGCTGCACATTCATAACGAATGCATATAGAAGTAAGAAGCCCCCGTCATCTTGGTGACATATAAGCAGAGTATGGTTATTAGATTTTTATTTATTTATTTTATCTTATTTTATTTTTTTTGCGTCTTGCAGATGGAGATTTTGGGGTCTGGCGGCAACCTGGCTAAGGGTAAAAACGAGAAACACCCGCTTGTCATTCAGAGAGACGACGCCCCTTATGACGTCCCCTTCAGCGTTCCAGGTGTTTCTCTTCTTCCCTCCGCTATATATACTTAAACAATTCATAAACCCCAAAATCACCTGACGACACCAGTAAGAAGAGGCATAGTGTACGGTCCTTCAAAAATTCACCGCCGAAATTGTGGAACTCCCTCCCTGAGACAGTAATAATAATAATAATAATAATAATAATACATCATATTTATAAGGCGCCCGTCTCTGAAAAGCAGGCTCAGAGCGCACGAAGGAGGCAGTCAGCATTACCGCATTCCGGAAGCGCCTGAAGACTCATCTCTTCAGTGCCTCACGCCAATAATCATCTGCAGCTCTTTTTTTATTTTTTTTTATTTTTATTTTTATTCACCATCTTTCCTTTCAAAACCTCTCCCTAAGCGCCGCGAGCAATCAGTTAGCGTAAGGCCGTGCGCTATATCAAGTCTCCATCATCACCATCATCATCAAATAAAGTAGGTTGTTTGTATCGCTTTGCATTTCACAATACAAAAAATAAGTAGGTTAGTCTTTTGGTTTTCGTTGCTGTTGTTGTTGTTATTCGTGGTTTTTTTTAGTAGCCTTCCCCCCCACCTCCCCCGCTATGTATGCATGTATGCTCAATTCTTTAAAAAAAAGGGGCAGCTCCGCTGCTAGTTTTATATATCCAGTTTACCGTGAAGGCAAAGTAAATCCACACGCTATACTCTCGGTCACAGGACAGATCAGGAGGGAGTTTCTGTTACGTACACATCGCTCTTACATCCTAGACTTCAACAACACTACCCCTGGCGCAGCGTTTCCAAATGAAGTGCTCATCTTCGGATACAATATCGAGCGGTGAGTAGAGTCAATTTCTACACAAGCTGATTCAGTGGACATCAGGGCCCGTATGTACAAGTCGAGGTTAATTCAACCCACGGCTACGGGCCTAACCCAGACTAGGAAAAAGAAATCAAGAAACAAAATTATATTAAAAAAGGAAGCGAAGAAAAGAAGAAAGAAATCCTTTTATAACGGCTTAGGCATCTTACTGGAATGGACCCGCTTCCTGATACAAAACAAAAACAATAGAAAATTTAACCCTAGAGCTAGTTTAGTTTAGTCTAACCCGGGGCTAAAATCCCTAACCTCGACTTCTACATGTGGAGCCTGATAGTCATAGTGGTCGTGAGAAGGGGAGCTTTCTTAGTGTGCCGAACTTTCGCGAAAAAAAAAAAATCACAGATAGTCAGTCGTCCCTGTATGCTTTCTTTCTTTCTTTCTTGGGACGGGATAGCCGAATGGGTGAGCGTTGGTCTCTCAATTCTCGGGCCGTGAGTTCGAATCCCGGCTAGGGCCAAATGTTTGTGCTGGCCTTTTTCCCGTTGCCCCGTCTTCGATATCACCCTTACGTGTAGGAAAAGGACGTTAAAGTCCCAAACACCCACCACATCCCCCCCTCTTTCTTTCTTTACTTCCTTCTTTCTTTCTTTCGTGTGTGTGTGTGTGTGTGTGTGTGTGTGTGTGTGTGTGTGTGTGTGTGTGTGTGTGTGTGTGTGTGTGTGTGTGTGTGTGTGTGTGTGTGTTTCTGTCTGTCTGTGTCTGTCTGTCTGTCTGTCTGTCGACTATCTGTGTCTGTATGTCTGCGCCTTGAGGGAAGGGGGCGGTGGCTTTCGGCTGTCTCGTGAACACTCTAGTTAACATACATAATTTATATGCGCAGCCTGGTAGTTAATACTTCTTCAGGAAATGAAACAGCGCTCAGTACCTAGCTTTTATTCAGCACTGGCAGCTGGTACTCGCTTGACCCAGCATTCATTCATTCATATCATTATGACCCCTAGTGGCTGTTCAGACCGGGAACGCCAACATCACCACCACCAACAACCACAGACCATAAAAAAGATAGACCCACCGCAGCACGCTGCCACCGCTGCTTGCGAGTGTCGCTATCGCGGCCATCTTGTGAATACCAGAACTCAGATGCTCCGTGTACAGGACGCCTCGTTCGAAATACAAAGTTCTTTACAAAGACGTCATCCGAAATGTGACGTAAGATAAAGCGGACCAATGCTATGCGCGCTATGTAAACAGCTGATACCTTCTGACCAATGCTATGCGCGCTATGTAAACAGCTGATAGCGTCTGGCACTTCCAGGTACTCGCAACATGGCGCGCGGCGGCGTCACACTTCCAGCACCGCAGGGGGTCTGTCTTTTTTAGGTCTGTGCCAACAACAAAGACGAAAACAACAACAACAGCAGCAACAACAGACTGTTATTTCTGATTGTCCTCAGAGGTGACGTTGTCCGGGTGGGCATGTGCATGCCGCTGGACGTAGAGTCGTTTGACATCCGGAGTGAGTACCCGGTCCTTCTGAAGAATGGCAATGCTACAATGGTGTCCACCCTGCGCGACCTGGACCGCGATACTACAGGCGGCGCGTTCTACCACGACAAGACGAACGGGTATGTGCTCTGTGTGTGTGTGTGTGTGTGTGTGTGTGTGTGTGTGTGTGTGTGTGTGTGTGTGTGCGTGCGTGCGTGTGTGCGTGCGTGCGTGCGTGTGTGTGTGCGTGCGCGTGTGTGTGTGTGTGTGTGTGTGTGTGTGTGTGTGTGTGTGTACCACGACAAGATAAACGGGTATGTGTTCTGTGCTCTGTGTGTGTGTGTGTGTGTGTGTGTGTGTGTGTGTGTGTGTGTGTGTGTGTGTGTGTGTGATACATCTTGTAACACATGACGGGGCGGTCGGTGGTCTAGTGGTTAGGAGACTTGTCACCAGTGCGAGAGGTCAGGTTCGAGTCCCACTCGCGGCAAAGACTTTTTTCCTTCTCTTACATGGCCCCGTTCGTTCGGGCCGATCGTCGAGGGTTCTCTCCGGGTACTCCGGCTTCCTGCCCCTCTGCGTTGGATGTTCACCCCACAAAAGCTGAAAATAAATGCAATTCTAAATTCCGAAATTTAAATAGCTGAGCTGACCGTTCGCACCAACTCATTGTAATGTGTTTTGTCCAGTGTATGAGACAATGCGTGTGACTCACGTGAGCGTGCGTGCTGGGTTCAGTTCGCGGCGCTTTGAGTCGATTCAACAAATTGAGTAAAGCGACCCAAGTGACCACGTTCTCCCAGAATTTGTCCCTCAAACCTGCAGAAGTAACTGATTGTACATGACAACCTATTTCCAGAATTCTGTTCTTCAAACTTCAAAGCGATTCGAGCCGATCAAACCAAACTGAGCGGTGTCCAGGGGGCGAGTGTGTGCGCTTCAAGATTCGTCTGGAGGGAGGGAACCTAGCCGCCATCAGGTCTTGTCTCGACATCGACATCCCGCCCTTTGAGGACAGAACGGTAACAATAGAGAGAGCGAGCGAGAGAGAGAGAGAGAGACAGAGAGAGAGGGTGGGTGGGTGGGTGTTTGGGAGTTTAACGTCCTTTTCCAACACGTATGGGTGATATCAAAGACGGGGCAACGAGAAAGAGAGAGGGAGAGAGTAAAAATTTGTTAACAATGGTTGAGGTATTTATCATACGTAGTCACTATTCAATCCTGCCGTTGCTAGCTCTACAGATTCAACTAGGAGAAGCAACACACACACACACACACACACACACACACACACACACACACACACACACACACACACACACACATCATTTTTGTCAATGAAGTGCCGGCCGGCATTTCCACACTAAGGAATACATTGCCCTGCTTTTTGGACAGATTTCACAATGTGGCCCTCAGACCGTGAAGAACATACACATGTTTCATACACATGATCAGTCAGGCATGACGAAGTGACGTGGTCTGTCTCCTCATTGTGATGTGGGTTTTCGCGTGCCAACTGGGTCGCCAAAATTCATTCCTTACCACAGTGCCACTTGTCGTAAGTGGCCGCTTACTGGAGCAGAGGAAGACTTAGTGGCCGCGTTAGACATAGTTGTTGCATCAGTCTGCGCGCGCATGTCTGTATGTTCATGCTTCATTATCTACCTTGGTTTTAATTTTTTTTTTTGACGACAATCGCCTAAGAACGTTTGTGTTTAGCGCAACATAGTTTTGATCATTTCACACTGTTGTTGCAGGAAAAACCCGCAGTCCCGACACCCGTTACTTGTGACGGGCCAGCATCACCCGAGGTAAAGTAAAACTCTTGAAATGTATGGAGGGTTGTTATCAGCTGATATTACCCATTCCCTGTTGTCTGATGGATGAAAAGCGACTAGACTAGGCTGAGACTCAGCCCATCTTACGCCGCGTCTTTCGTTATCGTGTACTACAGTTTAGTCCCTGAGGCGGTCGGTGGTCTAGTGGCTAAGAGACTTGTCACCAATGCGAGAGGTCAGGGGTTCGAGTCCCACTCGGGGCGAAGACTTTTTCCTTCTCGTATGTGGCACCGTTCATTCGGGCCGAT
>JACVVK020000261.1:105000-145000 GCA_018292915.2 Batillaria attramentaria
GTTTCCTTCGTTGTGATGTCTGCATGTTCGCGCTTCATTATCTACCTTGGTCTGAATACCTTTTTTCACGACAATCGCCTAACCTCAAAATACCTCCTTGATCCGAAAATCCCTTATCTGCGTAGGGTCACAGGCATAGCGCGTAGATGATTATGTCAATAGCTTTATCTCTTCAACAGTCTGTTATGCCTATGTCTCATCATTGATACAACTGCCCTTGGGTTATGACAACAATGTCAGCGGAAATATTCGTCAGTGTACAACTATGCCAGGGACGTTAGATTTGAGATATTTTCGATTCAGATGCTGGGTGGATGATTGCTTTGACGGGTATTTGCGCGTTTAACTTTCTTGTCCACTACATGCACAAGAGGGGGATAGGAGAAGCGGGATTCGAACTCACAAGACCCGACCACTGTAAGTCCTGCTAACGTATCAACTCGGCTATCTCTCGTCCACTTTCAGATATGAAACATGACGCCATTTATACTCTAGTGCATGAAAGCTTTCCCGTTGCCATGCCCCTTCAGAATTTTTGACGATTTCTCCCATTTTAAAGCCTATATTGTTGTTGTTAGTAGTAGTTGTTGTTGTTGTTGTTGTTGTTTTAGTAGTAGTAGTAGTTGTGTTGTTGTTGTTGTTGTTGTTGTTGTTGTTGTGAATAGTAGCAATGGCGCAGTTACGGCATCACGAAAGGCGTAGCAAGCATGTTTACACTACAAACTGCACTGGTGAACACCCAGACATGTAATGTCATCTGTTTCAAGGACATCACGCAAAGAATTATTTACCAAGCTCGTAAACATCCCGATGATTAACGCCGGTTAATAATTAAGGTTATCCGCTGAGTCAGTCAAATATCAAATTATCTCACAAGATATGTGTGGCAATAGACTCCGCTGGCACAGAAACTGTATGACCGTGAACTTGAACTAGGCTGTAGTTTCGTATCTTATCAAGATGGCCGTGCGTGTATTCTCAGAGGTGGGCGGTAAAGGAAATGTAAATGTATACAGTCATTCGTCTGCTGATGGATGGTGGACTGAAGGGTGAGAAATGGTGTTTTTGTGTCTTTTCTGCTTGGTTGGTTGTTTGAAGGTGTCACGTCGTTTGCCATGATCACATATGGGTGATATCAAAGACAGGGCCCGCATGTAAAAGTCGAGGTTAGGGATTCTAGCCCCGGCTTAAAGTCTAACCTCGAACTATACCAGCTCTAGGGTTAAATGTTCTAGTGGGTTTTTTTTTTTTTTTGTTTTTTTTTTTTGCTTTTTTTGTTTTGTTTTTTTTTTGTTTTTGTTTTTGTTCAATCAGGAAGCGGTGCCTAAGCCGTTAGACAAGGATTTTTTCCTACCTTTCTTCGCTTCCTTTTTTTTAAATTTAATTTTGTTTTGTGGTTTCTTTTGTCCTAGCCTGGGTTAGGCCCGTAGCCGTGGGTTAAGTTAACCTCGAGTTTTACATGCGGGCCCAGGGCATGAGGAAAAAGCCAGCACAAAGTTAAGATTTGGCCCAAAACTCATGACCCGAGCATTTCAAGTCAAACGCTTTACCTAGCTCCTATTCGACCAGGCGTTAAGCCCTAACTAACTAACTAGCTCCTATTCGACCAAATACGGGTTAAAACCGTGGACGGAGCAATGACGGGAAAAGCCAGCACAAATATTTAGCTCTCACACGGGATTCGAACTCACGACCCGAGCAATGACACGACGATGAAGAATTTTTTTTTTTTTAATGTAGACCGGGTAATTAAATCTGATCTCCTCCTGCTTGACGGGGGAAAACGAAAACACCGTGTCACTGGATAAAAATGTATGCAACAGTAAGATTGCAACGGACATGACATTCCCATGTCCTCTCCCAAACTGGGGAGCCGGGGTGGCCGAATGGTAGAGCCTTGGACTTCTAATGTTCGGGTCGTGAGTTCGTATCCCGGCTGGGGCCAAATATTTGTGCTGGCTTTTTCATCGTTGCAACGTCTTTGATATCACCCGTATGTGGTGGAAAAGGACGGTAAATCCCCAAACACCCAACCACCCACCCTCTCCCGAACCGACGTCCCTCTGAGGCCACCCCAGACATGACCTGTCATAAAGTGCGGGTTGTTCGAAACAGAATAAAAGATCGGGCCACTCCGGCACAGCTTGAGACTTCAGCAGAGCCAGGAAACAGACTGTCCTGTCCTGTACAAACTTCTCGTGATGGAAGGTTTGGGTCGCCCTCTTTTGTTGCTGTTGGGTTTTGTCGCCGGTTTGGCCCGCGGCAGACCCTCGGCGCAACAACCACCTCACATCTTGTTCATTGTGGCCGACGATTTGGGTGAGTCTTTCGTCTGTGTGTTTGTAATTCACTCACACGCATACGGGCGCGCGCGCGCGCACACACACACACACACACACACACACACACACACACACACACACACGCACGCACGCACGCACGCACGCACACGCACACACACACACACGCACACGCACGCACGCACGCACGCACACACACACACACACACACACACACACACACACGCTCGCACACACATCTTTCACTGCACAGTAATTTTAAGGCAAATACCTAGCCCGAACCACATTTTCATTTTATTTTTAGATACATATGAATCTGCTTCGTTTGGGTCACTTGCCATTGTGTGAAGTTGGTGCACATATATGCCACAATTCTGACTGATTCTGACTCACAATTCTCTCTCTCTCTCTCTCTCTCTCTCTCTCTCTCTCTCTCTCTCTCTCTCTCTCTCTCTCTCTCTCTCTCTCTCTCGTAAATATACATCTACGGACGAAATAAAGGTATCGAAATTATGCAATTGGTCGATGGATCATTTTCCCCTTATTTGGATGTGACTGAGGGGAAAACGGAAAAGTTATGGTGCGTCATGAGATGATGTACAGTTCCACAGGCAGTACTTGGCTTTGTCCACAATTTATCAGCTGATTTCCCCAAAATTAATCTAGAAGTCACTGCCCGTGTCCCTAAGAAGCCTCCCTACTCTGTCACAGTTCAAGGCACACCTTAAAACCTATCTGCGTCGGCAAGGTTTCCACTAAAATTTTTACTGTATCCTCCCCAGTATCACACATTCGCCGTGTGTGTGTGTGTGTGTGTGTGTGTGTGTGTGTGTGTGTGTGTGTGTGTGTGTGTGTGTGTGTGTGTGTGTGTGTGTAGCGCGTACTGAGTGCTCTCTTGGGCAGATTGTCTGCGCTATATAAGAACAATTTATTATTTCGTAGAATACTGCATAATTTACATAATTTAGGTTGGAACGATGTGAACTGGAGGGCTCCGGACATGTTCACGCCGACACTGAACAAGTTTGCCCAGAACGGAATCATCCTCAACAGCTCTTACGTTCTGCCTGTCTGTTCACCGTAATGTTGGCGTTTCCTCATTTGTAATAATAATGATAATAATAGCGATAACAATAATGATGATGATGATAATGATAATAATAAGAAGAAGAAGAACTGTGTATTGTGGGGACGATTTCCCCAATTTCTTTATTTTCGATTTTTGTGGGTTGTACATTTCCAAAGCAGAGAGAGGAGGAAGCCGGAGTACCCGGAGAGAACCCCCGACGATCGGCGCGAATGAACGGTGTCAGTACGAGAAGAAGAAACTTGAATTCTTCGGCCCGAGTGGGACTCGAACCCCTGACCTGTTAAATAAAACCACACGCCTAGATATATCACACACGACATGTCCTGCGCCTCAGACGCACATCACAACTGAGAGTCTTTGTCTCGAATGGCGTCTTTGAATTGGCTGCTTGGTCGTTCGTTAGGTAGGTTCAAAACTGATTGATATTCACTGTAACGGGGAGTAACTCTTACGTGTATTTCAGGTCCCGCAGCGCGTTCCTGTCTGGTTTCTTCCCTTTTCACACCGGCCTGCAGGTATAAGTACTAACGCACTGCAAAATGCTAATGGTCGTGCTTGTGATATCGGTGCATGTGATAATATTACACACAAGAGACTTGAAAATGTGTAAGTGTAAGTAGTTGCTGCTGTAATTGCTGTTCAATCTACATGTATTGTTGAGTGGTTGTGGATGAAAGTGTACTTGTACTAGTTGTCTCTAGTTTGCACTAGCTGTACTGATCTAGTTGCGCTTTGACAGTGCTGTTCATCTTATCCAACTTCTTCCTCGTTTTAGCTCGCAGCGATGTGAACTTCTTTCCCTTAATACGGAAAACGAAAATTAAGTACAATGATTGACCTAACTAACTAACTAACTAACTAACATATAATTATGTACATACACCAATTTACATTTAGCACGGCGTAATCGGGGTGTCCAAGAAGCAGTTTCTTCCTGAAAAACTGACCACCCTGCCTGAGGCTCTGAAGAACGTGGGATACGCCACACATATGATCGGGAAGTTAGTAGTCTATATTTACTGTATAAAAACATTTTTGGTACCGTTTTCGGCGACGTAATGTTGCTTGGGAATTCCCTGTATGTCTCAAGTAGTAAGTCATTTACAGTGTTGGATTGGAAAAGTACTTTATTCATTCCTAAAAGGGAAATTGCTTTTGCCCGAAATACATGACGTCATGTGAGAAACATGACCAAAAAAAAAAAATATATATATATATATATATATATATATATATATATATATATATATATATATACCAAGAAGACATGCCAAGACTTAAGAATTAAAACGAACTGCGATGACTTAAGATAATCATAAGTCTCTCTCTCTCTCTCTCTCTCTCTCTCTCTCTCTCTCTCTCTCTCTCTCTCTCTCTCTCTCTCACACACACACACACACACACACACACACACACACACACACACACACACACACACACACTCACACACACACACACACACACACACACACACACACACACACACACACACACACACACACACACACACACACACAGCATGTTTCTGGATTTAGAGTAAAGAAAAAACAAGGAAAACAAACAGCAACAACAACAAAATGAGCCATGATGCGATAAATTCTATCAGTAAGAATTCTGTTTTGTGTTGTTTTGGCACGATTGTGGTTACTGTGTCTTGCTCTTCTAACCGGTTTAACCGTAAGTTACGGTGTATAAACAGCACACGTAAAATTGTGTGTACTTTTTTTATTTTCATAGTATTCAGTAATTGCACGGCGCCTTCCAAAATCAGTCAGTCAATCGATCTATCGATCGATCTACCAACCTATTAGTAGCAGGAGTAGCAGGAGCAGCTGAGAGCATGTAAAAGTGTTAAATGTGACCCGTTCTCACGAAAGGGACCATAAGTCGAAATTATCAATTTTGAGATATGTACATTACTGTAATTTGCTGGTTATGCAGTTTAATTCAATATAAGAATGAAAGCTGTACTACTAAAATTGACAGAGATATCAGCAGTTGAAGTTGGCTACTCACAAGGCGGCCATACTGACCCCCGGCACTCTTTTCGCCTGTAACGGCGTTCGGTCTAGTGCGACTTACGGTCCCTTTCGCGAGAACGGGTCACAAATGGTCGATCGGTCAAGTAGACTTCAGTTTGCCCAGTCATCAATCCATGTATCATCCATGTATTTTTCGTTCTTCATAGATGGCACCTTGGTTACTGCAACTGGAAGTACACCCCCACCTTCCGGGGATTTGACAGTTTCTATGGTTACTACAACGGAGCTGAGGATTACAACACGCACTACGCCGGTACATACATATAATAATAATAATAATATTAATTGTATAGGCGCTTTACCTAATTTCATGAATCGGCTCAAAGCGCCGCGAACAGAACCCAACACGCACGCTCACGTGAAGCACACACACAAATCTCACACACTGGACATAAACACATTACAATCACGTGGTGCGAAGGGTCAGCTCAGCTATTTAAATTTCGGAATTTAGAATTGCATTTATTTTTCAAATTTGGTGGGCTGAACATTTCCACAGCAGAAGGGGGGAGGAATCCGGAGTACCCGGAGAGAACCCCCGACGATGGGCCCGAATGAACGGTGTCACGTACTAGAAGGAAAAAATCGTTGCCCCGGGTGGTGCTCGAACCCCTGACCTCTCGCATTGGTGACAAGTCTCTTAACTTCCACTAGACCACCGACCGTTTAATATTAATTTTCAAGGTGCAAGCTTTTTATTGCTGTTGCTGTTGTTGTTGTTGTTGTTGCTGTTGCTGTTGTTGTTGTTGTTGTTGCTGTTGCTGTTGTTGTTGCTGCTACTGCTGTTTGTTGTTGCAGTTGTTGCTGGTGTTTCTTTTTCTTTTTCCTTCTTCTTTCTTTCTTTCTTTCTTTCTTTCCTTCATTCCCTCTTTCTTTCTTTCTTTCTTTCTTTCCTTCATTCCCTCTTTCTTTCTTTCTTTCTTTCCTTCATTCCCTCTTTCTTTCTTTCTTTCTTTCTTTCTTTCTTTCCTTCATTCCCTCTTTCTTTCTTTCTTTCTTTCTTTCTTTCTTTCCTTCATTCCCTCTTTCTTTCTTTCTTTCTTTCCTTCATTCCCTCTTTCTTTCTTTCTTTCTTTCTTTCCTTCATTCCCTCTTTCTTTCTTTCTTTCTTTCCTTCATTCCCTCTTTCTTCTTTCTTTCTTTCTTTCTTTCTTTCCTTCATTCCCTCTTTCTTTCTTTCTTTCTTTCTTTCTTTCCTTCATTCCCTCTTTCTTTCTTTCTTTCTTTCTTTCTTTCCTTCATTCCCTCTTTCTTTCTTTCTTTCTTTCTTTCTTTCCTTCATTCCCTCTTTCTTTCTTTCTTTCTTTCTTTCTTTCCTTCATTCCCTCTTTCTTTCTTTCTTTGTTGCTGTTGCCGCTGCCATTATTTCTCTGTTGTTCTTATTTTGCGTTTGTTTGTTTGTTTGTTTGTTTGTTTGTTTGTTTGTTTGTTTGTTTGTTTGTAATGGGCACCGTTTAGCGTTGGTGCGTTGGCTGCTTCCCTTTTTAAAGACGATTTTTATCGTTCCTCAGGCGCTGGTATTGATTTCCGGAAGGACAAACAAGTTGACAGAGAGGATGGAGGAATTTACTCTGCTGTAAGGATGACGTGATGGTATACACAAGGACACGTCCGATAGGGTAGTCGATGTAGGGTCCTTGGTATTATCAGAAAGTCTTACATTACCATTACTTCAGGATGAAAGTATCTTCCCGTTGACAGTATCTGTATCCCATGTTGACAGTATCTATGCTTTCACGGGCACCAGGATAGCCGACTGGTGTTGATTGTTTCTATACTTTGTGTTGACAGTATCTGTACTTTGTATTGATAGTATTTGTACATTGTGTTGACAGTATCTGCACATTGTGTTGACAGAATCTGTACATTTTGTTGACAGAGTCTTTGTGGCTTGCGCGGCTTTAAGCCCTAAAAACTCACTCACCCTTTTGTTTACAGTATCTGTACATTGTGTTGACAGAATCTGTACATTGTGTTGACAGTATCTGTACATTGTGTTGACAGTGTCTGTACTCTGTATTGACAGGATCTGTACATTGTGTTGGCAGTATCTGTACCCTATATTGACAATATCTGTACATGTACTTTGTATTGACAGTAAGCCTAT
Organism: Batillaria attramentaria; assembly: GCA_018292915.2. NCBI lineage: Eukaryota > Metazoa > Mollusca > Gastropoda > Batillariidae > Batillaria > Batillaria attramentaria. Next base: position 112,540 of record JACVVK020000261.1, read on the forward strand.
CTGTACTTTGTATTGACAGTATCTGTACATTGTGTTGACAGTATCTGTACTTTGTATTGACAGTATCTGTACATTGTGTTGACAGTATCTGTACTTTGTGTTGACAGTATCTGTACTCTGTATTGACAGTATCTGTACATTGTGTTGACAGTATCTGTACCCTATATTGACAATATCTGTACATGTACTTTGTATTGACAGTATCTGTACTTTGTATTGACAGTATCTGTACTTTGTGTTGACAGTATCTGTACATTGTGTTGACAGTATCTGTACCCTATATTGACAATATCTGTACCTTGTATTGACAGTATCTGTACATTGTGTTGACAGTATCTGTACTTTGTGTTGACAGTATCTGTACATTGTGTTGACAGTATCTGTACTTTGTATTGACAGTATCTGTACATTGTGTTGACAGTATCTGTACTTTGTATTGATAGTATCTGTACATTGTGTTGGCAGTATCTGTACCCTATATTGACAATATCTGTACATGTACTTTGTATTGACAGTATCTGTACTTTGTATTGACAGTATCTGTACATTGTGTTGACAGTATCTGTACATTGTGTTGACAGAATCTGTACATTGTGTTGACAGTATCTGTACATTGTGTTGACAGTGTCTGTACTCTGTATTGACAGGATCTGTACATTGTGTTGGCAGTATCTGTACCCTATATTGACAATATCTGTACATGTACTTTGTATTGACAGTAAGCCTATCTGTACTTTGTGTTGACAGTATCTGTACTTTGTGTTGACAGTATCTGTACATTGTGTTGACAGTATCTGTACAATGTGTTGACAGTATCTGTACATTGTGTTGACAGTATCTGTACATTGTGTTGACAGTATCTGTACTTTGTGTTGACAGTATCTGTACATTGTGTTGACAGTATCTGTACATTGTGTTGACAGTATCTGTACATTGTGTTGACAGTATCTGTACTTTGTGTTGACAGTATCTGTACATTGTGTTGACAGTATCTGTACATTGTGTTGACAGTATCTGTACCTTGTATTGACAATATCTGTACCTTGTATTGACAGTAAGCCTATCTGTACATTGTGTTGACAGTATCTGTACATTGTGTTGACAGTATCTGTACATTGTGTTGACAGTATCTGTACATTGTGTTGACAGTATCTGTACATTGTGTTGACAGTATCTGTACATTGTGTTGACAGTATCTGTACATTGTGTTGAGAGTATCTGTACTCTGTATTGACAGTTTCTGTACTTTGTGTTGACAGTATCTGTACATTGTGTTGACAGTATCTGTACTTTGTATTCACAGTATCTGTACTTTGTGTTGACAGTATCTGTACTTTGTGTTGACAGTATCTGTACATTGTGTTGACAGTATCTGTACATTGTGTTGACAGTATCTGTACATTGTGTTGACAGTATCTGTACTTTGTATTGACAGTATCTGTACATTGTGTTGACAGTATCTGTACATTGTGTTGACAGTATCTGTACATTGTGTTGACAGTATCTGTACATTGTGTTGACAGTATCTGTACATTGTGTTGACAGTATCTGTACTTTGTATAGACAGTATCTGTACTTTGTGTTGACAGTATCTGTACATTGTGTTGACAGTATCTGTACTTTGTATTGACAGTATCTGTACTTTGTGTTGACAGTATCTGTACATTGTGTTGACAGTATCTGTACATTGTGTTGACAGTATCTGTACATTGTGTTGACAGTATCTGTACTTTGTGTTGACAGTATCTGTACATTGTGTTGACAGAATCTGTACATTGTGTTGACAGTATCTGTACATTGTGTTGACAGTATCTGTACTTTGTATTGACAGTATCTGTACATTGTGTTGACAGTATCTGTACATTGTGTTGACAGTATCTGTACATTGTGTTGACAGTATCTGTACATTGTGTTGACAGTATCTGTACATTGTGTTGACAGTATCTGTACATTGTGTTGACAGTATCTGTACATTGTGTTGACAGTATCTGTACTTTGTATTGACAGTATCTGTACTTTGTGTTGACAGTATCTGTACATTGTGTTGACAGTATCTGTACTTTGTATTGACAGTATCTGTACTTTGTGTTGACAGTATCTGTACATTGTGTTGACAGTATCTGTACTTTGTATTGACAGTATCTGTACTTTGTGTTGACAGTATCTGTACATTGTGTTGACAGTATTTGTACATTGTGTTGACAGTATCTGTACATTGTGTTGACAGTGTCTGTACTTTGTATTCACAGTTTCTGTACTCTGTATTGACAGTATCTGTACTCTGTATTGACAGTTTCTGTACTTTGTGTTGACAGTATCTGTACATTGTGTTGACAGTATCTGTACATTGTGTTGACAGTATCTGTACATTGTGTTGACAGTATCTGTACTTTGTATTGACAGTATCTGTACTTTGTGTTGACAGTATCTGTACATTGTGTTGACAGTATCTGTACATTGTGTTGACAGTATCTGTACATTGTGTTGACAGTATCTGTACATTGTGTTGACAGTATCTGTACATTGTGTTGACAGTATCTGTACTTTGTGTTGACAGTATCTGTACATTGTGTTGACAGTATCTGTAGTTTGTATTGACAGTATCTGTACTTTGTGTTGACAGTATCTGTACATTGTGTTGACAGTATCTGTACTTTGTATTCACAGTATCTGTACTTTGTGCTGACAGTATCTGTAGTTTGTATTGACAGTATCTGTACTTTGTGTTGACAGTATCTGTACATTGTGTTGACAGTGTCTGCACTTTGTATTCACAGTATCTGTACTTTGTATTGACAGTATCTGTAGTTTGTATTGACAGTATCTGTACTTTGTGTTGACAGTATCTGTACTTTGTGTTGACAGTATCTGTACTCTGTATTGACAGTATCTGTACTCTGTATTGACAGTATCTGTACTCTGTATTGACAGTATCTGTACATTAATTGTGTTGACAGTATCTGTACTTTGTATTCACAGTATCTGTACTCTGTATTGACAGTATCTGTACTCTGTATTGACAGTATCTGTACTTTGCGAGAGCCCTGGACATCGTGAGGTCGCATAACAAGTCCCAGCCTTTGTTTCTCTATCTTCCCTTCCAGTCTGTACATGAACCGCTCCAGGTACAGTCATTCAATGAGCTTAAGCTTGCTGTATTAGTATTTTGGTTTACAGATCTGTTTAAACACAGAGAGAGAGAGAGAGAGAGAGAGAGAGAGAGACAGACAGACAGACAGACAGAGACAGACAGACAGAATATTTACGGCTTAGAGTCGCGAAGCAACAAAGAAGGGAGAAGGATAGACAGACAAACAGAGAGGCAGACAGACATGGAGACATAAACAGAAAGCACACGAGGACTTATCAGGGTTATGTTTTTGTGTGTGTGTGTGTGTGTGTGTGTGTGTGTGTGTGTGTGTGTGTGTGTGTGTGTGTGTGTGTGTGTGTGTGTGTGTGTTTCGTTTGTTTTGTTTGTTTTGCTGATGTTGTTGGTGCTGTTGTTTTTGCTGCCAAACAGTCTGTTTAGACCTAACCATAATATGTTCTGTTTTAGGTTCCCAAAGCGTATGAAGATAATTGCCCTCTCACACATAATGCAACCCGCAAAACCAAATGTGGTAAGTATTTCTGACGAATTTAGACATATAAAAAAGATGCATATATGTGATTCGATCAATCAATTAATCAAATTACTTTATTTGTAATAAAATAAATCTGTCCGCTAAAGTATTTTTCGCCAGACCACAGTGTTTCTGATTCTTTGTTTAATGCGGTTTGCGCTGTATAGGATTTTTTTTTTTTTTTTTGTGGCTGCCTCAACTCTTTTGCCATCTCCAGTGGTGTTTCTCCCAGGTCATGGGTGGAACCCACGGAGGACTCGGAAGCTGGGACAATTTTTTTTCTTATGCATGATGATGGAGATGAGGATGATAGTAAGATGATGCTATGGAGGTCCATGTGGTTTGGGACTGCGGGACAGGGCCGCATTCCACGCTTCCTGTCATAAATATCCCGGTATTAACCAGGCCCGGGAACAACGGCACCTGCGGTGCCGGCCGTGTAATCATCCACATCATAAGACGTGTCATACTAAGGGAAGCACCCCCAAAGTGAAGTGGGTGAAACTCGGCTGTGTGGCAACAGCCTCCCCATCGGGCCCATAGCACACCCGCTCTGGGTAGGAGCGGACCTTGGTAGGAAAAATGCCGCTTGCCTCGGCTGGGACTCGAACCCGGGTCTCCCGGTCCATGATCCGAAGTGCTAACCACTACACTACGGGGGCCGGTATAGGATAAAGATTTAAAAGTATAGTATTGTTGTGCTCTGCAGGAATGGTAGCGATTTTGGACGAAGCTATCCGAAATATTACAATGGTCCTGGAATCGGAAGGCTTCATGGACAACTTGCTCATGATTTTTACAACCGATGTACGTAAGTTTTCACAGGGAACAAGATACCCAGTCCAAACTAGAAACAGTTTAGAAACTACATGTAGTGTACGTGCTGTTTTCTTTGGTTTTTGTTTGTTTTTGTCGTTGTTAGTTCGTACCCCATACACGACGAATCCCTTATCGAATGGTTGAGGCAAAAACTATAAATGTGAGAAGGTAACACCTTGTTATTCAGTAAAATATGGATTTTAACAATTGTTGGGGAGGGGGGCTGTGGTTGTTGTTCTTGTTTGTTTGTTTTGTTTGTTTGTTTTTTGTTTGTTTGTTTGTTTGTTTGTTTGTTTGTTTGTTTGTTTGTTTTGGTATTCTTTTGTTTGGGGGTGGTGGTGTTGTTTTTGTTTTGTTTTGGTGTGGTTTGATTTGAGTCTTTTACTTTAGGTCAAAATGGCTTGTCTTTGTGTTCTGTTTTCTTTGAGTTGGTTTGGTCTGGTTTCAGTGGTTGTAGCAATTTAGCCTCAGGTCAGGTCAAAATGGCGTCTCTAGAAAGGCGTATTTATGTGTATGTGTGTTGCTTTACATGCAGTGTTTCCTGTGTTTCAGAACGGTGGTCCAGTGTGGGCGGCAGGTAACAACTGGCCGTTACGAGGAGCAAAGACAACACTTTGGGAGGGAGGTACCCGAGGGACGGGCTTCCTCTACAGCAAGAGTCTGTTCAAAAACAAAGGCATCGTGCATGATGGGTATGATGCAGTTGTAGTACATGTATACAGCGTTTGGGTGTGCTGTCCCCGACAAATGTTTGGCGCTATGGGAGCCATTTTCGTACATACCTATCACAGAGACAAGGTTTTGAAGGTCTTATTAACTTGATACATTTCATGGCAGTCACTGTTCTCTGTCATTACGATTCTTAATTCTCAAAGTAAATGAATGCCAAAGTCGACGTATTCACGACGTTTTGTGCACCTGACAAATCCTTTTCAAGAAAAGTGTCTTTATGAAACTCGTTCCAAACTGCTTTTTTTCACGTCATTCTTTGACATCATTTTTCCTACTTTCTAATAGATAAAGAACGAATGAAATGTCTTTTGACGTCACTTTTACATGAAGCTCCTTGGTATTGTTTTAGGTTTAACTCTTTGACGACGAAGCACAATTTCTAACACGCGATTTCCAATAGGAAATCGCGTGTTAGAAATTGTGCTTCGTCGTCAAAGAGTTAAATCTAATTCTTCCCTGTACTTTACAAGACTCCACGAAAACGACATCATTACAAGAATTTCATAGCTTACAGTTATTCATTACACTAGTACAGATATCGCCTATATAATTATTTTAGAATTAGTAGATATCAATACGTTACAAGAGCGGATCAAATTGACAAATATTCCAATAAGTTTAGTAACTTGTATTGTTTGCTGTTTTCCTAGGATAAACATAAATTACACGTTTCTTGTCGGAAAGTTAAAAGAAAGTTAACATAAGCACTATACGCATAATGATACTGCAGAGACATTTGGTTTATTATTGCAGGCTAATACATGCTGTTGACTGGTTTCCCACCATCATGAACGTCGCTGGGGGAGAGACGCGTAAGTGACAACAAAGTGTACTATTGTTGAAGATCCTGCATGAAGACACTCTCTCTCTCTCTCTCTCTCTCTCTCTCTCTCTCTCTCTCTCTCTCTCTCTCTCTCTCGGGGAGCCGGGGTGGTCGAATGGTAGAGCGTTGGACTTCTAATGCTCGGGTCGTGAGTTCGATCCCGGCTGGGGCCAAATATTTGTGCTGGCTTTTTCATCGTTGCCCCGTCATTGATATCACCCTATGTGGTGGAAAAGGACGTTAAACCCCCAAACACACTCTCTCTCTCTCTCTCTCTCTCTCTCTCTCTCTCTCTCTCTCTCGGCAGCCGGGTTAGCCGAGCGGTAGAGTGTTGAACTTTCAATGCTCGGGTGGTGGGTTCGACTCCCGGCTGGAGCCAAATTTTATTTAATCGTAGCTTTTATTTTACCCATTAGTGGTGGAAAAGAATGTAAATCTCTCTCTCTCTCTCTCTCTCTCTCTCTCTCTCTCTCTCTCTCTCTCTCTCTCTCTCTCTAGTTCATTCATTCATTCATTCATTCATTCATTATTCATCCGAATATTATTTCCTCGTAGCTTTCATTTTTACCCATTGTGCTGGAAAAGAATGTTCCTCTCTCTCTCTCTCTCTCTCTCTCTCTCTCTCTCTCTCTCTCTCTCTCTCTCTCTAGTTCATTCATTCATTCATTCATTCATTATTCATCCAAATATTATTTCCTCGTAGCTTTCATTTTTACCCATTGTGCTGGAAAAGAATGTTCCTCTCTCTCTCTCTCTCTCTCTCTCTCTCTCTCTCTCTCTCTCTCTCTCTCTCACTCTCACTCTCTCTCTCTCTCTAGTTCATTCATTCATTCATTCATTCATTATTCATCCGAATATTATTTCCTCGTAGCTTTCATTTTTACCCATAAGTTGTGGAAAAGAATGTTCCTCTTCTCTCTCTCTCTCTCTCTCTCTCTCTCTCTCTCTCTCTCTCTCTCTCTCTCTCTCTCTCTCTCTCTAGTTCATTCATTCATTCATTCATTCATTCATTATTCATCCGAATATTATTTCCTCGTAGCTTTCATTTTTACCCATAAGTTGTGGAAAAGAATGTTCCTCTCTCTCTCTCTCTCTCTCTCTCTCTCTCTCTCTCTCTCTCTCTCTCTCTCTCTCTCTCTCTCTCTCTCTCTCTCTCTCTCTCTCTCTCTCTCTCTCTCTCTCTCTCACACACACACACACACACACACACACACACACACACACACACACACACACACACACACACACACACACACACATGAGCGTTAACTGTGTAACTGCATAATGTGCCTGTGAATTGCACAAGAACACACTTTACCTACGATGCGTCTCCCTGACAAGACGCACCACAATCCACACTCACCGTGTGTGCCAACACGCATGATAGTGTAACGATCATATTTCATGTTCTGCACACAGCCTTAGGTATTGACGGTGTCAGCCAATGGGAATCGATCGTGAACGGGTCCCCCAGCCCTCGCACAGAGTTCGTCTACAACATTGACGAGCTGGGCATCGGGAGGTCCAATACCACCAGCGCCGCCATTAGGTGCGAGCTATGACGCAGACAATCGGAGGGTCCTACAATTTACCGGAAACACCGCAAAGTAGAGTAAGAGTGCGGACAACATGCAGCCACAAACAAGTGTAAATGATGGCGAAGAAACAGAAAGCTATTTAAAACACGTTTGGCCTGGTCAGAATTTTTTTTTTCTTTTAAAACAAAGCTGTATACCAAACCCGGCCCCAGGCCAGACTCTGACCTTAAACCTAAGTCAGCCTGGATCAATAACCCTACATCTCATGCAGCCAAGCTTACACTGATCCTAAACCGCATTTAAATTGGGTTACTTACCATGAACCCCTGTAAACCTATATTACCACCCCTAAACACACACACACACACACACACACACACACACACACACACACACACACACACACACACACACACACACACACACACACGAGCTTTAGTCTGGCGCTGGTGTTTCTGGTGGTGTTGTCAGTGTTTCCGGTGGTGTTTTCGGCGTCTCCGGTAATTAGCAGGACCCATACCTGTAGTACCTTTATAGTGTCCGTGCTGCTGGGATTTTGTTTTTAAAGGCCCGGGGAGCCGAGGTGGTCGAATGGTAGAGCGTTGGACTTCTAATGCTCGGGTCGTGAGTTCGATCCCGGCTGGAGCCAAATATTTTTACTGGCTTTTTCATAGTTGCCCCGTCTTTGATATCACTCTATGTGGTGGAAAAGGACGTTAAACCCCCAAACACCCACCCACCCTTTTATGATATCACTCTATGTGGTGGAAAAGGACGTTAAACCCCCAAACACCCACCCACCCTTTTAAAGGCCCAACATCTAAGAAGTTTATGCTCACAGATTGCTGTGTGCTGTCTTAGTGATTTCAAGCATCACATCACGTGATCACATGCACTGTATCAGCATCTCAAAGGCTGGCACCGGGCCACAGAAAAGTACACGTGACAGGACTAACATAAAGAGTGAGCAAGCGGCTTGCCGACACAGTCACACCTGAGTAGGAGAATCTGACATTTCGACCTCTCGCACAGAATGTAACCAGCATTGTATCGCACGAAGAGCTCTACTAATAAGCTCACAAGCGAAAAAACTGTTCCAAACAGAAGTTGTCGTCTGTGAAGCCCAGTGACACAGCACAAATAATTCTCCTTCCTTTTTACAATGTGCTGCCCAAATTAACAGGTCAGTGTGGCCTTTGTGTGTACAACGCAGACCGGGAAGTATTTCACTACGACTGTACTGGCGTTGGTGGCAGATAAGGATTTTTCTTTTTGTTGTCGTTGTTTTTGTCACAAGCGGAAGATTTTCAGTTGCACATGTTTCCCACTCTGGTGCTCTTCGCGTTATCTCAGTCTCTCGTGGTTGGTGGGCTATTTCGATTTGAAGCGGTAGTTGGGACGGACGAGTAGCATGATTCATGACTTTTGTTGTTGTTGTTGTTTATTAACATATTTGGGTTAGTTGGATGGTAGCTAGTGGACATCTGAGCAGGTGTGTGTGTGTGTGTGTGTGTGTGTGTGTGTGTGTGTGTGTGTGTGTGTGTGTGTGTGTGTGTGTGTGTGTGTGTGTGAGAGAGAGAGAGAGAGAGACAGACAGACAGACAGACAGACAGACAGACAGTGTGTGTGTGTGTGTGTGTGTGTGTGTGTGTGTGTGTGTGTGTGTGTGTGTGTGTGTGTGTGTGTGTGTGTGAGAGAGAGAGACAGACAGACAGACAGACAGAGTGTGTGTGTGTGTGTGTGTGTGTGTGTGTGTGTGTGTGTGTGTGTGTGTGTGTGTGTGTGTGTGAGAGAGAGAGAGAGAGAGAGAGAGAGAGAGAGACAGACAGACAGACAGACAGTGTGTGTGTGTGTGTGTGTGTGTGTGTGTGTGTGTGTGTGTGTGTGTGTGTGTGTGTGTGTGTGTGTGTTTGCGCGCGCGCACTTAGGGTGACAGGAAAGTACCGAACAAAGAGAAAGGCTATCATTTAATATTGTAGGTTAGGTTTTTCAGAGATTTGGACAGGACTGAAATAATGAAATAATTGTTACAAAAGACGTCTTACGGTGATAAACAATCACATATCACTCACTGTCTGATTATCTGTCTGTCTGTCTGTCTGTCCGCCTGTCTGTCCGTCCGTCTGTGTGTACAGAATGGGAGACTGGAAGCTGATCCAGGGCTCCGCGGGCCAATGGAACGACTGGTACCCCGTGCCCTCTATAGACAACGACTATCACGTGACCCCTGATGACGAGAGCATGCAGCCAACCCCTGCCGAGTTTCAGCTCTATAATATCAGAGGTGAATAGACTGAATAGGCGATCATCTTAGCGGACAGGCAGTCAGCAAGATACACAGGCTTACCCTGTAGTGTGAACCTTCAGAATGAAACAGCAAAGCGAATTCGTGAAATCGGAGCAGAAGTTTGGCCGCACGCAAGAGATTACTGACCAAATAAAAAAAATCCCACCTTTACAACACTAAAAATCAAACGAAACTAAGCCCGGCAAAAAAAGTGCTTTCTGGTGTGCAGCACGTAGGCTATCTCAGTTCTGAGTTGGAGTTTTCGGTTGAGTGATGAACTGTAAGAAAGACACGCCTTTGCGTGATTCACAGCACAGACTCCAAGGTGGCCTACTTAGTGATGTTACCTCTGCAGTGCTGTTGTGGATTGCCCCACTAAAGCTCTCTCTCTCTCTCTCTCTCTCTCTCTCTCTCTCTCTCTCTCTCTCTCTGTGTGTGTGTGTGTGTGTGTGTGAGAGAGAGAGAGTGAGTGAGTGAAACATCTAGTTGTTTGGGTTTTTGTTTTTGGTGTGTGTTGGGAGTGGGGGGGGGGAGGTGGTGGTGGCGGTGGTGCTTTTGTAATTTTGATTTTGTTGTTTGGTTTGGTTGGTTGGTTGGTTTTTCAAAACTATTGCGTGTGTCGGGGGTGGGGGGGTGGGGGGAGAGGGAGGGGGGGAGGGGGCTGAAAGAGCCAAAAATAGCGACTCTTACCAGGTCAACCACCGGAGACTGAATATTCCTTTAAGACAGCGGAGCCGGGATAGCCGAATGGTAGAGTGTTGGACTTTCAACGCTCGGGTCGTGAGTTCGAATCCCGGCTGGGGCCAAGTATTTGTGCTGGTCTTTTTCTCGTCGCCCCGTCTTTGATATCACCCTTACGTGGTTGAAAAGGACGTTTAACTCTTCCCCCCCCCCCCCTCACACACACACACACACACACACACACACACACACACACACTCCTTTAAGAGCAAAGCCAGCGTTCTGTCCGTGCAGTGTGTAACGATGTACACTAGAACCACTTCCTTGACAAATAGTAGTCCAGCCACGGTAACAGATTTCCCCGCTCACGTCATTTTCTCGTGCTATGTCCTCCCCCTGTACAGATGATCCCACGGAACGCAACGACTTAGCGGAGAACAATCCGGAAGTGCTGGCCAAGATGAAAGCGAGGCTGGAGGAGTGGCGGAAGACACTGGTGCCAGCCAACATGCCGCCAGACGATCCGGCGGCCAATCCCAAAAACTTTGGTGGAGCCTGGAGTCCAGGGTGGTGTTAAGTGTACATTCACTGTCCTGACATGCGGACTTTTCTTCTCCCCCCCCCCTCCACCCCTCCATATAACAACCCTTTTTTTTCTCTTGTTTCTCTTTTTATCTCTCTTTCTCTCTTTCTATTTTTTCTTCCTTGTCATCGATACCATCAGTGCATCGCGTAGAATAACAGTGGTAAAGTTATATGTAGACAGCGAACACAGTCGCCACAATCCTGCATGTATGCCTGTCAATAAGCATGTGAATTACAGTTGTGTTCCAGAATGCGGTATGCATGTTAAGCATGTAAGCAAATGTGTTTATGTCTATAGATGTCTGTACGTACATGTATGTATGTAAGTATATATGTCAGTAATAAAAGAAATAAATAAATAAAAATAAAAATTCTTACTTGTTTTCCTCTTTTTTTAATTTGTTATTTTTTCTTTCCGTATTTCTTACATTGATTTTATATCGCGTATCTTTCTGTTTTTTTTGTTTTGTTTTGTTTTCTGTTTTCTGTGGTTTTTTTAATCCCCCCCCCCTCCCCTTTTTTTTTCTTTCCCTATAAAGATGTTTGAATTTTGAATCTTGAATCTTACGAATCTATAATGCTGGGGGAGCCCGGATAGCCCAATGGTAGAGCGTTGGACTTTCAATGCTCGGGTCGTGAGTTCAAATCCCGGCTAGGGCCAAATATATGTGCCTCGATTGCCCCCGTCTTCAATATCACCCATACGTGGTGGAAAAGGGCGTTAAACTCCCAAACACCCCACCCATCCCTATAACTCTGTCATGGCTGCGGTGATAGCCCGTACGTGGTGGAAAAGGGCGTTAAACTCCCACACACCCTACCCATCCCTGTGATGGCTGTGGTGATAGCCCGTACGTGGTGGAAAAGGGCGTTAAACTCCCACACACCCTACCCATCCCTGTGATGGCTGTGGTGATAGCTCGTTAAGGATATTGAAAGATGGCCAATTTGATGATGATGATGATGATGATGATGGAGACTTGATATTGCGCACGGCTCCACCCTAACTGAGTGCTCACGGCGCTTAGGGAGAGGTCTTGAAAGGAAAGATAGTGAAAAAAATAAAATAAAATAAATGCTGCAGATGATTACTGGCGTGAGGCACTGAAGAGATGAGTCTTCAGGCGCTTCCGGAATGCGGTAATGCTGACTGCCTCATTTTTTTGTCATTTGTCATTATTTCATAAAGTTGATTGTATCTTACGATTCAAAAGCGTTGTCTAAGACTGAAGTGATACTCCATTCGCACGCTGGGGCCGTACTCGTTAAGACTTACAGCCTGTAATCAGAGCCATTCATTTTCAGGAAATACAGGCGTGATCAGTAGGGACAGAAGACTTCTTCATTTTGCGAGGCGTGATTTGAAACAGAAAGTTGGTATCTGTGCCGTAAGGGGTCTCCCCTTTCCCCCCGACTGAAAATTTGCAACGTCACACCAAGGAAGGATTAAACACTGAAGCCGCTTTGAGACCAGTGTTCGGCGTGGCACGAGTGCGGACGCTCTTTTCTTCCTGCCCCCCTTCCCCCTCCCCCCCCTTCCCCCCCTTCCCCCGACCTCTCTCTCTCTCTCTCTCTCACTTTTTTTTACTTTGTAAATAAATTTTTTACTTTGTTTGAACGTAGATGTAATCTCTTATTCCGTTGCGTTTTTGGCCTATAATTATTTGGTTGTTTCCTTCGTGATTGTCCTTGACTGTTTGTTTGTTTGTCGGCTTTTGGTTGCTTGATGTCTGCTTTTTATTGTTGTTGTTGTTGTTGTTCTCTCTCTCTCTCTCTCTCTCTCTCTCTCTCTCTCTCTCTCTCTCTCTCTCTCTTGTAATTTAGAGTAACATCGGCAAGTTTGGAAATGGTAACTGTGCCAATAGCTTTACCGTTGATAAATAAAGGATCATTGTCATTGTCTCTCTCTGTGTTTTGAATGCTCGGGTCGTGAGTTCGAATCCCGGCTGAGGCCAAATATTTGTGCTGGCCTTTCTCTCGTTGCCTCGTCTTTGATATCACCCAGGCGTGGTGTAAAAGGACGTTAAACTCCCAAACACAAACCCACCCATCCAATCCTCGTTCTGTTGAGAACCATACAGCTGTCTTACATGATTTAATTGGCTAACTGCTGTTTTGTTCGTTTGTTTCATTGGTGCTGGGTTTGAGGGCTTTTTGTTGTTGTTGTTGTTGTTGTTGTTTTTGCTCAGTTTTTGTTAGTATTGTTCTTGTTTGTTGTCGTCGTTGTTGTTGTTGAGTTTGTTGCTCTAGCGATGACTTTTCTGTTCTTTTGTGGTTCGTTCGTTCATGTTGAATGTGTTCACCCCAAGATTGTACAGACCTCCTCGCGGACATCTTACTAGACAAAGGGGCAGCTGTCCTTACTGGATACTCCACCCGAACACTATCCAATACAGGCAGGCTAATAGGTCGGCCATGTATTGATTTTGTATTGTCTGTGTCGGAGCAGAATGTTTTCGCCTGATCAGCGGGTCGCGTACCCTCCTCGCGCACAGCACATCCGTGAGTTTTTGGCTACGTACCAGAGATGCAAATCTGGAGGAAAACGCTATAAATTCCTCTTACACATAACAGATGACACCCTAGAAATGCTTTAAAATTCACCCCCAAAAAAATCACAAAAATCAGGCAGCCATGTGCAGAGTAAATTTCAACAAATTCCAATATTCCCTTTTTTGGCAATGTTGGCAGCGACCACATACCCCCTCTTTCCACGGCCGTCTGCTGGCTCCTGTGCCAGCCGCGCATGAATACAAGTAGGCCACAAGCCAGGCTCATTTTTCCCTAAGTTTACTATTACCTGGCATGAAACTTGTTTACAAAGCCAACAAAAAGCACCAGATTGCCATGTTTTACTCTGCACACAAATTTTAAAAGGGGCAAAGATTTTCTACTATTTTTTGCTGAGTAGCGAACTGGACACTGCAGACTGCGTGCCCACCTGTGCCGCCTTGGGCTGTCACACTCACCAGACTGTCCGTGCGGAACAGCCCCTCAAACCCCGGAACACATTCTGCAGTCCTGCCCCCTTTTCAAAGAAGCAAGGACACAACACTGGCCGAACGGAGTCACACTGGCAGAGAAACTCTGGGGCAGCAAAACAGACCTCCTGAAGACCACTGCTTATATAAAGACCACAAACCTAATCATCTGAGGCGGAGTCCAGAACAGGGAACGCAGAAGAAGAAAGAAGAAGAAGAAGCTGAGTAGCTACTACATGACCCGGAAGCTAATACCGGTCTGTAACCTTTATCGCGTTTGAAGAAAATCGTATCGTGTGAGTCACCCACTGGCCACACACTCACCTTATCTTGAAATAACTTCAGTAAACAGCGATTGGCTAGCTCTATGCTCCATTCAACACTGCACACTCTCTACCTGTGCAACCCAGCCACAACAAGGAAGAAAATTAGGTGGAGCTGCGCATGCACGTAAATCAGGGTATGGCTATTTTTAGGTCATGAATTGTTATTGTCCCTTCTGAAAATACACACTCTGCCTGTGCGAACAGGCCAAAACAAGGAAGAAAAAATAGGTTGTTGCTATTTTTAGGACAAATCTCTGCCTTTTGGGGAGACGTTTAATTATTCAAGTCAAGGTAAAGGCGTGTCCGGATTCGCTAGATGAATTACAGGCACTGAGTGTTACGCTAAGGGTCGGTCTTTTTTTAGCCGCGGAAACGCCGTTACGTCCCAAGACCTTTGAAAAACGCTTTGTTGAGCATTTCCTGTTTCATTAATTTCCAGTCGCCATTTACGTAATTATAGGGGTAGGGGCCATGAACTGTACAGAGGAGGAGGTCTGTGGTACAGAGAGGTCACGTCTCAAGCAACCAGTGCACTAGAGGCTAGGGTTCGAGACCTACTTGGGACATGCTGTTTGTTTGTTTGTTTGTTTGTTTGTTTGTTTGTTGTTGTTGGTGGTGGTGGTGGTGGTGGTGTTTGGGTTTTTTTTTGTTTTTTTTAGCTGAAGTAGGAAGTATTTGGCACCATTTAATCGGGCTTACCGTCAGGGTTCCACTCCGGGTACTCCGGCGTCCTTGCATTCTCTTTTGGAAAAGTTCAGCTAAAAAAAAAAAATCAAAATATACACTCTGTCCACCGTGAGAGTGATTTCAAAGGCGGGGAGCACCAGTAAAAGCCTGTACAAATTTTTCATTTTTCCAGATTCGAACTCGATACCTTCCGATCTCGAGACCACCTGTCTGAACGCGCTGTTTGCATGTTTACCAGGTTTCACAGAAGCACATTCAGTGAGTGCGTCTGTACGGTGGGAATAGTTTATCTCAGTGTTTGGTAGAGCTCTTAATGTGAGACAGTGCCGAACTCTGGCTCTGCGAAATGGCGAAAATTCAAATTCCCTTACTTCGCGGTTGAGCGCTTGCAACACTAGCAGTGACTTGATACTGATTCGCGTCACGTAAAACATTCTGTTGGCTCAGTGCCAGCGTGTGAGAAACTGTCTCTGTGCAGGTGTCTAAGTGTCGATGTTTGACACCACCAAACAAGCTCAAGGCGATCTGTGAGACTAAGAGACTAAAATTCGTAACTCAGTTCCTAATAAGTAAGTTTGAGGTTGTATTCAATGCATATGTATATGTATGTTTGTGCGTGTGTGTGTGTATATATATATATATATGGACTAGGGCTATCTGTACATCTGTTCTGTTCATCTGTAACTGTTTCTGTTATGTAAATATCTATTCTTTGTCTGTGTGTTCACATATAGTGTGAAAAAAAAAATTTAAAAAGGGTGAGGTTGCGCACCAATGGCCTTAATTTTTAAAAAAAAAATCATAATTAGTTTAATCTGCATGGATTATAATTTGGCTCAGTGAGGGTGTTCAAAACGTTTGGCTTCGCGAGAAAGCAAAAGTTAACATTGCCTAATGTTTTGAAAGCTGAGAGGCACCGGAAACACTGGCGTCTATTTGATTACACCCCGTGCTCCCGTACCAAGCCAAGATGAGGAGGGCGGGCTGGCTGGCTGGCTGGCTGGCTGGCGGGCTGGCTGGCTGGCTGGCTGGCTGGCTGGAAGTGTAGCAACTAACTGTAGTAATTTTGGTAACTTGGTTGTAGATTTTAGCCGATTGGCAATTGGCTTAGTTTATCGTTTTGTTGATTTTGTTTTCCTTGTTATTGATTTTGTTCTTCTTGTTGGTTTTTTGGTTTTGTTTGGTTTGGTTTGGTTTGGTTTGGTTTGGTTTTGTTTTGTTTTGTTTTGTTTGGGGGGTCATGTTTTGTTTTCATATGATATTGTTTTGTATCGTTTTTCTTTTTCCGTTTGTCGTTGTTGTTGTTTTGTCAGGGTTTTCTGTTGTTGTTTGTTGACACAAATACAGATACAGAAAACTTTATTGTCTATGAAATGGAAATTTGCCTTCGGCTTCACCGACAAATAAACATACTAGATCATACAAGAAGTGTCGTCTTATAAAATAAAAACTCTCTCTCTCTCTCTCTCTCTCTCTCTCTCTCTCTCTCTCTCTCTCTCTCTCTCTCTCACACACACACACACACACACACACACACACACACACACACACACACGCGCACACACACACGATCATGCCTCCAGCTGCAGCAGGACTTCGTCACACCAGAGTTCAAAAACTACATCAAATCACCAGTGACAGCAATGGTCAAATCAGTCTAAACGACTAGAACACTTCGTGAAAGACAGCTCGTCAGAGGACAGATGTAATTTAAATATCAAACTGGTTGTGCACATATATAATGCACCTTTGTAACTAGAATGGATTAAGCTTGTTTAAGATTGTTGCTGTTGTTTGATTCTTGGCGTTTTGTGTGGGGGTGGGGGATGGAAGGGGTGGTGTAATAAATATCGCGCGCGTGAGCGCGCGCACACACACACACACACACACACACACACACACACACACACACACACACACACACACACACACACACACACCTTGCTGAATCTGGTCTCCCACGCTCAAACAACTGATTATCAAAATACAAATGAGCGTCAGCAACGCATCCTTGAACTTTTGCAAAGACCTGTTTGAAAGCAGTTCTGATGACATGGTTGTGACATCCGGGTATGTCAAATGCGTTATCGAATTTTCTGCATAACTGCGCGCAAAGTTAATGGATTCGCTTGCGTGTGGGTTGATATTCATGGCATGGCTTGCGTTTTTTTCTGTGTTTGTTTTGGGGGCTGAGTTCGGGTGCATCTCTGATAGTAGGTGAGTTGTAGTCACGCAAGTTGTGAGAATGAACCGGTGTATATTTATGGAGTGGCCACCTATCAAACTGAATGTTTGTGTCTGGTCGGAGCCGGACAAAGAATGTTTATCCGTTACAGCAGATCGATAGTTCTATTGTGACTCGTTAAATCAGACTCGCCTACCTTCAAGTGAAGCGGCGAAAATAGATAACTCGCATGTGACGTTGTTTCCCACGCACGCACGCACAATCAATACACCAACGCACTCACGCACGCACGCACGCACGCACGCACGCATGCATGCACACCCTGACATCAATGCACTGTATGCACGTAAAAAAAACAACAAAAAAAAAAACATCAACGCATGCATGCAGCCACACACACACACACACACACACACACACAGAGTCACAGCGAGACGGAAGATATTCGTCCCGATTATTGAACGCTGTGTACGCGCCGTGAGGTTTTGCAATCTGACATAGACAGACTGATACAACTGCGGTAATCCACACGGCGGACCAATCCAAACGCCGCCAATACTAACACAACTCCACTGTCAGCCAATGAAAGTGCGGCCTGCTACTGGTGAGATATTACCACCCCTATTTTCAGCAATAAACAACTTCAGATAACGAGGTCGAGGTTTTCGTTTCCGGGTTAAGAATAGACCCATTAGCGGGGATCCCCACCAACACCGGCCAATCAGAGCGGCAGCTTTATGCTCTAGCACATGGCCAATCAGAGTCTTCCGTGACGCAATCGTGACATCCTGCTGGTCTAAATTTAACGCCGGTCTGCCGTAAAACACCGTGCTAAGCGATGAAGCGAGAGAGAGAGAGAAAAAAAAAAGAGCCAACAAAGCGCGGAGAAAAATAGCAAGGGGAGTTTATATATTGAAGGCCGGTGAAAGAGCTGACCAAATGGGATTTTGCCGCCAGAGAGAGCACATGGAACGTGAGGGCCGGTGTGTGTAGAGTAGAGTGGGTAAGTGCATGCCATTACATTAGAAGTTTGCTTTCACTGTCGAGTGTGTCTGCACGTGAAGTAGTTTGTTTGGTTGCTTGCTGGTTGGTTGGTTGGTTGGTTCGCTCGTTCATTCCTTGTATAGTTGGTTGGTTGGTTGGGGTTTGGAGGGTATTTTGCTTTGTGGTTTTTGGCTGTTGTTGTTGTTTGTTGTTGTTTTTGTTGTTGTTTGTTTGGGTGTTTTTCTTCTTTCTTTTTTTTTTCTTTCTTTTTTTTTCGGGGGGGGGGGGGGGGGTGGGCATGAGGGGGGTGGGGGGTTGTGTTTTCTTGTTGGTGGTGGTGGTGGTGGTGGTGGTGGGTTTTGGTTTTTTGGTTGCAGGGGGGGGGAGGTGGGGGATGGGGTGGGGGTGTTTGTTTATTGGTTGGTTGATTGGTTGGTTGCTTTTTTTCTTCTTCTTCTTCTTCTTTTTTTTTTGGGGGGGGGGGGGGGTGGGGGTGGGGGGTGGTTAGGGGGGGGAGGGTTTTTGTTTGTTTGCTTGCTTGCTTGCTTTCTATCGGTGATTTGTTTACTTCAGTGATAACATAGAGCAGTGTGCATATTACTCTCAAACTATGATCATCAAATCAAATCAAATCAAATCAAAGATACTATAAGTACTCGAGTGTGATGTTACTGCTTCCGAAAAAAAACCTGATTGTTTTGTTATTATTCGTTTTAAAACTGTTGACTTAGGAAAAGGTAGGGTGTGTTTGCGTGTGTGTGTGTGTGTGGGGGGGGGGGGCGCTTTTATTAGCAGCAGACTTTACCACAAACAGGGAAACGTTACACTATAAATAGTGAACAGCAATACCCATACGCCCTAACACTGGCAGACATGGGTTTTCGGATTATATTTATACTGAAAGATTTGATGCAGTGCCTACTGCGGACAATAGAAACAGAAGATGTACGTGATCAGCTACACGACAGCTGTGATCACATTATTATTAAGAATTGAAATACTACATGACGATCATCAGTACACACTTCATCATCATCATCATCGTCGTCGTCGTCACCATCATAGTCCAGTAGTTAAAGTGGAAGTAGATGTCGTAGTAACAGTAGTGATAGCAGTAGTGGGTGGGTGGTTGGGGGTTTAACGTCCTTTCCCACCACATACGGGTGATATCAAAGACGGGGCAACGACGAAAAAGCCAGCACAAATATTTGGCCCCAGCCGGGATACGAACTCACGACCCGAGCATTAGAGGTCCAACGCTCTACCATTCGGCCATCCCGGCTCCCCAGTTAAAGTAGATGTAGTAGTAACAGTAGTGATAGCAGTAGTGGGTAGGTGGTTGGGGGTTTAACGTCCTTTCCCACCACATACGAGTAGCGGTAGTAGCAGCAGTGGCAGTAGTATGAATACTAGGAAGAGTAGAAGCATCGGTAATACCTACTGACCAAAGTGTTGAACCCGTATGGTAGAGTAATATATGGGTGGGGTGGGTGTCTGGGGGTTTAACGTCCGTTCCCACCACCTACTGGTGATATCCTACACGGGGCAACGGAATATTTGGCTCCAGCCGGTATGAAAAGTCCAACGCTCTACCATTCGGCTAGAGTAATATATATGAATAATGAATAGAGTGACACAGAGTAAACAAACACAAAACGTCAAGCTGTACATAATGTTTTTTTAGTCCGTGATTAACAGACCACAATCCGCCATAAGAGGAGAACTCCTGGCTGCAGCTTTATACAGCTCGGGTTTCATGAACTTGCTTTGAAAAAAAAACAAAAAAAACATGACTTGTTAGGGACAGGCTTTGGCTGGTGGCGACGTAAATAGTTTGGTTGTTGTTGTTGTTGTTGTTGTTGTTGTCTTATATTCACCGTCTTGGAGGAATGGTTCTCACTCAAACGTGAAAACGATTTGTCTTACTTAGGCCATGCATACTAAGACTTTGCAGGCATGTTTGTAAGAGTGTTACACACAAGTACCGCTGTCTCGTTTCTCTTTAGATAACGCCAAAATAATATTTAGCATTGTAGCTGGGTTTCTTTTCGGGAAGTTCGATTGTTTTCTGAAAGCATGTCATCCAAAGGAGGGGAATAACATTCTATCGACACGTTTATCGGAACATCCCAATCAGTTGGGGGCCATTCCCTTACAAACAGCGTAATCTGACGTACTTTCTGAGTGAGTCAGCGAGTACGAATGATTTCATAGATAGTCTACTGACATCCGTTAGTGGTTTAGAGAGTTGATGAAAATCGCAAGCGAGGCAGGAAGCGCCACATCTCCAATACACGTAACTCCACCAACTACATGTAGGACCATGAGGGTGGGCGGCTAAGCGTAGGCGAAGAGGTCTATGCCTGATCAGTATCTTGGTTTTCTCTCTCTCTCACACACACACACACACACACACACACACACACACACACACACACACACAGTCACAAACACACACACACGCACACACGCACACACACACAGACACACACACACACACACACGCACACACACACACACACACACACACACACACACACACACACACACACACACACACACACCTTTGCAATAAAACTGGCATAGCTTTAACCGGAGGTGCCACATCTTCGTTTTAACCAGAACGTCCTAACAAGTTTGGAAAATTAACCATTGTGTCTAACAAGTTTGGAAAATTAACCATTGTGTCTAACAAGTTTGGAAAATTAACCATTGTGTCTAACAAGTTTGGAAAATTAACCATTGTGTCTAACAAGTTTGGAAAATTAACCATTGTGTCTAACAAGTTTGGAAAATTAACCATTGTGTCTAACAAGTTTGGAAAATTAACCATTGTGTCTAACAAGTTTGGAAAATTAACCATTGTGTCTAACAATTACGCGTAACATGTGCGGTTCCAGATTT
The DNA here is from genome assembly GCA_018292915.2 of Batillaria attramentaria. NCBI lineage: Eukaryota > Metazoa > Mollusca > Gastropoda > Batillariidae > Batillaria > Batillaria attramentaria. The sequence goes on from JACVVK020000261.1 coordinate 133,695, forward strand.
TCATCTCCAAAGTTCCAAAACTCCATATCATTTCCGGGTTTCAAAATTCAAAACCGTGCGTGCAAACTTTGTTAGTGATTGTTTAGGTGCGTTTTCTAGAAGCTGAAACTTCTGTCCGCTGAAATTCTAATTGCTGTGGCTTGAAAATCTATCTTTGATGGCTTTAAACTAAAATTCCAATCGATGTGGACTGAAATTCGTATTGTTCTCGATCTTACTGAAATTCTAACCGTCCTAGATTTGAATTTCCAATTTTAAGAATCTATACCTTCGGTATACTTACACATCAGGCTCCGCATGCAGAAGTCGAGGTTAGGGATTTTAGCCGCGGGTTAGAGTCTAACCTCGAACTAAACTAGCTCTAGGGTTAAATTTTCTGTTGTTGTTGTTGTTGTTGTTGTTGTTTTAAATCAGGAAGCGGGTCCATTCCAGCAAGATGCCTAAGCCGTTACGGAAGGATTCCTTTTTTATATAATTTTGTTTGTTTGTTTGTTTGTTTGTTTGGGGGTTTTTTTTTGTTTGTTTTGTTTTGTTGGTTTTTTTGTTTTGTTTTGTTTTTTGGATTTTTTTTTCTTTTGTCCTAGTCTGGGTTAGGCCCGTAGCCGTGGGTTAAATTAACCTCGACTTTTACATACGGGCCCATGATCTCTCCAGACTATCATTCTACTGTCTGAAATGCCAATCGCTCATAGACTATACGTCTCAGTCGTTGAATCAAATAATACTGAGTGTACATGCTTTGTGCAGAAGTGACAGTTCTCGGCCGATCGTTCATCGTGTGATTGATGATCCCCACCACAAGAGGCAACTCGGAAGAGAGAGAAGAGAGTAAAGAGAGTGAACCACCCTCCGCCGACATGCTGGTGGCACCTCAGTCTGATCCTGTAGAGCATCTTTCGCCAGCCCTCGACACCGTCAACTCGGATGTTCTCGGTGAGTAGACTACTTCCGCTGCTACTACTACCACTGCTTCTACTGCTGCTATGATTACTACTACCACTACTTCTGCTACTGCTGCTGGCTGCTACGACTACTGCTGCTGCTCGACAACTACTAATGCTACTACTACTGTACTACTACTACTACTACTACTACTACTTCTGCCACTGCTACAATTACTACTACCACCAGCTCTGCTACTGCTGCTGGCTGCTACGACTACTGCAGCTGCTGACAACTACTACTGCTACTACTACTGTACTACTACTACTACCACTACTTCTGCTACTGCTACAATTACTACTACCATCAGTACTACTACTGCTGCTGCTACGATTACTGCTGCTGCTGGCAACTGCTACTGCTACTACTACTATTACTACTACCATTACTTCTACTACTGCTACAATTACTATTACCACCAGTACTACTATTGCTGCTGCTACGACTACAAGCTACTGCTGCTAACTACTACTACTACTACTGCAGTTGATGCTGTGACTGCGACTTTCACTACTACTACTGCTACTACCATTACTGACTACTGCTACTGACGCTGGCACTACCACTGCCACTACTTCTACTTCTACTATCACCTCTACCACTACTACTGCTACTACTACCGCGCGCCCATGTTTCCCCATTGCTATCCAACTCCCCAACCCGCTACTACCATTACTACCACTAATACTACTACTACTGCAGCTACTTTCTTCCCACGCCCGTTCCTATGTCTGTGCGTAAGAATGTGTAAGTATGTGTCGGTATGTGTAAGTGTGTGGGTATGCTTGTGAGTGTGTCTGTAGATGTGTATCCAGCTTCGAAAGTTCATGCTTTTCTTTTCGCTCTGCCACTACCACCACTACTACTACTACTGTTGCTGCTGCTACAGCCCACCCAACCTTCCCTTTTATTTTTTCCCCTCCAAATCTCCCGGGGAGCCGGGGTGGCTGAATGGTAGAGCGTTGGACTTCCAGTTCTCGGGTGTTGAATTCGTATCCCGTGCTGGCTTTTTCATCGTTGCCCCGCCTTTGATATCACCCGTATGTGGTGGAAAAGGTTGTTAAACCCCCAAACACCCACCCACCCACCCATAGCTCCCCCGACTCTCCCCCTCGTCTCCGACTTCCTACGTCGGTGTGTTGGTATGTATGTGAGCCGCGTGTTTGTGCATCGTTATTGTAGCGACGAATACAATGTACGCCAGCTCTCTAAAGATAGTGCCGTTTCTGTTGAACTATTGACAAGCGAGAAGTCAGCCGCAGGGTCCCGGAGTTCTGGGAAATGTACCACAGCCCTTGTGAGCAGTTTACCCAGAAACCAGATCGTTCATCTACACCAACACCCTTTGTCGCTGCAGTTCTTTTCATGAAAAATTTCTCTGAGTTTCCCGAGAAACGCTTTGAACACACGATTAAGGCGGAAACTGCTTGACGCAGTCTTCGCTAGCATTGCCTCATACGTACAAGTGTTGTTGGGGTTTTTTTTTAGTCTCACTCACCCCCACCCACCCCACTCCTCACCATTTTTTTTTTTTTTTTTTATTGTAGTAGGATTTGTAGATCTGTAACAGGGTCACGTTCCTCCGCGGGCACCGACAGTTTGCTCTGCGGCGTACAAGTCTCGGATTCCTGTCCTTTGCCTTTCGTTTTATCCAGCGTAAATTGCTGTTTCCTTTACAGTCTAATTCGTTTGTCTATGGTCTATGCCATCAACTGAATGTCGTGCGTGTGTTTTGCATCTCTCTCTCTCTCTGTGTCTGTCTCTCTGTCTCTCTCTCTCTCTCTCTCTTTCTCGCCAGATCCGGATCAGTTCGTTTGGGGTTTTATTGGGGTGTTTGTGTTGTTGATGTTGTTGTTGTGTGTCAGTGTGTGTTTTATCTTCTTGTTGTTGTTAGTTGTTGTTGTTTTTTTTTGTTTTTTTTAGGGGGTCGCTCAGAATTGTGGGGCGGAGACACTCGATTTTTCGCTCGGGAGGCACTTCTATTTTTTTGACGAGGGGAGGGGGTGGTGTGGGGTTCAAGGAGAAGGGGTGGGGGGGGGGAGGAGGAAGGAAACTTAGAAAGTTGGGGGGGGGGGGTTGCGCCTCATCTCTCTCTCTCTCTCTCTCTCTCTCTCTCTCTCTCTCTCTCTCTCTGTGAACATTGTCTCTTTGGCAGGCACACACACACACACACACACACACACACACACACACACACACACACACACTTGCTGGCGCTTATAATCACATTAAACAAATCAAAAACGCAGCTCACCGTTCAGTTAAAACGGACTCTACCTTCCAGCAGGCAACTGTGCCGAGCCCGTCGACAGTGTCACACCCTCTCTGTCCTTTTGCCGTTCGAATTCTTTCCTCCCACCACGTCCATTCTTTGCGGCCACAGAATATGAGCTTTCACACACCCCTAGTAAAAGAGATCGTTGTCTGTCGTAATTGCAGATATTCTGGTCGATATTTTCAACCTCCGCCAGCTTACACCCCCAGATCAGATGTCGGACTGTGACAACGAGCACAACGGTACGTTAAGCCAGCAGTCAGAGCGCGAGTCGTTTCTGAAAAACGCGCAGTTCTGCGTAAAACCTGAATAGATTATCAACTTCCCGGGGTGGTCTGGGGCCAATGAGGTCAACCAAGGGAAGTCATAAGTTACGTACTTTAGGGTTGTCTGGCGCGATTGTCGCCCTTTATTGCAGCGTACACTGTTCTTAATTATTTATTTGTTGATTTATACTGAGCCTGTCTCAATCTTAATTGCCCGTTTCGGGATGAATAAAGTGCAATTGATTGATTGATTGATTGATTGATTGATTACTCTCCGCTGGTTTAAGAATTTGTTTTGCCCGGCCCGGTGTGTGTGTGTGTGTGTGTGGGGGGGGGGGGGGGGGTCTGCGATACATTACTGTCATTTACAACTTAAAGTACTATATCGTTTAACAGTAACGACAAAACTGACTGGAGTGTGTTGCATCAATAACAGATCAAAGATTCATCGCATCACACCATAACCCTTTGTTTCAAAACTAAAACAAAAAATATAAAATTAAGGATAAACTCATTTTCCACGAAAAACAAGGTTAATCATTCAAAAACGAACGTATAATCTAAAAATACATGTTCACGCCAGTACTAATCATCTATGCGTTCCTGCAAACACAATACTCTGAAAAAGCCAAAGTCAAATCTTTGGTATTGTCTTTACAAGAATTATATTATGATCCTAACAAAGAAAGCTGAAAAGGTTGAGATGCTCTAAATCTGCGTGTTTTATTTCTACTGTTTGCTTTAGATCTGCCCAACATAGTAACAACAGCAGCAGTAGCAGAAGTAGTAGTATCATTATTATCATTTTCAGGCCTGCTCAATATCCCAAACTTGGACAGTCTATTGGAGAGTAACAGTCAAAGTTCTGACGCCATGACTTCCACATCAGGAACGTTTCAGGTCCCATGCCAGGGTCCACCTGCGTCCGGCGATCAAACGTCCGTTAGTAACGCGACACAGCGTCGAACACTTTATGTGTCTCAGACAACATTAACTCCCAGTAACGCGGCAGGACAGAATCTGAGTCCGTCCTATTCTGTGTCGCCAACTGGACCAGCCGTCAGTACCACGACACAGCGTCCAGCACTTTCTGTGTCTCAGACATCATTAACTGTCAGTGACAGAACAGGACAGACACAGCGTGCAACTGCTTCTGTGTGTCCAACAGCGTCAAGACAAGGCAAGCATCCAGTTCGGTCTGTGTCACACCCCGAGTCAGCCGACCGTAACCAGTGGCCACAGAGTGTGGCACCGGCTTCTTCTCTTGATGTCTTCCACAGTAAGCCGATGCGGCAGCCACACGGCGTTCAGCAGCCATTCAAACGAAAATGCCCCTTCGGCGCCCAGGCAGGTGAACACCAACACGAAACAAGAGCACAGCAGCGCCCCCTGCAATCGTCGAGTCCTTCATCCACCACTTTCCCCACTTCGCGACATCATGATCCGAGTCGGCACGTCACTCACTACGGACAACCACCGCAACGTCCAGTGACCAGCTGTCGCGGAGTTCAGCAGACAGAGGTCATCAGACAGACGGCGTCACGATCACCTCAGCAGCACCAGCATCTGTCACAGCCTCACGTGCGGCAAACACCAGACCACGCGCGGCAAACACCAGACCATGCGTGGCAAACACCAGACCACGCGCGGCAAACACCAGACCACGCGCGGCAAACACCACCAGACCACGCGCGGCAAACACCACCAAACCAAATTAGTCATGAAGGAGCTGCTGCTTACTCCGCCCAGAGCAGTACTACAGTCAAGAGATCGCTTTCAAGCCCTTCAAAAGGGGAAATTGGACGTAAGTAGATGTTTTATTTGCCTTTCGTCAGTGTACCCAAATGACCCGGAGTTCCCGGACGTTTACGTTTTCGTTGAGCGGGAGGGGAGAATATGGAGGGTTTGGGTAGTTCAGTCAATCGGTATAATGGATTTTTTGTGTTGTTGTTGTTGTTGTTGTTGTTGTTGTTTGGCTGGTTGATTGGTTGGTTTTTGTTTTGTTTTGTTTGTTTGTTTTTTTTGTTTTTTTTTCTTTTTAATCTTTTTTTCCTTTTTTTTTTCCTTGGGGGGGGGGGGGGGGGGGTGTTGTTGTTGTTGTTGTTGCTGTTGTGTGTGTGTTTTTTGTTTTTTGTTTTTGGGGTGGGGTTCTGTTGTTGTTGTTGTTGTTGTTGTTTGTTTGTTTGTTTGTTTGTTTGTTTGTTTTTCGGGACAATTTTCGTCGCATGCAAAACAGTCATCATTTCTCCGCAGCGGATGGAGACTAGCAGGCAGGCAGTATGTGGCAAGGGTAGACAAATCTGCAGTAGTTCAGTTTTGCGATGAAAGATAACGATTGCCTCCCTTAGGACTATAACGCTAGCGCGTGGGTCGCTGATCTTCAACTTGTTTCCCTCCCGCCTACCGCCGAATATAGAAGTGCATTTTATGGACGGCTCCCAAGCCTATATAAGTATACTCGGTTACAGACGTGCTTCTGCAAGATCATTGTTTCATGTGACTCGATCAGCAGTTGGTCACATTAATAACTGACCACAGCATTAGATTAGCAAGTGTTATGGATGGCGGTGATCGTTGACGGGGTGGGTGGGTGTTTGGGGGTTTAACGTCCTTTTCCACCACATAGGGCGATATCAAAGACGGGGCAACGATGAAAAAGCCAGCACAAATATGTGGCCCCAGCCGGGATCGAACTCACGACCCGAGCATTAGAAGTTCAACGCTCTACCATTCGACCACCCCGGCTTCCCGTGATCGTTGACGATTTCATTTTGTCTTTAAACATTTACATGAGTGTGTTTACACATGCAGGTGTGTGTTGGTGTCCGGTTGAAGTCCACACTTTTTTTTTTTCTTGTTTTTCTTTTCTTTTTCTTTTTTTTTTTAATTCTGGTTTTTCTTTTCTTTTTTCACACACTCATAGGTGAACACATAGACAAAGAATACATATTTACATAACAGAAACAGTTACAGATAGACAGAACCGATGTAGAGCACACGCATACATGTACATACTGCCTACGACGATAACACAGTCCTCACCCCCCCCCCCCCCCCCCCCACCCGACCCCACCACACCCACCCACCCCGGAACACACACAGAGGCAACAGACATCGACCCCCTTCCACCCCCCACCCCCCCTCCCACCACCACCACCCCTCATCTTTTCATCTGACAAATTTCTACAAGAGGAATAAAGATTTTGACTCTCGGCTCGTTCTGCGTCACATGCGACTACTGATTCGACCAAAATTGACAGATTTTTTTTTTTTTTTTTTTTTTTTTAACAGCTCTTACGTGCATACTTTCGTGCAGCTGTACCAAGCTTTCCTTTTACCCAGGAATAAGTTTGTTCAAACAGCGCTCTGGTCATTTGACGCTGACGCACACACTACTTGATTTTAGAGTGTGTGTTTGCAGTTGTAAGCATTGCAAGTAATAACCACGGCCCTTGATAGTGTATGCACAGCAGTTTGCGTTAAAAGCGTCGTGAATCATTTGCTGTCACCACACACCTTCCATTTCGGGCATATATTGACCCTGCGTGGGATGTTTTCTTTTTTAATTGTTGGCCAAAATTATTTCTAACTCCCAAACTATTCGGTAACAAAGGACACTGTTGTTGTTGTTGTTGTTGTTGTTGTTGTTGTTGTTGTTGTTGTTGTTGTTGTTGTTGTTGTCGGCGGCGGCGGTGGTGGTGGTGGTTCAGCTGCTGCTTTTGTTGTAGTCGTCGTCGACGTTGTTGATAGAGGCGGGGGTGCGGCTGCTGTTGTCGTCGTCGCTGTTTCTGTTGTTGTTATTGTCGTGGTTGTTGTTGTTGTTGTTGTTGTTGTTACCGTCGTCGTCGTCCTCGTCGTTGTTGCTGGTGATGGTGTTGGTGTTTTTTTAAGGAAGATGGTTATGACAATGGCTGTGTATAATTTCTGTAGACCCACTGACCGGCACCAGACTACACACGACCTCCCCGGTGTCCCCAGCAGTCACGTCCACAGCGCAAGCCACAGCAACGGCAGCCACAACCGTCACGAACGACCAAGACGGTCACGCAGCCAGGAATCACGAGACTGTTGAACAACTCCCAGGTGTGTGTGTGTGTGTGTGTGTGTGTGTGTGTGTGTGTGTGTGTGTGTGTGTGTGTGTGTGTGTGTGTGTGTGTGTGGTGTTGTTGTTGCTGTTGCTGTTGCTGTTTGGTATTTTTGGCGACCTGGTCCCCTGGCTGTCGTTACTGTCGTTGCTTCTGTTTCTGTTGTTGTTGTTGTCGTCGTCGTCGTCGTCGTCGTCTGTGGCATATTTCAACTCCATTAAAATTCACGAAATTCCATTTACAGACGACCGTAAAAACTATTATACTATTACAGCATCACCAACGATGAAATACCATTAACATTTTTTAAAATAGCATTAATCATAACTTAAACAAAAATGAACGCAAGTCACAGTTTTAAAAATACCATACGTCAACAAAACTATAGAAAAAAATGTTTCTTTTGTTTTGCAGGAGAGCAATATTTATTCAAAACGATTCTGTTTATTAAGATCACAAGAACTCAAGGGACGGTGACAATAACGTCAAACGCTAAAAAAAGCATCACCACTGCTCCAAATTTGCAAACCAAACCAAAAGCAGGCAGAACTGCATGTATGCTTTAGACACAGTCATGTCGATAAGGAAAAAAACTGAATCACAAATATTATCCTTCACCATGAAGGAACTGTGTGAAATGCCTTATAAGGAGATACTACCCGTTACTGTTTACTGTTGCTAATTTCAGACCTCAACTAATTGTAAACAATAGTCAACAAAATTTCCTTCAACGCTTTAAAAAAAAAAAAAAAAGTGGGCCTTGTTTACGGCCTCTATAGAGTAGAGCACAGTGTTACCGTTATAGCAGGGAGACCCGTTTAAACAAGTAGTCCGTGTGTGTGTCTCACCCGACTGTGCTATTTCTCAGGAGAGAGCATAAAAAAGAGAGAGAAAGAAAAAGAGAGAGAGAGAAGTACACTAGAGCCTCAGTTGTAAACACGACTGCAGGATATTAAAAAAAAAAAAAAAATGGCCGTCAGCCTGGAAAGTTAGGGGATTCCCCTAACATTTCTGCACCTCGACCCAAATAGAGATTGCCGCTGAGGGGGTATAGGGTTGACAGTGGCTACAGTCCGCTCCATGAACGGGTGGCTGCACCTTTTTGAACGGGGAGCCTGAGTGAACTGCGAGGCATGGAGTTCAGGCGTTTGTTCTGCGAACAGCACTTCTCGGCACTCTCGCATAATAAAAGATGGGGTTTTGCGGAGCGGTAGTGGGGAAATCATGCATACATCTGCACGTTAGGAAAGGTTATGCCTCCGTGGAGAGTCCTCGTGACTGCCGACGTTTGGAAGGGTACGCGTTTTCGCCAGCTTACACGGGCTATGTTCTGTATATTCTGTTCACTCGCTTTTCGAGCCCCAGCACGTATGACTAGAGGTTACAGCTAGGCCATCCATGTCAGTTAGCTTGACGCGATGGCTCATGGGTTTTCTCAGAAGGTAAACGTTGTGGACATCTCGGCATGGTTTTACCATTTGGACATGTATACCAGTTCACGAAACTGAATGCCAATATGAACATCAAAACAGAAAATAGAATCGTCTATTCGCAAAGCAGATATTGTCCGAAGGACTCTGTCCTTTGGATCAAATAGCCGAGTGGTCCCGGGAACTTGAGTAGAACTAGCTGCCTGCGAGTGACAGGTTGCGTCATTTTCACGTCAGTTTTCATGCGCCATAATTATGACGTCATGTGCGTTCCAACACGTGTTTCAGCTAGTGACGTACGTTTGTCTGTGCAAGGCTTTGTGGTGAGGATTTCTGTTGGACTGTGTAGAGCTCATAGTTACCAACCTGTTACACCAGCCATCTGTTCCCAATCAGTCGCAACACAATTCCACTGAATTGTAAATTATTTAGGGCTTTACAGCGCCAATCAGTTCCCCCTGAAGATGGTGTTTGATGCAGACATGTGAACATTAATTCTCAAGCTAGGAGTTGTACAACTGTTTTGCTCTTGTTTCATACAGGCATTTGTTTTCAATGATTATGGACAATAACAAGAACATGGATTATAATGGGTCGTGAGTTCGAATCCCTGCTGGCGCCAACTACGTATCAGTGCTGGCAGTTTTCTCGTTGCCCCGTCTTTGTTTATCACCCATACGTGGTGGAAAACACCCACCAACCCATGTATTGGGATATGTCCCCGTTGGTCGATTCTACCGCTAAGACAACGTGGCTGACGGGCGTTGCGTGGTATCACAGTTCTGACGTGTCAGGTCTCTCGTGTTGACAGTTTGTTCAGGTGCATAGTTTTCGTCACGCGTTTAACACGACCTTGCAAAGAGGTTTACTGTCGAGACAGTTGTAGTTTGTGGTGATGGTGATGGTGGTGGTGGTGGTGCAAAAGCTGGGATTCTGTCACCTCGTCGACCCCGTGCAACCACCCGCACCCTCTCCTCCTCTACTTCACAACAACACCAGCATCACCAACAATAAAATTGTACTGACGTAACCTTCCAGCTGTTTTCTTCGACACGCTTGACTTAAATGCACGGGCTGGCAAAAGGAAAAAAACTGTTACTCGGGCGGTTTGTTAGAATCACGTTTCATTCTTACGAGTGCAGAAAAGCAAGCTGTAGTTCAGTACTCAGCCCGGCAAAGAATGACGTGCTCTCCGCTTGCATAACACGCAGTCCTGAGTCCTGACCCGAAGCTCATTACAATGTGCTGAATGCGCCTGTTGGGTTAAGGTGGGCATGCGTGCTGTGACGCCCTACAGAAACTTTCTATCTAACAGTCTCTGTATCGTCGGGTTCGAATTCCTGACTCTGATCACTTGATCTCAGCGGTCGTTGAGATCACACTGCGTGATGTGTTTTCGATTGCGCGGCTAGATTCGCAAGGTGCAGTTGTTTGGTATTATCTCGGAACTGATTTCACTTTTATCAAAGAGCTGCTCCGGCTTGGGATGGTCAAGATAATTTGCGGCCTGTGATTTCATGATTGGAAAAAAGACCATCAGTAGCATACCGGGGTTTCGGTTTACGTGGGGATAGAAGACAAGCTGAAGAGGGTGGAGGCAGAGGGGTGTGTGTGTGGGAGGGGGGGGGGGAGAGGGGGTCGTGTCTGGAGGTAACTCGTGCACCAAGCCAATGATAAGGTACGACCTCGACCGATTAGCCACGTGACGGGTTAGTCTGGAGGGTGTGTTTGGACCAGATGAAACTTTGACTTCATGATGTGCATATCCGTATTGTAATTCATTTCGGTGAGACCATGAGAGAGAGAGAGAGAGAGGGTGGGTGGGTGTTTGGGAGTTTAACGCCCTTTTCCACCACATACGGGTGATATCAAAGACGGGGCAACGATGAAAAGGCCAGCACAAATACTTGGCCCCAGCCGGGATTCGAACAGAGAGAGAGAGAGAGGGAGGGAGAGAGAGAGAGCAGCTGAAACCACCACGCACTTGATCACCGACTGTCAAACAGCTACAATGTATTTCCACTATTGCAATAGCCAGCCGTAAGACAATACCTGAAATGCAATGTGAGCCGATTTTAAAAGAAACTGAAACTGTAGCTCTACCGGTAGAGAAATTCACCCTAGCTGTCACGGAGGTCGCTGCACAGTTAAAGGCGTAAAAAATAATTTTAAAAAAAAAAGGAACATAAACATCAACACATGAGTCACAGCTTGTACACGGCCTTCGCATGCACCCGACCCCTGTAGATATTGTCTTCCCTTGTGTGTCCTACGTAAGCGTTTCTCTAATTTTAGCACGTGGAATTTG
>JACVVK020000261.1:150000-220000 GCA_018292915.2 Batillaria attramentaria
ACTTTTCATAGATAACACGTCGTCCTTCATCACGCAAAACGGCGCCCCGAAGCAAGCTTGTTACATCAGAGGCGACCCGTTCCACCCAAGTAAAGACGGCGTGATCAAGCTGGCACTCAACCTCAAGTATGCAGGCTCTGACATCACGCCCCGCCCCCGAGGCCAGCATGACACCTTCCATGCTTCCCACTCAGCCAAGTCGGGTTCTGGGCGTAGTGCCCCGTCCCATTACCACCCAGAGCGAGCTAATCATCATCATGAATACCATGACTCTCCGCCGATTAGCAATGTGGCGTTCTCAGGTTCTGACCACCGGCCATTCACTGCACACGAGGAAAAGGAAAGACTGGCCCAACATTCCTACAACATTCGTGGCTCCACATCTGTACACCATCATCCGGGACCACACAGAGGATACCCCACCCACTTCCAGCCCTCCCTCCACGACCTACATAGTCAAGCCCCATCCCGTGCAGACAAACAGTATTTTGACTATATGCACGGACATCGTGAGGTGTATGATAGGCCTGCAACCAGTCAGTCAGATCTTACATCTGACCTGGAATCAGAACGTATTGTGCGCCTTGCAGTTGACCGCATACTGAAGTCTCTGTCACGTTACTAGCACACACACACACACACACACACACACACACACAGACAGATTTGCATTTTGAAGACTATAGGTGTTGTCGACCGGATTTTATGTTCTGAAAGACATTGTGCTCAGTGCTCCGCGGTTATAGTAATTTGATATCTGTTACTACTGTGTTCTGTGTAGCGATCACTCTCGGAACTGGACAGTGCAACAGTCACTCTGACGTGTTATATAATATCTGCGCGCTCACGCCGGCGCTGCACGCCGTGTCGGTCGGTGCGTGTAACAGCTGTTCTTGATCAGACTGAAAAGTTGTGTCTGCAGTCCTTCAGCCTTCCGCAAGTCACTCCACTTGAACTAATCGGCTTTACCCGGGACTCCCTCGCTATCGCGATTGGCTTATAGTGACACTTCGCGAGTTTTATTTCTCTCTCTGTAACTTGTACTCTCTGCCCACTAGTCGCTTCTATTTTACGTGTTTTTCATTCTATTTCCTTGACACTGCTTCCTCGTTTGGTGTCTTTTGATATTTTTATATAATGTCGCAAACACATCATTTACATATTGGCCATCTAAATATTTTTCATCTGTATAACAAAGTCCCCGATCTCTGTGTGCTTTTGAATCAGCCCAGTCCTTTTCACTTGTTTGGCCTCACCGAGTCTCGACTAAATGCTAACATAAGCGATCATTCTATTTCTGTTAAAGATTTTTCTGTCTTCCGTCGCGATTCAGAACATCCCGGTCATACAGGTATAACAGTTTACGTTCATGATTCTATTAGAAATGTTACCCGCAGGCGGAAAGACCTTGAGTCAAAAACGGTGGAAAGTGTCTGGGTTGACATAAAGGCCAACAAGTCGGCACCCCTATTGGTCGGTTTTGTTTACAGAAATCCTTCTTCACCCCTTCAGTGGTATGATGATTTTACTACGATGCTCGATAAAGCAAAATCTTGTAGTTCTGACATCTTATTACTGGGAGACTTTAATATCAATATGTTCACACCAAACCCAGCATGGGATTGTACTACCTCTCTATTCGGTCTAAAACAATTGATTAACACAGCCACCAGAGTATCTCCCACTTCCTCTACGCTAATCGACCACATATACACAACCAACAAGGCTAGAGTAGTTGGTACACATGTACCCCAGGTTGGTATCAGTGATCATTACCCAGTATGTTGTAGCTGGGCCTTGAAAGCGGACCATCCACTTAGAAAACATCAACATACCACAATCAGATTCAGATCATTAAAACACTTTAATAAAGATGCCTTTTTAGCAGATCTCAGTAGCGTATCCTTTAACACGGTCTATAACTTTACAGATCCTACTGACTCATTGTCAGAATGGTATAGATTGTTTCTCAGTGTTCTGGATAGACATGCTCCGTTTCGAGAGAAAAGGGTTAAAACTGCGCAGCCCCCAACATGGTTAAATAATGATATAAGAGAGGCTATGTGTGTAAGAGACGAACTTAAAAGAAGCAAAGATTTCACAGCATACCGCAAACAAAGAAACCGGGTAAAATATTTAGTACGCGAAGCACAAAAATCCCATTTCCAACGCCTCATGAATGATAAGTCAGATGTTGTGTCGGTATGGCGAGCTCTAAATGCATTCACAAAACCAAGACAAAACCAACCATGCACAGACATCACAGCCGACACTTTCAATAGCCATTTTCTTTCAGCAGCAGGCACGCTTCTGCAAAGTAGTTCCTCGGGTACACCCCGTCTTTCTGATAACCTCATAAAATACTGTCGCGAAAAACTTGAGCCCTCTGTGTCGTTTTCGATTCCTCCTTTAACAGTGTTTGATGTCGGGAAAAATATTTCACAAATGAAAAATAAACGGACATCTGGCGATGATGGTATAAGTAGTACTGTTCTAAAACTATCTCTCCCATATATAGTGGAATCATTAACATACATTTACAATTTGTCCGTTGAGCAAGGGGAATTCCCGGCCGGCCTGAAGGTTGCAAAAGTCATCCCCCTTCCTAAAACAAGAGACTTAACAGACCCCAACAAATTTCGACCTATTTCTCTTTTGTCAGTCCTTTCTAAACCTTTTGAAAAACACATCCATAAACAAGCGCAGGCTTTCCTTGAAGAACACAGTCTTCTCCACACATTACAGTCAGGTTTCCGTCCGAGGCACTCCTGTCATTCAGCATTGGTTCATCTGACTGACAGGTGGCTCAGTGCCATAAACAATTCTAAAATGACAGGAGCTGTCTTCCTGGACCTGAGCAAGGCTTTTGACCTAGTAAACCATAAACTTCTCCTAGAAAAGTTGTCAGCTTATCATTTTTGTGATAAAACAGTCGCCTTCTTTGAATCTTACCTGGAACGACGAACTCAGTATGTTTATTTAAATGGCAAAAAATCATCAAAAGGTGAAATAGAGCATGGGGTACCCCAAGGATCCATACTTGGACCTTTATTATTTTCTATATTTATAAACGACTTGCCGTTACATATCACTCAACCCAACGCCACTTGTAGCCTTTTTGCTGATGATGCAACGATTGATATTTCGGATTCAAATGTTAAATCCATCAACCAATCTTTACAACAAAGCCTACACGATGTTTCCAACTGGTGCAACAATAACTGTATGATCCCTAATCCGTCTAAAACTAAATGCATGTTAATTACCACAAGACAGAAACACCAACTGAATCCGCCCCCATTACAACTTTGCCTTGGCTCTCATCATATCGAACAAGTTCATGTACACCGTGTGCTGGGGATCACAGTAGATGATCAGCTAAGCTGGCAAGCGCATATAAATAATACGTGCAAAGTGTTGTCCAAAAATCTGTTTCTACTATCCAAACTTAAATACTTTACCGATGAACCCACAAGAAAACTATTTTACAATGCACATATTCAGCCACACATAGACTACGCGTCCACCGTTTGGGACGGCTGTAGTGAGGCAAACTTTAAAAGAATAAATTCGCTCCACAGAAGAGCGATTAAACTGATTATAGACAAAAGCATGTGCTCACTTAGCACCGATGACAAATTTAAATCGTTGGGTATCCTGCCTCTACGAAAACAACTCAGACTTAACAAAATGATACTGATGCAAAAAATAAAACTGTCAAAAACCCCCGCATATCTCGCAAGTCTATTCAAGCACTCTCAAGTGCCGTACCGAACACTGAGAAACGATTTCGTGGTGCCGAAGCCTCGTATAGATATTTTCAAAACCTCCCTCTCTTACTCAGGGGCACACGCATGGAATACACTTCCAAAAGACATCAAATCAGCACCCTCACTTAGATTATTCAAGACCAAACTAATAAAACATCTGGTGGACAGCTCGTAATGAGCTTGACTATACATCTACTCTGTAGGATTTTGTATTTCGGGCAAAAAAAAAAAAAAAAAAAAAAATCCCAATACTTATTCACATCACGCGTGGTTTTTTTTTGTTTTTTTTTTGTTTGTTTGTTTGTTTTTTTGTTTTTTGTTTTTTTTTTAACTGTAAAAACATCGCCTCAAGATTTGTTTGCATTGCTCACCTATCACATCCTTTGTTCCCCCCCCCCTTTTTTTTTTTCTTCTTCTTTTTCTTCTTAGTATTGCTTGATTTATGTATGTAGTAGCATGGTCGTGTGTGTGTGTGTGTGTGTGTGTGTGTGTGTGTGTGTGTATGCTGTACCTAGTTAGAGCTTACTTTGCTTACTTTGTATATATATCAGTAGCCTAGCAAGGACAAGATGTAAGACAGGTCTGCGTACCTAATCTTTTATCCTTGTAAAATAAAGTTTCGTTCGTTCGTTCGTTCGTTCGTTCTCTCTCTCTCTCTCTCTCTCTCTCTCTCTTATGTTCAAGGAATATTCCACATGCTTTGCAGCTGGATGTGGTTTCCCTTCAAAGTCTCTTGGCAACCTCTAAAAAAAAAAGGAACAAAGAAACAAATAAATACATACGTAAAATAGACAAATAAATAAATAAGTAAATACAACTGTCCCTCTTGTCTTTCAGACTCTACAGAAGTTGGAACAGCCGTGCGCCTCTATCAGTTTCTGTTGGAGGAACTGGAGCGTGACCAATCCCCGGAGGGCGGGCGGATTCTGGAGTGGGTGGACCGACCCAAGGGCGTGTTCAAGGTCGTCCGCAAGGACGAAGTGGCCCGACAGTGGGGACGTGCTAAAAATAACACCTCCATGACGTACGAAAAGTTCAGCAGGAGTCTAAGGTAGGGTTGTTTTGTTTTGTTTTGTTTTGTTTTGTTTTTGTCGTTTTACTCCAACTCATTGTAAGCTCCATTTGGTCCCCCCCCCCCCCCAGGTCTTTGGTGGACTCCGCGGTACGCTTAAACACTGGGACAATTTTCTTATACATGATGATAAGAATGGGGATGGTAGTATGATGCTGCTGTGAAGGTCCGTGTGCTTCGGAACTGCGTAGCAAAACTATAGTTTGACTGACGTCTTTCTTTCTTTCTTTCCTTTTCTTTCGTTCTTATCGCCTGTCCCATTAAGAGCCGCCGACTTCTGTTGTCAGGTATTACTACAAAGTGAAGCAGTTGGAGCGAGTACCCGGACAACACCTGGTCTATCGCTTCACCAAGAACGCGCATCCGGACGTGTGGGAAAGAGTTAACCCGTCCATGCTTTCAGCGTACCCTCCAGTCACGGCCCACAGTCCAGCTTCGTCCGAGTCCCAGAGTTCGCCCTTGTCCGTACCCCAAAGTCACGCGCTGCCGCCTTCCAAGAGTCTATCTTCGTTCAAGACACAAAGTCCGTCTTGTTCATCTAGTTTGTCTGATCCCACGGAAGGGCCTTCTCAACGTTCTGCGTCCCAAAGTCCACCATTGTCAAAATCCCACAGCCCTTCTCTGGATATGTTCGAAAGGTCGGTTGTACCAAAGGCCACGATCTCAACTGTGTCGCGGTCCACCAGCACCTACAAGCCCGCGCCACAAGTTCCATGTTCAACCAGTCACAGCCTTCAGTCCATGGGTTTCGCTGTTCAGCCATGTCAACCGGGTGTTTCAAGAACTGGTGTGACCAGCGCAATGTCCCCTCAAGTTACTGGGTTGCAAACAGGAACGACTGGAAGACGGGAAGGGGAAGCTGGTTCCTGTAAAGAACTCCTAGAGACTGCAGGCGTGGCTGTCTGTCAGTTCTCCCGACCTGCTCGTGCTGATACTGGGACGAACATGGTTTCTGGCAGCTGCGATGTTTCTCCCATTCCCCGCATCCCTGCCGGCCATCCAGACCCCAGCAGACAGTACGACCCTTTTGATTTGCTTTGTGACTCACCACCCTCGCTTCCTGACATGCGCACACACGCAAATCCCCCTAAGTGTGATATGACAGGGCCAGCAGTAGTTCCCACAAGCATCCCCGGCCCCTGTGCCCCTGATTTCCAACCGTCACAGGGTGCATTTTGCAAACACCCTAGTATGACTTCGGAAAGACGTTGCTCGGGTCAGAGATACATGGTCCCAGCCTCAGCCGGGCCTGTTTCGCAGCAACCGGCATTTCCTCCAGACATGCGCAGACCGTATTCTTGTCCCACTACGTCAGAGATCTCCATTGGCCCAAGCGTTCTGCACATGGCTGGCCATCTTCATTCTACGACACCCAACAGCACCACGTCAGTTCCAAGTACATCCAGCCGTAGCGAGATGCTGCGCCCACCGAATCGCCAGATCGTCTCAAACAACAGTAACACTGCAGTGACGTCAGACCAGTCTGGAGGTTCGTCACTTCCTGTTGGTACCATGGCTTCTTCGTGTCATTTTGGATCTGGCGCTGTCCACAGGCCTCACTGGAGTCCCCAGTCCCTTCATGCAGGGCACAACGTCACGAGAAAAAGACTTCGTCACAATACAGTTCCATGCTCCGCTACACAGAACCTTTACAGTTGTGCCCCAGAAAACCCTAGCACTGAAAGTAAGAGACTGAGATGTGACAACGACTCCAAGATTCTGTCGAGACTGCTCGATGACAATGCTGAAGCCGCAAGTTTTCCATCGCGAGGAATTGTAAGACAGACCTCGAGTTCCCTTCAGAATATCGCTTTTCATCCTCGTGCCTCCATCTTGCAAGTCCCGTCTACCACCTCGGGCCAGATGTCACTCATGCATACAAAAACAGACGCACGCTGGAACACTGCCCAGGGTATGACCTGCTCTGCAACTTGCGTTCCCACCATGCAGCCTCAGCCGTCCCAGTCACCCGCAAATCGCAACATTTTGGATGACGCCAGAAAATGCATTATGAATGACGCTAGGAGTGACGTCATGAATGACGTCAGTCAGCGATGGGATGAGCAGCGAAGTGAGAACGAGAGCCGCAGGGCGATGTCGCCTGATGTTGATCCGTCAGAGTTTAACCGCTATCTTCAACCACACCTTCGGTGACCTAATATCCTCGGTGAATCACACAGAGGGTGGGTGGGTGTTTAGGAGTTTAACGTCTTTTTCCGCCAAGTGTAGGTGATATCAAAGACGGGACACTGAGAAAAAGAAAAGGCTGGCACAAAGGTTTGGCCCCAGTCGGGATTCGAACTCACGACCCGAGCAGTGAAAGTCCAAACTTTCTTCTCATTTGACCACCCTGGCTCCTCGAATGAGAGAGAACCAGGGAATGGAGCGGGTGTTTTTGCACCACGTGATCTCATCTTCCACCACACATACCAACATTCTGTTTTCAAAATAAATACATAAGAAGAAACTGCTGTTTGGTTGGTCGTTTAAGGGTGTAATATGACTGGGCAACAAGGAAAAGGCCAGCACAAATTTTCGACCATCAAGCCAGGACTCGAACCACGACCCCATTGTTGAAAGTTCAACGCTCTACCACTCGACAAAGGAAACTGCTGAATCTCGTCACTACGAACTGTGTGGGTAGAATCGCCGCTTGGGTATAGATACAGTTATAGTGCTTATGATGCCAGTGCAAGAACTAAGGGCGAAAAACGAGGCAGACCAGATATAGATAAAAACACACAATTACACAATCAAGCCAGACAGTAACCATAACCGCATATGATTGCGTTTAAACGCCTTTTAGGTGAATTTGTTACATTCCAAAACCGATACAGAACAGACTCGTAATGGCACCATTCGCGTTTGTGTGTACATTTTTATGCTTTTTGTTGTTGTTTTTCTTGTTTTGATCGTTTTTATGTGCAGATCACTTGCTCAAAACAAATTATTGTTGCTATTTTTTGGCCTCGCTGCTTTTGTTACTGTCTGCTTTTGCGGCACATTTTACTGCAAAGCGAAATAATCAATAAAAAGTCACCAAACCAATAAACCATTGATTCTGTTTTGTTTTTGTTTGTTCGTTTGTTGTTGTTGGGGCGGTCGGTGGTCTAGTGGTTAAGAGACTTGTCACCAATGCGAGAGGTCAGGGGTTCGAGTCCCACTTGGGGCAAAAAAAATTTCCTTCTCGTGTGTGACACCGTTCATTCGGGCCGATCGTCGGGGGTTCTCTCCGGGTACTCCGGCTTCCTCCCCCTCTGCTTTGGAAATGTTCAGCCCACCAAATTTGAAAAATAAATGCAATTCTAAATTCCGAAATTTAAATAGTTGAGCTGACCCTTCGCACCACGTGATTGTAATGTGTTGATGTCCAGTGTGTGAGAGAATGCGTGTGATTCACGTGAGCGTGCGTGTTGGGTTCAGTTCGCGGCGCTTTGAGCCGATTCATGATATTGAGTAAAGCGCCTATACAATACTCATTATCATTAGTAGTAGTAGTAGTAGTAGTGTTTGTCTATTTGTTTGTTTGTTTGTTGGTTTGTTTTTGTTTTCTCATGGTTATGCAGTTTGGTAAGTCTGAAAGGAGCAGTAAGTGAAACGGCTTCACATAAGCCTCTACAGACAGCTTCAAGTGTTTTGTTCAGTATATACTGTACGTTATCAGTAACTTTTCACTAAGGCGAAAGTGTGTGTGTGGGGGGGGGGGGGGGGGGGGGGGGGGGAGGGGGTTACAGTCTACATGAACACAAACACATCCTACCCAAAGAAAACAAAAGTTTCATTTTCATCACTATCATTTTCATGTCGTTGTAGAGTAAGCCCAGCTAATTAAGCAAAAATGAAAATACTGTCGCTCTCTGACACGTGTACAAAAAGGGAACACTGATTTGATGTGTTTGTCGCAGAGGAAGGAGAAGACGAAAAGTTTTTAGTTTTGTTTTGTTGTTGGTGGTGGTGATGTTTCAGTTTTTGTTTTTAGTTTTTAGTTACATGTTACTTCCATGACAAAGTCTAGCGCAGCCCAGTGAAGATTTTTTTTTTTTCGTTGTTGTGAGGACGCGTAGATCCTCTCTCTCTCTTTCTCTCTCTCTCTCTCTCTCTCTCTCTCTCTCTCTCTCTCTCTCTCTCTCTCTCTCTCTCTCTCTCTTGTATTGCATTAAACGTGTTTACAGGACAGCTTGTAAGACAGGCAGCAATGCCTAATTGCTCTATCCTGAATAAAAAAAACGTGTCATCATCATCATCATCCTCTCTCTCTCTCTCTCCTGTATTGCATTAAACCTGTTTGCAGAACTGCTTGTAAGACAGGCAGCAATGTCTAAATGCTCTATCCTGAATAAAAAACGTGTGATCATCATCATCATCATCATCATCATCATCTCTCTCTCTCTCTCCATGTTGATGGTCTCTGTAAATTATTGTCAAAAAATGTATTCTTGCTATCCAAACTAAGTCGCCTAGTTAGCCCTGACATCTGCAAGCTATTCTTTCATGCCCACGTGCAAAGTCATCTAGATTTTGCGTCCACTTTGTGGGACGAGTGCAGCGAAAATCAGTTCAAAAAGGTAAACTCCGTTCACCGGCGCGCTGTCAAACTCTTACACTCGGGTAATTCTAGTACCGACCAAAAGTTTTAAATCCTCAAACTTCTACCTCTTAAACAGCATCTGAAGTTTACCAAATGCTTACTGATGCACAAAATTGTTTACTACAAAGCCCCAACATATCTCCATCAACTATTTAATTTCGAACATGATAAACAACATAACACAAGGAACAGTCTGCTCCCAGTGCCTCGTCCAAGGGTTGATATATATAAAAGTAGCCTGTCTTTCTCAGGGGCATCCATGTGGAACTCTTTACCACTGAGTATCCAAAACGTTTCCAAATTCATAAACTTCAAACAAATTCTACACGATACGCTTATCTGACGATATATATAGAAATGTGTTACATACATGTTTTGCAATATTAGAGACGACTGTAAATTTCTTACTTGGCATACATCCAGTATCATCAGCACATGCCACGTATGTTTTGATTTGTTTATCGTGTGTATTTTTCTCTCCTGTATTTCCCCTAGATAGTTTATACTTTTCTTTTTTTTCTTTTTTTTTAACTTTTTCATTGTTTGTTTGTTTGTTTTGATTTTTTTTTCTCAATACCCTTTAATGTAGAATAGCAGGACAGCATGTAAGACAGGCAGCAATGCCTAAAAAAAATGCTCTATCCTGAATAAAAAACGTTTCATCATCATCATCATCATCTCTCTCTCTCTCTCTCTGCAGTTTTAATACATCATAATTACTGACCAGTTTAGCCTGCCTTTGCAATACTGTCAATATGTACATGTCCCCCCTCCCCCCCCCCCCGAGCATTATCATAAGCGGGCGGTGCTTGTTTATGCTCACGAATTGTTTATTTGTACGACTTGTATTGCATTAAACCTGTTTCAACCAAGATGAGAAGTTTTGGGTCCGCCTGGCTGAGATGGGTGGAGGGCGTATAGGGACGGGAAGGGGGGGGGGAGGGGGGGGCGGTGGAGTGTTTTGTATCAAGAGGATACAATGTAAACATGACAGATTGCGCAAGAACCATAAAGTGGCATGTTCCGGACATAAGGACGTACTTATCTCATCCGGGAAGTCCAGGGGAACAACCGTCGCTCTGTGAATGTGACAGGCGTGTCTTCATACCTCTGGGCAATACGCGCCGACTGTTGAGACGAACAATCTGTAGTTTTACACCACTGGAAGCCCGGTAGCTGGGAGATTAATTTTATGGTATATGACAAGTGACTTTTGTCGGGACAAGCAGAATGAATAAATAGAGTTCCGGTATGATCACAATGGTTACACGAGCTCGCGTGATGTTGAGGGAATTCATTATCTGTCACAGTGTCAGGGGTTTTGGTTTTGGTTTCTGTGTTTGGTTTTGTTTGCTTGTTGTTGTTTATTGTTGTTGTTTCAGTTCACGGCACTAATAATGGGCAGCATGGAACGTAGGACTCTCAATGCTCAGTTCGCGAGTTCGAATCCCGGCTGGGGCCAAATATTTGTACTGGCCTTTTTCTCGTTGGCCCGTCTTTGATATCACCCTTACGTGGTGGAAAAGGACGTTAAACCCCCAAACACCCCCACTCCCCTCCTATTAATGGGCATAAACTTAAAGAGGCGTGTTTTTGTGTAATCAGCTCAAGCGAAGTTGAAGAGATGCTGTAACTGTTGCTACCGACAGTCCTCTGTCCTTGAGCTCATTAATTCGTGATTCATTTCTTTTCTATGCAAATAAGGTGTCACGTGACAGGGATTTGTTGCCAAGAACGAGCCTTAAATGGCTGATGCTACCATTATTATGCTTACAGGTCGTTCTGATATGTTTCCGTGGTATTTACTATCACACCACTTAGACACCTGGACAATGACAGCGTCTGGCACTGAGCCAGCAGAAGCGTACTCGATGACGCAGCGACCACACTGAGCGCTCTAGTATTGTAACAACGGTCGTAAATGTTGAATGTTCTACCGCTCGCGCAAACTGTAAACAAGATTGTATCGCATTATCAGTTGTACTAATTATCAAGATAGAGTAATTTTGAGGGTATAGGCACACTCACCAGCGAAACTGTTCCATAATTTGGCTTAGCAAAAGACGGAATCGGCCCGTTTAATGTTATCATGTTCTTGTCAACGGACCAGCTCGGGTCGATATGTGAGCTTCCGTGTAGATGTTAATAATAATAATAACAATAATAATAATAATAGGGTGGGTGGGTGTTTGGGGGTTTAACGTCCTTTTCCACCCCACCCCGGCTCTCTATAATAATTATAATAACAATAATAATAATAATACAGGGGCGCCGGGGGTAGGGGGAGAGGTAGGGGAAGGGGGGGGGAGGAAGACCATGGTTTTGCCCCCCCCCTCTTGCCATAGTCACCTGATTTTCCGGGGGGGGGGGGGGGGCAAAAAGACACTCTCCCCCCCCCCTACTTGGGTACAAAGGGGGAAGCTGCCCCCCCCTGCCCCCCCCCCCCCCGGTTCCGGCGCCCCTGTAATAACAAAACTCATTTGAATGTGACGCGTGTCCCTCATTAGAAGCTCCAGGTGCAATTACAATACGAAGTAAAAACAAAAGTGACATTCAAGTAAACGTTTCGAAACACACACACACACACACACACACACACACACACACACACACACACACACACACACACACACACACACACACACACACACACACTGACACACACACACATGCACATGTAAACTTTTACAGCCGAAGTAAAACACGCAAGTAGTTAGTTAGTTAGTTAGTTAGTTAGTTAGTTAGTTAGTTAGTTAGTTAGTTAGTTAGTTTGCCACTTAGGGCCTAACGCCGCGCAAGCAACAAAGACCATTTCGCGGCTAACACACAAGACTCTTCAGCTTCATCGCACACCCTGGTATTTCTGCCTGCCTGAAAAAGCACCCGCCCTTTCATAGATCTACATCAGTATTGCTGTTTCCGTGTGTGCCAGCCAGCATCCGAGAGGCGTGGACCAACCGATGCTGAGGTCATCACGCCACGTATAGTCATGGGTGGGGCGAATTCAGTGGTACGATACTGTTTGTTTTGCGTGGCACATTGCAAACATACGCCAGTTCATTTTATTGTTAGCATTAAAAGCTTCAAAGAAGTATAGCTAAACCACTATCACAGGACTTTTCTGTTCTTTTGCTCATCTGGATTGACATAGTTTACTTTGTCCACGAAATAAACAACTCAAAAGTGATCTATTGACATTTTGGTCACGTTTTCGCATGCTCTGTCACACTAGTATTGTAATTATTTGTAGCAACGGTAATTGCCAGTGTGTGCTTTGCCGGCTGCGTCACGTAATACGACCACGACAAACAGACCAGCTAAATACACACTGAACTATGTGTATGACGCCTGTACGGGAATACCCACTTGACGCAGCATCCCGCCCGCCAGTAAAGAGGTCAACTTCGGTCGCGAAACTGCGTGAATCGAGAGCGACGGGTCTCCAGAATGTACAGCTCAGAATGAAGTAGATAGCTTACTGGGGTTGGCTGGTTGGTTGTTAGAGGGTTAATGTCTTTTTTCCGCCACGTAAGCACGAAAAAAGATGAACGCACACATACATGAACAGACACCATAATTTTACATACTGGAATAAGACTGTACATCTTTTAATCAACTGTCCCGTATAAAATCAACTGTCCCTTATAACAGCACACAGTCAACATATTTCTGTAAGATGCATGTCTGTTATTAAAAAATAAAATAAATAAAAAAAGGATGATATCAAGGAGAGGGCAACGAGGACAAAGCAAGCGCAAATATTTGACCCCAGTCAGATTTCGAACTTACAGCCCGACGAGTGCAACTTTCCACCAGCTCGAATATTCCGTTGTAACACGCGGAACGTATGATAATACACTCTATAATTATAGCCCGGGGCACTTCCCGCTTAAAGCCGGATGTACTCCCTCTAGTCTAAACCAGACATACTCCACCCTCACACGCAAGATTTACTCCCAAGCTGGAAACACTCTACTCGTGAAACAAAATAGTTGGTCTGCGTATGGCTTCCACGACAGGGAGTAGATCCAGCCTAAAGTGACCCGTCCTATATGGAGCTAGGAAGTGTGTGTGTGTGTGTGTGTGTGTGTGTGTGTGTGTGTGTGTGTGTGTGTGTGTGTGTGTGTGTGTGTGTGTGTGTGTGTGTGTGTGTGTGTGTGAGAGAGAGAGAGAGGGAGAGGGAGAGAGAGACAATGACAATGACAATGACACTTTATTTTTCAAGGATGTAAGATTAGGTACAGCGTCCTTTCTTTTATCTTGTCCTTGGTACATTCTACTATTCTCTATCAGCCGTTGCTACAACAACAACAACACCAGAGGGAGAGAGACAGAGACAGACAGATAGACATACAGAGAGAAAGAGAGAGAGAGAGAGAGATGACCTCACAATACAGGTATACATATGCCTGTAACTTCTACCGTTGTAAAACAAAAATTCTTGTTCTCGTTCTTATTCTTAGTCACATTTGAAAAAAAAAAAATTCCATCGCTACGCACGGGCTAGATGCCGCACATTCTGACCACCCGTGAAGAGCAAGAGACCTTCAGACTTAAGGCCTATGGTTCAAGTCATTCAATGGCTGCTTAGCTCGCATCCGAGATTTACGTCTACACGATACGCACCGGACGTGTCCAAGATGTAGGCATCTTGATAAGTGGTTTCTTTCCTGTCTGTCTGCGTGTAGGTGAATAATGAGCCAATGTTTGGCTATTGCTTCTCCGATTTGGCTGCTTTCAGTTACAGCGCGCTTTCCCAGAAAAGCGATCAACACAGCCTGAAATACTCCACAGTTCTGTCTGAGTCACACTACCATCCAACTGAGACCATACCTTTTTAATGCTTTCCGTGTGGTTGTGTGTCTGGTGGTTGTGTGTCCGTGTGGTTGTGTGTCTGTGTGGTTGTGTGTCCGTGTGGTTGTGTGTCTGTGTGGTTGTGTGCCTGTGTGGTTGTGTGGTTGTGTGTCCGCGTGGTTGTGTGTCTGTGTGGTTGTGTGTCCGTGTGGTTGTGTGTGTGTGTGTGTGGTTGTGTGTCCGTGTGGTTGTGTGTGTGTGTGTGGTTGTGTGTCCGTGTGGTTGTGTGTCTGTGTGGTTGTGTGTCCGTGTGGTTGTGTGTCCGTGTGGTTGTGTGTCTGTGTGGTTGTGTGTCCGTGTGGTTGTGTGTCTGTGTGGTTGTGTGTCCGCGTGGTTGTGTGTCCGTGTGGTTGTGTGTCCGTGTGGTTGTGTGTCTGTGTGGTTGTGTGTCCGTGTGGTTGTGTGTCCGTGTGGTTGTGTGTCTGTGTGGTTGTGTGTCCGTGTGGTTGTGTGTCCGTGTGGTTGTGTGTCTGTGTGGTTGTGTGTCCGTGTGTTTGTGTGTTCGTGTGGTTGTGTGTCTGTGTGGTTGTGTGTCCGTGTGGTTGTGTGTCCGTGTGGTTGTGTGTCCGTGTGGTTGTGTGTCTGTGTGGTTGTGTGTCCGTGTGGTTGTGTGTCCGTGTGGTTGTGTGTCCGTGTGGTTGTGTATCTGTGTGGTTGTGAGTTTGCCCTATGATAGTGTGACTGCCCTAGTGTGTCCGTGTGGTTGTGTGTCCGTGTGGTTGTGAGTTTGCCCTATGATAGTGTGACTGCCCTAGTGTGTCTGTGTGGTTGTGTATCTGTGTGGTTGTGAGTTTGCCCTATGATAGTGTGACTGCCCTAGTGTGTCTGTGTGGTTGTGTATCTGTGTGGTTGTGAGTTTGCCCTATGATAGTGTGACTGCCCTAGTGTGTCCGTGTGGTTGTGTGTCCGTGTGGTTGTGAGTTTGCCCTATGATAGTGTGACTGCCCTAGTGTGTCTGTCTGTAGCAGCTTCAAGCTTGGTGACTTTCCGTTGATGGGGTTCCTCGTTCGTGTGTTTGTTCATTTGTTTTGGCATATTTCTCGCTTGCTCGCTATTTTTTGTTTTTGTTTTATTTCTTTTCTTTTATTCCTTTTTATCTGTGTTTGTTTGGTCTTTTTTATTTTGTTGTTGTTGTGGTAGCAACGGCTGATTGAAAATAAATCATTGTTTGGTTAAATCACTTCGTTGGAAAATAAAGTTCGTTCGTTCGTTCGTTCCTAACCCAGATAGTTCCTTGGTCGATTAGTTACGTGTTTGTTTACAGACCTGATTGGTTGCTTGATTGGTTGGTCGGTTGGTTGTCGTCTTAACACATTTTGTACCGCGCACGAGTTTCCCATCAAACAAGACTTGAAAAAAATAGAAAATAAAATAAAATAAAATAATAAAACAAAACCCAAAAAAAGGAAAAAAAGAATAATAATAAAAAAAGATTTTAAAAAATTTTTTAAAAAAAAACCTCCCCCCCCCCCCCCCAAAAAGAGGATTTTTTTAAGCTAAAAAAAACAACCTTACTTGGTATGAAATGTGTTAATCACTAGCACCGTCACTGTTTCAGCTAAAATCGCAGTCTCTCTGTTTACGAACATGAACTGCATTCAATAGATGGATTTTGTCTAATTTAGTTCCTGCAACATCAGTGTTTGCTATGCTGATTCTTTGGTAATACTAGTTCTTACCATGGCCACTCACTGTACCATGAGGCCTTGTCACAACAGGATGTCGTCCCTGTGTACTTCAGACTGTAAATGCCGAACGTGACTCCATCACATGTAATCTATGACCATCACTTTCTATATTTACCACAGACAGTCACGCAGCTTGTGGTTGTAAAGTGATGAGTTTGAATGTAGATAATGAAACTCGGTATTATCGGGGTGGGTTGTTTTGTGAAATTATTCGCTGAGATAAAAATTAAAAACTGTAAAAATAACTTCTTCTTTTTTCTTTCTTTTTTTTTTTTCTTTTTCTTTTTCTTTTTTTCAAAAATTATGATCTTCCGGATTTTAACCACTTGCGTTCGGGATGCTAAACACTTTTATTTCATTTTTTTCTTTTTTCTTTTTTTTTCGGGGTGGGTGGGGGGGGGGTGGTTTGGTGGTTGTTGTTGTTGTTGTTGTTGTTGTTTTGTCTGTCTTTTTCTTTTTCTTCTTCTTCATCTACTTTCTGGCATGGGGTTTGGGAGTTCTCGTTCGGGAATAAAAACTTTATGGATACTTTCACAATAATTGCGCTATAATGATCAAGAGAACGGTTCACATTTCCAACCCAGATGACGTCAAACGCATGGGTCGCCTTTTCCTTCGGCCGGAGAACTTTAGACTGATATCCATCAAACGTAACCAACACTATTTCATCAACGGTGCAGCAGCGATCTTTTCAACAGTAATACCCTTAACCAGAGACTGATTATGCATGCGTAATATCTTCACAGTCTTCGTCCGATCAAAGACTGAAATATCATCATTTCAATTATTTGCTGCATGTAACCGAGACACCTTCCACGCAACACTTCCAAAGAAGCCGCAACACTTCCATCTCTACGTCCTCGTGTTTGCCTCAAGGGATCCTCGCTGTCTCACGCTGCACTCTCCAGCGTCAGTTACGGGACCCCTACACTGTGGTACACGTACCGTCACCCCAACGGGATCGGTGAAGTTTGCCCCCCAGGGCTTTCTAAGGTGTGGTCACCGATGCGGTCACAGGCCCGTGTGAGGGGCCGATGCTGCACAGCTAAGGTGTCCATCTCCGTCAGTATGGTGGTAATGGGATGTCCTGTGATCTCGCCGATAACGAAGGGGAGCGACCGGTTTGAGGGACAGACCTCTTTAGTTTAGTCTTTAGCCTTGGGCTGCGTGATTTTCACGTTCAACTATAGGGGTCCCGGTCCGCTAGGCGCCCGCTGTGACACAGACGCACGGACGGAGGGAGTGGGTGTTTGGGAGGCTAACGTCCTTTTCCACCACGTATGGATGATAGCAAAGACGGGGCAACCAGAAAAAACCAGCACTAATATTTGGCCCCAGCCGGGATTCGAACTCGCGGCCCGAGCATTGAAAGTACAACGCTCTACCATTCGGCTATCCTGGCTCCCCACGGAAGAACGCTGCTGGTTTAAGTCTAGACTGTCAAATTGACCGGCAGTGTTTTGTTTTGGGTTTTTCGTTGTTGTTGTTGTTGTTGTTGTTGTTGTACCCCTAGTTGTTGACTCTGATTTGTGGAATTTCTGCAAAATTTTAATGAGTGACAGCAATGATTGCCGCGCCAACTACGACAGGACAAGTTCTATGCGCCCTCATGCAGTGTTGACCGAGGTGCAGTCACTTACGCACTTATCTCATTACCAACAAAGTCTCGATGTCTATCTCTGATCTTGCCGATAGCTGGCCGAAGGAGACGAGTGATTGACAGATGACTGACAGCTCGTGCCCTGGGCTTGTTCGTGTAACTGACTACAGTCCAGACTATTCCTTGACGTGATTTGTTTCTTGACATGAACCGAACCCCTGTTCTCGCAGAACGCGCAATTTATACACTGGTATCAGGTAATGTTGGAGGCTGTGTATGCCACAAAAAACTGTCCGTAACATAATACTTATGTTCTATGCAGACTGCATACCTCTGTTGCGTGATATAAACAAAAAACGTCCGTGGAAAAACTGAGTGTTCATTCTTAAAATAAAAATCGAAAAGAAACTGAAAAATTGTACTCATGGTGGTTAAAAATAAAAGGAAATATATTCTTCTTTTTTCTTATTTATGTAATTATTTTTTTTATTCATTTGGTTAGCTTGCTATTAAGTAACCTAATTATAAAATAAGTAAGTTAGTTACTTAGTTAAATCAGTAAGTTAGTTAGTTAGTTAGTTAGTTAGTTAGTTAGTTCCACAGACACAGTACACGAAAAAAATCCTTCAAAAAAAAAAAAAAAAGATTTAGTGGGCAACAACGCTTTTGCTGTTTTTAATAGTTAGTTAGTTAGTTAGGTAGTTAGTTAGTTAGTTCCACAGACACAGTACACGAAAAAAATCCTTCAAAAAAAAAAAAAAAAAAAGATTTAGTGGGCAACAACGCTTTTGCTGTTTTTAATAGTTGTTACATCCACACGATTTATACACAAATGAACAAACAAGCAAACTACAAGCCATCCCACCATTTCAGTTCCCCTAGGGTTCAAGTCGCGCTCTCGTAAAACTGCCGTTATGCTGCTAACGACACCTATCGCCAAGGGGATGTAACCCCTGACCATACTGATAACGCGCAATGTATTATGTGGCATGCTTGCGTATATACCGACACCTTCCCTGGGCTCCAGGATTCGGTGAACGGTCATCCGCACTTTGGGATCGATTAATTGGTTGATAGAGCGATGATCGGTTAGTGTCGATCATTATCAGTGAGGTTTATGTGTGGTTTGGCACACCGTGTTATCGATGGCGTGACAGGTTTTAGCGTGACACTGATTGGTAAGCTGAGGGAGGTTCCGAAACATGTGTGTGTGTGTGTGTGTGTGTGTGTGTGTGTGTGTGCGTGCGTGCGTGCGTGCGTGCGTGTAGTATATAAGCTTAACGTCCCTTCCTCCTGTGGGAGATCTTTGGGACAAATGTGACGCCCCCCCACGATTTGAGTCTGAAGTCACTTTTTGAAGTTTTTGAGGTTTTGATATGATCTTACAGGTTTTTTAATGCTGAATCCAATGGTGAAAACCAGATTAAAATCGGATAATTATTTTTGAAGTTATGATCTGTTGAAATGACGTACCCCATGAAACAAAATAGCCACCTCGGTCGGAAAATCGGGTGTTGCACTATTCTACTTAGGCCCTTGGCTCCACGTGGAGCATAGGCCATCGACAACCCTTCGCCATCGCACTCTGTTCTGGGCTAGTCTTGCCACTCCAGTCCAGTTGGTACCCTGCTTACATAGCTCTGCCTCAGTGTCCCGCCTCCAGCTGTTGCGAGGCCGGCCTCTCTTCCTTTTCCCCTGTGGGTTCCATGTCAGGTTGCACTATTCAGCTGCATGTAACTTCCGACTCATTTCGTGGCGTAGCGTCACAAATTTATACAAATGTTTATATAGGAATTAAGCCCAATTTTTAATTTAAAGTTTTTAGTTATATACTGTTATGGGGCTTTATGACTTTGTGTAGTTGTTTTAGTGTTTTAAGTCTTCCTGACCACCCCAAAAAGGCCCTATCTATACAGATCTTCATTTTATTCTCTATTTTGAAAAGGGTAAAATTTCAGGGCCCTATTAAGGGGGTGAGTGGGGTGGGTGGGGTGGGTGTTTGGGAGTCTAACGTCCTTTTCCACCACATACGTGTGATATCAAAGACAGGGCAACGATGAAAAGCCACCACAAATATTTGGCCCCAGCCGGAATACGAACTCACGACCCGAGCATTAGAAGTCCAACGCTCTACCATTCGGCCACCCCGGCTCCCCACCCTATTGAGGAACATACGCAGGATAAAAAAAGGGGTCATATGCCCCATTCTATTCTGTGTTAAAATTTGGTTTTTAAAAAAAGGTATATGTGGGAGCGTACAACCGGTATGACTCCGGCTGTGGAACAGCAAGCCCCATGCACACTGGGAAATTTTACAGGAACTGAATGTTATGCTTTTGGTAAATATTTTGGAAGGACGTAAAAACACGTACGTGTAGTTACTGGCTGGTTTTGAACAGGGGCTGCTCTAGGAATGGACATCGCTGTACTGTTCCTGAATTTGTATTTTATACTTTTCAGTGTTGAGACTTTGGCTCTTTCGCTTGTGTTTTATTGCCTGCACGTACTGGATGTGGCAAGATACCGGATAGACGCTACACTCCGTCTTGTTAAGGTTGGCGGGGTGGGTGTTTGGGAGTTTAACGTCCTTTTCCACCACCGTCTCGTTAGAGATTTTGCAACATGAGCACATGTTTGGTAACAATAAAGTTTTTTTTTTGTGTGTGTTAAATGTGTTTTCTGTTTGGTGGTTGTTCTTTTTTTGTTTTTTTGTTTTTTGTTTCATTGTTTGTTTGTTGTTTGTTCTTGTGTCAAGAGCTGTTTACCGTAAGTTTCCCTGAGGGGATTAATACAGTTATTCTTATTTTTATTCTTATTCTAATTCTTATAGTTTCGTTCGGTTGGTTGTTTTGGGTTTTTTTTCTGTTTTCTTGTTGTTGTTTTGTCTTGCTTTTTCTTACTTATTAATTTTTTGGGGCGTTTGTTTCTTTGTGTTTGTTGGTGTTTATGTTGTTGCTGGTCAGTTGCGTGTTTTGTTTTGTCATTATTTTTTTATTTTTTTTTAGTTGTTTTTTTTGTGTGTGTCTGAGCGTCTTAATATTGTGTGTGTGTGTGTGTGTGTGTGTGTGTGTGTGTGTGTGTGTGTGTGTGTGTGTGTGTGTGTGTGTGTGTGTGTGAAGTGGAGGGGGAGGAGGCGCGGGGTCTGTAGTTTCATAATCCGTTGCAGAGGTTCGTCGAGTGAGTGAGTGAGTGACAAGCTGTGCAACATAAAATGATCCGGCGACCCTGTTGTGTAACTGAATGAACAAACCACAGACACCAAGTCTCTCCCTCCGAAAGGGGACAACTTGACACAATTCAACCCTCGTTGACATAATTCACTCTCGGCGCTGGTATCATCTGATCTTTAATCGGTCAGACACTCACGCAACATGTATAACGACCGGGACACAACACACAACAGGGACTGATCATCGTAATTCATATGCGACGCCAACTCTAGTATCGTCTGCCGCCGTGCGTCTATGGAGGTCATCTGATTCAGTTAAATCATTCGTCAGTCCCGCGTCAACAGTTCTATAATCCATCCTTGTTACTATTTCTCAGTAATCAGCGTAGTACTAATACCAGTCCCCGGACAGTTCGAGCAGATAAGGAGAGATCCTTCTGGGCTGTGCCTTACACTGACTTCAGCAAAGATTCCTTGGCGAGCGGTGTCGTCAGCTGGCTATTTCCTGAGTACGTTGACTGCGTGGGCCTGTGTTGTGGATCGTTGCCAGACAAGGCCCTCTTCAACACCTCCACCTCCCCACCCCAACATGGTCCGTTGCGTGAACCGGAAAATGTTGAAGAGCCCGGCTAGCCGAGATGGTAGAGTGCTGTCAGTGCTAGGACTGTGAGCATAATTATTCCACTTGGTTTCCTTAGAGTCAAATCGACGTACAATCTTTGTAAACTGCTGGGATCAAAATCCAAAGAAGTTGCCCTTGCTCTAGCAAAATGTTTGAAAGCGAGTAGGACGGTATGGTGTGTGTGTGTGTGTGTGTGTGTGTGTGTGTGTGTGTGAGAGAGAGAGAGGTTTCAGAGGTTTCACAGATGGTCAGTTGCGCTTTCCTGTGTATAGATTATGTGTATGTTGTACATATATCTTCTGTCGTATCGCTCTGTGTATAATCATGTGGTCTTGGTTTGTTTGATTTTTTGGTATCCCCCATGCCCCAAAAGGGGAAAAAGGAAAATAAAATCTTGAATCTTGAAATCTTGAGTTCGAATTCCGATTGGGAGCAGTTAAAACGTTGTCCTGGTCTTTACCTCGTTGTCTCGTCTTTGGTGTCACCCTCACACAGTGGAAATAACAAATTTATGACAAACCGTTATTTTTCAAGGATAATGATTTGGGCCAAAGGCAAGTTTGCAACCTTGCCGTTGCTTAAACAGGCTGGTTCTATCTTGTTCTATCTAAGCCAACTTATGTTTTAAGATGTTTTGGAGCAATTTCGCTCGTGAGTGCGCCTGTAAGCCCGAAATACTTCATCTTGATGATACGTACAGCTCTTAATGCGGTACAACGTTGTTTACACTTTGCGCGAGCGGTCAAACATTCAAATGCCACTTCTCGTAGTTTCCCGAAACTACGTGATCTGTGAGATGCGCATGTCCGGAAGAGCCATTACTCGTACTCTTCCGGTAGCCATAAGCCGGCTGGGTTACACTCTGCGTTCCTTTTCTTTCGTACCTGACTTAAATCAACCTTTTATCCGGCCATCTGCCCATGTTATTTTGAGAGTGTTTCCAGTAAGTGTCATTATTTTTCAATTTGTGTGTGAATAGCTCCTGGTTTTTCGGGGGAGCCGGGATAGCCGAATCGCCAATTCTCGGGTCGTGAGTTCGAATCCCTCCTGGGGCCACATATTTGTGCTGGCCTTTTTCTCGTTGCCGATATCACCCAAAGGACGTAAAACTCCCAAACACCCACCCACCCTGTATTTTTTTTTTTTTTTTTTTTTCGATCTTTGCCATGTTGGCTGAAGACCCGGAAAGCGTGGGACGCTCCAAAGCTGCTCATTATACCGTCACGAAAAGTAGCAAATAGTTTGTTTCGACTGATCCCCATTAAGGACTGGGAGGAGTTGACACACACACACACACACACACACTACCACCACACAGCAGGCGCCACTTCATCTGGGCCATCACTGATCATCATAATTATAGTGACGTGGCTGACTGACCAACTGATACGGCGCCATCTCAGCTGCATAATAATTGTTCCACGTGATGCCGCGGTGTGCCCTGCCAAAAATGCCTGGATGATCGACTTCCGACCGTCATTCCGACCTATCAGACACCCTCCCACACACAGACACACACTTCCTCCCTTTCCTGCCCCTTCCCCTCCTCGCCTCCAGTGGTCCGGATTCGCTGACAACGTTCATTTTGACCAACACGGAAGAAGCACTATCGTTGTGGTAATGCGGTAGCACTTGATCTAATGAGCTGGTCAGTAATCACTGTGTGTTCTGTGTGTAATACTGTCAAAAGACTGGCTTGTTTACCAGCAGTGACAATTACGCACAAAGACGTCCGGGACATGAATGGGCGACGGAGTGTGAAGACGGTATTGCACAGCTGCATCCAAGACAAACAGAGGAATAGTCAAAGTGTCGTGTCTGCGGCGTTCTGTCCGCTTTTCTCAGGATCAGGAGTTGTAGACAGCTGCAGTCTAGGACCAGGAAACGCAGTGGGCGGGTGTTTCCTATTGACTGAACGTTGCCTTACCCGGATTTTTGCGATACACTTTCTCCTCTGATGATGAAACCTATACTCGTGCGTATAGGAGGAGCTGAGATGCCAAACTTGTCAAAATTCTAGCAGTTTTTTTTAATTTATGACGATGGGTAACAGACAGGCGCTTTACCAATTTTCTCGGCTCGAAGTGCCGCGAACCAGCTGACCCCAACACGCACGCTCACGTAAATCGCACGCGTTCCCTCACACATAGAACATCAACACATCAAGTGGTGCGGAGGGTCAGCTCAGCTATTTAAGTTTTGGAATTGAGTTGCATTTTTTATTTATTTTTTTGTGGACTGAAAATATCCGAACCAGTGTGGGAGGAAGCCGGAGTACCCGGAGAGAACCCTGGACGATCGGCCCGAATGAACGGTGCCGCGAGGAATTTGATCTCCCAAGTGGGGTTTCAAACTTGATCTCTCGTACTGGTGGCAATGTCTTTACCACCAGACCAACGACCGCCAGTTAACCCATTTACATCCAGTGCTTCAAAGAAGGGACCATCTAGTTGAAACAGAACATCTGCGCACATCTTTTCTTTTGAAAACTGTTGATTTTGCCGTTTAAAGAATATGATACAGTGGTTAATTGTCCGTGAAAAGTAGTGGGTCGTGTGATCTGCTTTGGAAATGTTCAGCCCCCCAAATTTGAAAAATAAATGCAATTCTAAATTCCGAAATTTAAATAGCTGAGTTGACCCTTCGCACCACGTGATTGTAATGTGTTTATGTCCAGTGTGTGAGAGAATGTGTGTGATTCACGTGAGCGTGCGTGCTGGGTTCAGTTCGCGGCGCTTTGAGCCGATTCATGAAATTGGGAAAAGCGCCCATATAACATGTCAGTGTCCCTTTCCTTGTCCTTAGCAGAGCTGCATAGCCAGTTAGCAAGAACAAACAAAACAAAATTAATTAATCGGGAACAAGTCGGTGATCGGTTACTTCCGATCAAAAATTTCGGTCGTATCGTGTGGGCTGAAGCTTCAGGCTATCTCCGTTTCAATCAGAGAGAGAGAGAGAGAGAGAGAAGGACACTAGCGTGTTTAATTGTCATAACAGATTGCATCATTCAGCATCCGTGTTCGCCCACCCTATAGTAACGCTGCCATAAAACCCGGGCTTGGGCACGTGTGTCCGTTGGATATGGTTAATTACCACCACTCAAATCTGCTAGCGTGATTGTGACGTCCGGATGTACTACGCCGCCTCTGCACTGAAGTCCTCTCCAAGCTGACGACATCGCCTCATCGAAGCAAATTACGCCGCTAGGTTTTAGTTTGTGCACTCCCGCTTCGATGTCTTGTCAGTTTTATGACGGTTTAGGTCCTGGGCAGCGCTTGTGTGAAGGTTTTTATGTTGCTGGTTTTTGTTTTTGTTTTTGATTGCCGTGTCTGGCGAGGAAAAGGTTGTTATTTTTGAGTGATTAGTTGCCGGGACAATCTGTTATTGAATTTCGCATCGCGCGAGGTCGAGATATTCAACGGTAATAAACATTTGCGGTTTATTAAAGGCTCAGTACGCTTTTCTGGGACACAAAATTTAATGTTGTGGAAATACAATTTAAAAAAAAAAATGCGTGGGACCATCCAAAGGTCTAGTCCCATTATATTTCCTTTGGGTGAGCGGTGGCCTAATAGGTAGCGCGTCGGATTTAACCGCTGCGTTACTGAACGGCCGTCACCAATGTCATGGCGATGAAGCGTGGGTTCGAGCCCAGGTCGAGCTTGTGATATGTGATACATGTACCGGGCTGCTACCGGGCTGCTCATCGGGGGTTTCTCTCCGGGTAATCCGGCTTTCCTCCCCCATCAAAATTGTAAAATATATATATATAATATAAAAAATATACTGTATATATATATATATATATATATGTATACATACACCCAATACCTATCATATATATATATATATATGATAGGTATTGGGTGGCGCTGCACAGCGGCGACACGCTTCCCTCGGGGGAAGCAGCCCGAATTTCCCGAAAGGGATAATAAAGTAGTAAAAAAAAAAAAAAAAAAACTTTTCATCGAATGCCCTTCACCATGGCACCAAAATCACTTTTGTCAGAATATAACAGATTATCGCGAAGACTCGCGTCGGCGTAATGTTGCCCTGGTGGCCTGCTCTGCTGACGGGCTGGCCTATCTCTAAAAAACATTCATGCCGTATTTACATAGGAAAAGCACCGATGTTCAAAGCCGTATTTCTCGAAGTTAAGAAAGCGGTCGCAAACTGAAGGACTCCATGTCCAAATTAATCACCCTTTTTCGAAAAACAGCCATAGAGCTTCGTAGAGTGACATCCGCCTCTTCACTAAACGCGCATACTGTTATTTTAAGATAGCGTTCCAATCGGGGACTGGCGATAAAACACAACACCAACGGACAGGGAAGAAAAAAAAAGAATTATGCACCGACGGCCATTGGCGGAAATGTGGATGCTATTAATTAGTCAATTCGTCAGCCTATTTATTGTCCTTAACACGTCGCGTGGTTCATAATTCACCAATACATATAAGGAAGCCAAAAAATGCAGAAATCCATATCCTTTTAAGGACAATAACAGGATTCGTGTATTCGTGTCACACACACACACACACACACACACACACACACACACACACACACACACACACACACACACAAACACCGCGCGCGCTCAGTCACCAATTTAACACCTTGGCGTAATTGTCACTGCTGGTAAACAAGCCAGTCTTTTGACAGTATTAGACACAGAACACACAGTGATTACTGACCAGCTCATTAGATCAAGTGCTACCGCATTACCACACCGATAGTGCTTCTTCCGTGTTGGTCAAATGAGCTTTGTCAGCGAATCCGGACCACTGGAGGCGTGGAGGTTGTTTTATGTTTTAGCTGTTGTTTTCTTGTTTTGGGTTTTGGTTTTTGGTTGTTGTTTGTTTGTTTGTTTTTTTGTTTGGTTGTGTTTGTGTTTGTGTTTGTTTTGGTTTTTGGTTTTGGTTTTGTTGTTGTTGTTGTTGTTGTTGTTGTTTTTGTTTTGTTTCTTTGTTTGTTGTTGTTTTGGTTTGGGTTTGTTTTTTGTTGTTTGTTTTTTGTTTTTGTTTTTTTTTTTTTTTTTGGGGGGGGGTGGCATTTTTTTGCATTTTGGGTGTTTCAGGGTTTTCTGGCGTTTTCTTTTTTGTTTGTGTTTTTCCTAGAACGAGGTAAAATGCCTCATTGAATAACTAGATTCAGGACTTTTTCTTTTTACTACTGAGGTCGGTCTGTGAGATATGGCTTCCAATGGCTAAAGTCACGACGCTCAAGCTGGGGGGAGGTGGAGGTGGCGATAGATGGGGGGGGGGGGGGGCGGCGGGTGGGAGTGTGTGAGGGAGACGGTAAGACAGTTTTGAACGTTCGAGCGCGCACCATAATCACTTTGCTGCCTGCGGGCGAGGCTTGGAAAGTACGGGGGCTGCGGACACTTGATTGATGGGAGGGACGGTCAAGTTGTTTCCACTCACAATAAGAATCTGCAGGCGACACAAAAACCCCGCTCGTCGCTTCACTGTGACAGACGGGGGGGGGGGGGGGGGGGGGGGGAGGAGACGAGAGGGCGCCACTTCTGCCCTTGCCAGAAAGGTTTTTCAAATTTTTAATGAACCTGTTCATCCGCTCAACTCTGCCTTCCAGAAACTACCATCAGGCAGGCGTGTTAAAGTGCCTCTTGCACGTAAGAACAAATATAAGAAATCGTTTGTGCCATCCGCTGTTGCTGTTCTGAATGCTGCACTTAAATGATGTCCTGACCTTGGAGGTCTGTTGGGCCAGTTCTGTGTCTGCCAGCGGAGGTGTGTGATTGCGGGTGGGCTTGTGCGGGTGCGTGCCGGTGTGTGTGTGTGTGTGTGTGTGTGTGTGTGTGTGTGTGCTCGTGTGTGTGCTTGTGTGTGTGTGTGCCTGTGTGTGTGTGTGCCTGTGTGTGTGTGTGATTTAT
The DNA here is from genome assembly GCA_018292915.2 of Batillaria attramentaria. Taxonomy (NCBI): domain Eukaryota; kingdom Metazoa; phylum Mollusca; class Gastropoda; family Batillariidae; genus Batillaria; species Batillaria attramentaria. Next base: position 177,259 of record JACVVK020000261.1, read on the forward strand.
TTTAAATTATGATCTTAGTATAAGGAGCGGAGCGATTACATGTCCAACGACAATTTTCTGTTTTAAAATGTACTTTTATAACAGATAACAAAGTATTTTTGAATTTGAATTTTGAATTCGAATGCTGCAGTCGGCTCCAAGGCTTACGGCTGCATTAATCACGTCAATAGGTAGTACAGGAACGAAGCCAAGAAATCCACCTCAACGGAGAGCAAACTGCGTTATAGATTTAAAAAAAAAAATACTGGTTCGGCTTATGTCGAAGGCTTTAGGTACTCGCGCGCGCGTGTGTGTGGATGGGAGGCGAGGGAGGGAGGTGGGGGGGGGGCAGTGAGCGGTCGCACTCGGCCAGTATGTCACAATATCACCAATGACATCAAACGGACAGAGAGAAAACACACACACACACACACACACACACACACACACACACACACACACACACACACACACACACACACAGAGTATCCATGTGCACTCTTACACCAATGCACCATTAAACACTTCGCTGGATGTGTGACCTACTGAGGTCCCCAAAGTTCTTTCACATATATCTCCGCCCCAGTCGTCCTTTGTAAACTTCTATGGATATAGACTGTAGTCCTGGGACGAGATGCATGAAAAGATACCAGTCTAGCTGAGACCTAGCTCTACTCTCAGACTGACTACGCCAAGGCATAAAATATCATCACTGTAAACATTACCAAGTCAAGTCAAGTCATTTTTATTCCCCATCCTCTGGGAGTATAGGGAAAAAAGAAAAAGGAAAAAAAAAAGGCGAAAAAGAAGAGAGAGAGAGAGAGAGACTGACTGACTGAAACGTTTATTTCAGGATAAAGACTTGTAGGCATGGTCTGCCTATCTTACAAGCTGTCCTGCTAATCTAGAAACACTAAAAGATAAAGGCTAATATGACAAGAAGCATACCTGGCACAAAAGGAGTAAATCTAATGGTAAAAAAAAAAAAAGTAAACATGCAAAGAGAGAGAGAGAGAGAGAGTGTGTGTGTGTGTGTCTGTGTGTATGTGCGTGTGTGTGTGTGTGTGCGTGTGTGTGTGTGTGTGTGTGTGTGTGTGTGTGTGTGTGTGTGTGTGTGTGTGTGTGTGTGTGTGTGTGTGTAGGGGTTTAACGTCCTTTTCCACCACATACGGGTGATATCAAAGACGGGGCAACGATGAAAAAGCCAGCACAATATTTGGCCCCAGCCGGGATCGAACTCACGACCCGAGCATTAAAGGTCCAACGCTCTACCATCGACCACCCCGGCTCCCCGAGAGAGAGAGAGAGAGAGAGAGACAGAGAGAGAGAGAGAAAGAGAGAGAGAGAGGAGAATAATGAATTGCATTGAAATAATAACAGAAACTGCCACATGGTTTGACATAATTATAGAGAAATAATGCCCAGCAAAGTTTTACATTAAATTCACATCAAGAACACTTCAACTGGATTATCAAAACTGATGTTAGTGCCCCAAAACCTCATCCAGAGATGTCATGCATAGGTCTATGAATTTATTTTAAAACACAGTTGCTTGCTTTCATTAAAAGAAAAATGAAGGAGATGCCATTCCAAGAAGCAAAACACGTGATCTAATACACATGAACACGTGCAAAATATAATATGAGTGTTGCAAACGCCAGCAAACATCTGGGAGAGTTACACATCACTTCACCATTATACGTGCAGTACACTGGCTCATTTATCACTTAGTGAATTGATGATGATGATGACGTCTTGTAACGCGCTGAAAAAAACAAGATGGCCACCAGCCCAATATGTTGTTTCCATTCAATGACATGCTGTAGTCACAGTCGTAGTCGTCGTGTCATGTATGCAGCCCGCGCGCACACGCCGGAACGCAAGCTCTCTGACATCAAGCATGCTGACATAAAGAAAGTACTGAAAACCCTTATCGTGCCTCTATGCACTTGCAAAAACCCAAACACATGAGGTCGTGTGAGCTCGCCTAGCTGGTTGACGTCACAACTTTTTGGCGTATGCGAGGTTCTACATGGGTGAATGAATTCTTGTAATAAAGTCGTTCCCCTTTGACAGAGTTACTTCCCGCAGACCTGACTGACAGACGATTGCTTACTGGTATCGGAGAAGAGACCCTCTCTCTCTCTCTCTCGCCTTAGACGCGCGCTTGCGCGCGCGCGCACGCACCCCCCCCCCCCCCTACACACACACACACACACATTATGCAAAGACCTTGGAATCAGAAAGACGCGTCACTCCTGCCCTCGTAAGAGAGACATATAGCGGGACAACGCGAAGAGTTGTCTGCCCGCATTAGCTCGCATCCTAGATCTGGCCCCTATAGTGACAGCATGGCGGAAAGTGGAAAGCGATCATAAAAGCCGGGCATGCAATTGTGTTCTGCGCCGAATTGTTCAAATAACAGACAAATATAAACGGGGAAATACTTCTTTTGGTATTCCTGTTGAAAAACAAACTTTTTTTTTTTTCGCTTTCTTGTCAAAAAAAAAAAAGACCTCAAGTGGTACGTGTGCATGCAGTGTAAACAAACAGTAAACACACGCGGCTGACGCAGATACAGCGTAATTTTTTTTCCCCTGACAACTTTACAAATCACGGTGACTTAAATTGTGCTAGCGTCTACCTGCATCTAAATTCAGAACACACACACACACACACACACACACACACACACACACAGAGTTGTCACTCATACGGCGGCAGGTACGTTCATCGGCACTTGTTCCAGTTCACATACTGTTGGGGGGAAATCTGTAGGTATGTACAGAACTCTTTTCTTAAAAATCAAGAGGTTTGCATGCAGTGTAAACAAACAGCAGTAAACACACGTGGCAGGCGCAGACATCAGGTTTTGGTGTTGTTTTTGTTGTTTTGTTGGCGGTGGTGTTTTTTTTTTTTTTTAAACTTTACAAATAACGTTGACTTGAACTGTGCTAGCGGCACGTTGCACTGATACACACACACACACACACACACACACACACACACACAGAACAAAATCATCCGGCTGAACTTCATTCTAACCATTGTAAAACCATATCACAACATAGAATCTGCTGGATCGTCGGTCGCAGATATGATTAATGCTGAGTTAGCAGGAAGTATTCAGCGGATGCGTCCATCTTTGGATCTCTCGCACATTCGATCTTTCTGTGTTCCGTACTAGTTTTACTTGAACACATCGAACGAAATGCACTGCGTAGCCTACGTACAGCAGTGAAAGCCAAACTAGATCTTTCGTTCGTCCTCCGGAACTTTGAGAGTACTGTCTTATGTTTCCATAGGCCTAAAACACATGCGAAATATATGGGGGGAGACCACCTGTCAGTCGCTGACATCTTCGTTTTTGCCGTTTATTTTGTTAAAATGTTTTACGGCGGCTAGTGTAGGGTTGGGTCAAACAAACAGACTTTTTACAAGCATGCGGATTCTATACTAAATTTACGCCAGTCACACGTCGTGGATGCGGCGATTTTGGTTTTCACGTGTGATGCTATGTGTTATGTTTGGGAGAAAACATAATCTTGGCTCCAACTTCGATACCGATCTTGGCTCCAACTTCGATATCGTAGGCATACCTACCTCTATTTTTCAAGGGGGAAATCTACAGAAAGGTTTTCCCGTTCCTGGTGTTCGCTTCTGACAGCAATTCGGCGCTGCACACCATTGCACGCGTGGTTTCTGGCTTTCTGCCATACTGCCATTACTGCGTAGATCTGCGGGATGCGCGCTAATGCGCGCAGACAACTCTTACGCGTTGTCCCTCAAAGGGAGGTAAGTGAACTATCTTTATGTTTCCAAGATCTTTGCATTATGCTTCTGAGTGTGAGTCAGTGGCAAAAACGAAACCCACTGAAATTCCCGCTTTCCACATGTCAAGTTGTAGAGATCGCGAAAAGATACTGCATTTCGATGCAAAATAATTTCTAGACCATCCCAGAACATGCTGTCGCAGTAACGTCAGTAGATTACGTCACCTTGGAAAGATATCGAACCTTCCAGTAAGTTGAGAAATGTTCTAGATCTGACCTGTTCAGTATGTAAGCAGCCCTGCACAGCGTTCTGGGTTCTTCTTCTTTCATGAATTTGTTCTCCGTGCATATTCTGTTCATAAAGTATTGGAGTTGTATTCTGTTGTATCCCGTGTCTTCTCTGCGATTGCACGAAGATGGCGACATAGTAGAAGTAAAATACACCACGTCTCCAAACAGAGGAATTCGGAAAGAAAGTGGCGAGACACCCCCAAGAAAAAACAGCATCACGTCAATCAAACATGACGCACTTACTTTACGTCAGTGCGCGTGCGTCTCTTCTTCGATGTTTGTGAGGCGTGTGGCTTGTAGAGGAAATGTGCTGTGAGTACAAATTTTCGGGTCAACTGACGATAACGGCTGCAGTGAATTTTTCTAATTTTTTTGTATATTTTTTATGGCACCCCAGGCTCATTATCTATGTATAGTAGGAGCGATTTTGAGATCTAAAGTGTGTTCACCAGCACTTTCATCAGGTACGGCTTACGCCAAAAGTATAACAGCGACAACCTCCAAAATTCACTTAGTTAAGAGTCCGTATTCATGCTATCTATGTCCAAAAAATGGAGTGGTTTAGGTAAATATTACGCCTTTAAACGCCAGAAAGCCACTTTTTCTGAAAAGGGCGATAACTCGCAAATCATGTGCGCAATCGTACCTGGATCGGGCCTTCTATTCAACAATCTTGATTCATTTAGAAACCCCAAATTTGAAATCGATCGGTTCAGTATTTTCGGAGAAATAGGCATCTGAACTGGGTTCACATGCAATGTCAACTCAGGCTCGGTTTACATGAAAACTATAAGAGCGACCATTTTCTAGTAGTGACTCTGTTCAGAGTCCGTATTCAAGCTATCTACTGCCAAAAAATTGAGTGATTTAAATAAATATTACGCCTGTACACGAAAGACAACCAACTTGTCTCAAAAGGGCGATAACTCCCAAATCACTTAAGCAGTCATCACACGCTTGAATCGTCTAATGTAACATTTTGATATATTTGGATACCCCAAATTTGAAGCCATTCGGTTGAGTATTTTCGAAGAAACGGGCCCGGACACAATTCACACACACACACACACACACACACACACACACACACACACACATCCACACAGACGGCACTCACTGAGGAGGAGAAGTGCGTTCGGAACACCATACGCGTCAGCATCGATGACGCAAGTTTTCTTACGTCATTGTCAGAGTTACACTTGCAAATTCGTCTCTGCGGGAGATCGGCAGTGACGTGCGTTTGTACCACAGATGCTTGCCTATGAACGTGGAAATTTTAGCCCGTCCTACTATGGAAACAACATAAAAACTCCATGCCCAGCATGCTCGTAGCGCGGGGGGGGGGGGGGATAAGTTTTAACAAAAACAGGAGGAGGGGGGTGGAGTTTACGGGGGGGGGGGGGAGTCTGCATCAGAACTTTGAGAAGAGATAGGTCTTCAGGTGGCTCCTGAAAGACTCGGTGGAGGTGCTGGATTTCAAGTAAGGTGACAGAGCGTTCCACAGTGCAGGAGCAGAGCACTTGAAGGAGCGAGCTTCAAAGCGCGTCTTGGTGGTGTTATCATGAAACCCAGGACTGGACAAGCGGGACTGAGATGAGAAACGAAGACTGCGGGATGGAGTTTATGAAGGGATGAGCTCAGAGAGATACATGAATTCATGATACCTGATATAGTCCTAAACCTGCCTTAGATTCCGTTTATGCATCTCGTGCAAAATCTTTTAGCCTCCGTTTATAGTCGAGCTAGTCTCGAACTTACGTCCTAAACTCTAAGTCCCCATGCATCAGGGCCCCTGGTACGGTGATCAGTGATCCGTAACGCCCTGATAGTGACAGTCACGTTTCGCCATGCACCATTGAAATCATACGCACGTCACTGCGCAAAGCAAGAAGTAGAAAGCTCCCCCCACCCCCCGCCCCCCCCCAAAAAAAAACCGCCGCACCAGAGGTTCTCAGTCACGATTCACTTGGTGTACAGAAAACGATCTGCGCCGTACAACAATCTCTCAGCTTGAAACTGTCACGAAATATAATACTTATCCTGACAGTAGTCACTGTAATCCGGGTAAGCTTGACGTATTTGCAAGCACCCGGGGTGCCCAATCGTGACTGAAGGAAGGTGTCTGAGTGATTTTTTTTTTTTTTTTTTTGGGGGGGGGGGGGTGTGAAAGTACGTACACATGTCAGCGTTGGTTACTTCACAAGGATATGGCGTGAGGGTTTGATGATGATGATGATGATGATGATAAAAAATCTTTTCGTCCATTCAATGACGTGCATAAAATGCTTTGCTTTTTTGTTTGGTTGGTTGGTTTGTGGAGCCTGGGTGGTCGAATGGTAGAGCATTGGACTTCTAATGCTCGGGTCGTGAGTTTGTATCCCGGCTGGGGCCAAATATTTGTGCTGGCTTTTTCATCGTTGCCCCGTCTTTGATATCACCCGTATGTGGTGGAAAAGGACGTTAAACACCCACTCCACCCACCCTTGTTTTTGTTTTTGTTGTTGGACTGAGCGGGGGAGCCAGGATAGGCGAGCGGTAAAGTGTTGGACTTTCATTGCTCGGGTCGTGAATTCGATTCCAGGCTGGAGCCAAATATTTGTGTTGGCCTTTTTCTCGTTGCCCCGTTCTTGGTATCACCCTTATGTGGTGGGAAAGGACGTTGAAACCTCAAACATCCAACAACGTTTTTCTGGACCCGGTGCGATACTTTCTTCTTTTCTTTTCTTTTTTTGCAGCAAACAATTACGTGTATCATAAATCACCGCCCTCAACCAACAGCTGTTGCCACATCATCATCTTACTGGTCGTGTGTGTGTGTGTGTGTGTGTGTGTGTGTGAGAGAGAGAGAGAGAGAGAGATGCAGTTTCTTGCTGTCGCTGTTTTTGGTTTTCGGTTGCGTTGCGTTACTTTGCATTTCGTTGTGTTGTGTTGTGTGTTGTGTTGTGTTGTGTTGTGTTGTGTTGTGTTGTGCTGTGTTGCGTTTCGTTGCGGTGCGGTGCAGTGCGGTGCAGTGCAGTGCAGTGCGGTGCGGTGCGGTGCGGTGCGGTGTGGTGTGGTGTGGTGTGAAGTGTTCGGTCCGGTTCTCTTCTGCGCGGGTTTACTCTGAATTTTTGGACTCTCCGTTGGGATACAACTGTTCGGTGTTCGTCTGTGTGTGGCTGAGAACGCAGCAAACACACGCTAAACATTGAATACCTTATTCCTTTGTAAATACCTGTCTTCCCTAGCATGCTCAGTGTTCAATGGTCCGCCTATCCCTGCGATCCACGTTTCACACAATGATAGCGTTCAGTCACTCCTATTCCGGGAAACTAAGCGGACGCTGGCCTCAGCGTGGTGTGAAAAGTCAGTGCAGAATTGTACTGTTTGGTTTGTCTTGAAAAAAAAAAACACAGAATATGGTCTTTCTTGTAATTCTTTTGAAATCTTAAGGGCTGTGGGCTGTGGGGAAGTAAGGTGGGATGAGTTAGAGCTGTGAAAAAGTAGGGGGCTGTTGGGGGTGAGGAGGTGGGGAGTGGGGAGACGGGGAGACGGAGATCTCGAGCCGAATTGGTGTGGGATGAGGGACGGAACGCTTTGGGTGCTCAAGCACACCCTCTCCCCCCCCCCTCCCCTCCAAAACAAACTAACAAACAAAAGGCCAGTGGAAGATCTGAGGCGCAAGAATCAGTCTATGTCAATCAGCCCTCGATTTTTTTTGTGGAAAAAACAACAACAATTTTCAGGCACAAAATGAAATAATGCTTCAGCTTCAGCCCCAGGCCTCCATCAGGAGCGTTGCACCTCAACCCGTCTTCTGCGGTCCCCGGACCTTCGCTTTCTGTTAAAGCCCCCCCCCCCCCACCCACCCACCCACACACACACAAGCCCCCCCCCCCCCCCCCACCACCACCAACCCACCCACATCTCCGACCCCGCCCTTTCCTTGAAAACTAACTTATCCGGACCTGTGCGACTGTGACGGTCGTGACTGAGCTGAAGTGTTGCTGTTTTTACGACACCCACACGCAAACGTGGTCGAGTCACCATATCCGACATAGCAAAATCAACCACCTGAACTAGTCCTTCAGAAATCGCTTCAAAGGATCATAAACATCACCTTCACGGTTGGTCATTCACTTGCTGACGCAAGTCTGAGCTAGTTGTGCAATGTATCCCGTGTTCATCCCCGGTACTCACGCATTCAGGCAAGATGTGGATATCACTCACATCAGACCAAGGTCATGGCATCTAGCAAGAAAGGGGAAAAAATACTCAAGTTGAAGCACGTTTTCACGTTCACGACTACGTGGGCAGGTCCGTAAATGTATCGTTCTAAGAAACCTTAATTGAGAAGTCATGTGATACACGTACAAGTATCCGGTGTGCGCATGTCTAGACGTCGACATTGCCTGATGTTACACTGTGTCGTCATCATTATAATCGTGCAGGGTTTCGTCTGAGCGGACGCTTCTTTGCATTATTGCCCAAGCAGAGGAGCTGTCTTTTCTCAGATAGGAAAAAAAAATAACATAGCATTGACGCGGCTATTACGGAGACCAGACAAACAACAATAAATCTTACAGTTAACAATAAAATGCAGTCGTCGGAAAGTCCGCATCCCTGTTATTTTTCTAAATGTGGGGTTAGCTGGTTGGCTGGTTGGTTGGTTGGTTGGTTGACTGGCTGATGGTTGGTTGGGGATTTAACTTTCTTTTAACCACATAAGGGTGACACCAAAGGTGGAAAACTTTGGTTGGGTTTCGTGTTTTGAAATGGAGGGTTGGTGAGTGGGTGGAAGGGTTGGTGAGTGGGTGGGAGGATGGGTGTTTAGGGGTTAACAGTCCTTTTTCCACCGCAGAATTTCATACCAAACACGTGGGCAACCAGAAAAAAAAACAGCACAATATTTTGGCTCCCGGCCAGGATTCGAACTCACGACCCAAGCGTTGTAGGCCCAACGCTGAACCGCTCGACCGTCCCAGCTCCACGTTTTGGGATGGAGGTACGGAGGTACATTGTGCATGTACCTCTATGAGCGTCGTCAAACCGTTACTTGCAGGTGAAAATGCCTTGCATTCTTGGCGCTGTTCTCAAAAGTCGGTTAGACGGGAGAAGTGGCGTTAGGCCGAGGTGAAACTGGAGAGGGGATAAGGTGAAGGAGAGAGAAGGGGGCGCCGGGTGAGTCAAAGGGGGGGGGGGGGGGGCACGGGTAGGGCAAATTGTGAATGAACTGAACGATGAATACCGACAAAGTTAGGCAGTAAACGTTGAGGTGTGCCCACAACTGACATAGCCGGCTCATGCAATGTCGTGAGCGGTTCCAGGAACTCGAAAACTAACTATATAATTATGTTATCATCACCACACCTTAGCCCTTAGTAATAATTATGTTACCATCACCACACCTTAGCCCTTAGTAATAATTATGTTATCATCACCACACCTTAGCCCTTAGTAATAATTATGTTATCATCACCACACCTTAGCCCTTAGTAATAATTATGTTATCATCACCACACCTTAGCCCTTAGTAATAATTATGTTATCATCACCACACCTTAGCCCTTAGTAATAATTATGTTATCATCACCACACCTTAGCCCTTAGTAATAATTATGTTATCATCACCACACCTTAGCCCTTAGTAATAATTATGTTATCATCACCACACCTTAGCCCTTAGTAACGGCCAAAATTAGCAGCAAGTTCTAGCCGGCCTTCTATGCGTACTACGTAAGCTTGTCCGTAATCTGGGCTGACCGAACATGACTTGCCCCCACACCAATCGGCAGGTGACCTTGACACATCAGTCTGTGAACCTTTCGTCCACAACTGTTTTGTGCTCTAAACTGGCATTACTATGTCGTCATAGCGATGATAGGCCGGTGTAATCGTCGATATTGAAAATATTACTAGGTTATGTCATAGTCAAGCAGTGTGTGTGTGTGTGTGTGTGTGTGTGTGTGTGTGTGTGTGTGTGTGTGTGTGTGTGTGTAAATATTGAAAATATTACTAGGTTATGTCGTAGTCAAGCAGTGTGTGTGTGTGTGTGTGTGTGTGTGTGTGTGTGTGTGTGTGTGTGTGTGTGTGTGCCGTGTCAGTGTGCCGCGTGTGCCGAGGGGAGGGGGGGTAGTGGGCTGGTTGGTTGGCTCTATTTGTTATTGTGATTGTTTTAATATAGTAGTGTTTTTGTTTTTTTGTTTTTTGTTTTTTTTTTTCAATGTTTGATTGACCTACTAGTCACGTTTCTCCTTGGGGATTACAAAGTCAGTCGTGATCTTGATTTTGTACTGAGAAAGAGGGAGGGTATGGGGGGGGGGGGGGAATTGCTTGGAGATGGGGTGGGTGATCGAGTAGGGTGGGGGGTCAAGTTGCGGTCTAGACCTGAAGACCGTTGTAAGTTGGCCGGCATCGGGACTTCAGTTGCAATGAACTCAGTCCATCAGGTCTGTATTAGGACTTTCCAGCTGACCAAACTGCCCACAAATAAGTCCGCTGCGCGTAGAACTGTTTCTGCTCAATTACCAGTACTTGGTAATTATCTGTGTGTTCCAGTCACCTGTGTTTGTGTGTGTCGGGTGGGGTGGGGCTGAGGTTGGTGTGACTATGAGCGCAAGGAGGAAAAATAGGGGATAACCCAACTCCTGACCCTGATTTGACCTCCAGGTCACGGGCGGCCGTATTCCTGAAATTTTCTAACTGATACGCACACACGCTAAATTTACCCGGACTGCCAGCGTAAACTCATCTGAAAAGAAAAAAACATACAAAGAGATAATTTTGGGAGGGTTTATTTCTTTTAATCTTAGCCGATACATACATTTCCCCGCTTCTCGGGCAGACAATTTCTGACACGGCCGGAGTTCAAGATCAGCCTGGTAAGTGTCACAGTTTCCCTCCAAAGTTTCGAGAACATGCGTGAGTGCGTGCCAGGCTGTGTGTGTATGCGTGTGTGCGTGCGTGCCTCCAGCTGTGTGTGTGTGTGTGTGTGTGTGTGTGTGTGTGTGTGTGTGTGTGTGTGTGTGTGTGTGTGTGTGTGTTCTCCTACTGAGTCAGTATGTCTGTGGCAAAACTGAACCAATGTCTTTAGCAGACAGCACGAAGGAATTCTTAGGTCACTGTACTCAAGATAATCTAAGCTGAACACCAACTTAACCAAGGTCCGTCCAGATTCGGGTCACAGACTAAACAGGTCGAATGCACACGTGTGCGGGTGCGGAGTTCACCCAGCCGTAAAAGCTGAGCACGCCGTCAATACTTGAAAATCGAGCGAATGTATACATGTATATTTGCTCAAAAGCAAATCCTTTATGCAAACTGACTCTTCGTAACACAGGCTAAAGCAAAGAGGACAAGAAATGGGGCTTAGGTGCGGCCATTTTTCCTTTTTTTTCCCCCCCCTTTTTTTTCCTTTTTTTTTTTTTTTTTTTTTGGTGGGGGGGGGGGGGGTTGGAAGGGGGGGGGGGTTACAATACAGCACAAAACACTGTGTGTGCAACAATGCTGAGGTCAACGATACATAGTAATAGTGCTATACAAAATTACAGTACAAAGACAGATTACCATGTAGGCGGTATCGGTGTCAGTATTAAGCGGCCATATTTTTCTTACTGTCCGCGTAGTTTGTTGGTTTGAATCAGTAACTGCAAGAAAACTTGATGGAAAGTATCATGACGTAGAACTTCTTACTGCCCGCGTAGTTTGTAGGTTTGAATTAGTAACTGCAAGAAAACTTGATGGAAAGTATCATGACGTAGAACTTCTTACTGCCCGCGTAGTTTGTAGGTTTGAATTAGTAACTGCAAGAAAACTTGATGGAAAGTATCATGACGTAGAACTTCTTACTGCCCGCGTAGTTTGTAGGTTTGAATTAGTAACTGCAAGAAAACTTGATGGAAAGTATCATGACGTAGAACTTCTTACTGCCCGCGTAGTTTGTAGGTTTGAATTAGTAACTGCAAGAAAACTTGATGGAAAGTATCATGACGTAGAACTTCTTACTGCCCGCGTAGTTTGTAGGTTTGAATTAGTAACTGCAAGAAAACTTGATGGAAAGTATCATGACGTAGAACTTCTTACTGCCCGCGTAGTTTGTAGGTTTGAATTAGTAACTGCAAGAAAACTTGATGGAAAGTATCATGACGTAGAACTTCTTACTGCCCGCGTAGTTTGTTGGTTTGAATCAGTAACTGCAGGAAAACTTGATGGAAAGTATCATGATGCAGAACTTGAGCGAGTTCACGACAGGCCGGTGAAGGTGTGTGAGAGACTAAAACTCCCCTCCGGCCGGGTTCGCCGCTTCGCGCGGGCGGAATTAATGGTACATGTGCACCCAGAACGACTGAATTTCTTTTCCACAAAAATTCATTTTAAACTGAGAGCTCAATTCAAAGTTGAGTGTCTTGAAAAGCAGCTGCTGAGCTGACACGAAGTACCGCGTGACTGTTGTTTGTTGGCGTTCTTCTGTTGTTAATGGTAATAACGATACTAATAACAATAATAGTAATAATAGTAGTAGTAGTAGTAGTAGTAGTAGTAGTAGTAGTAGTAGTAGTAGTAGTAGTAGTAGTAGTAGTAGTAGTAGTAGTAGTAGTAGTAGTAGTAGTAGTAGTAATAATAATAATGAGTGAGCTAAGTTCATTTCAATTCATTTCAAGATACTTTATCGAGGAAAATTCATATTACCGCCACCTTAAAGTTAAAGACATACCCATGTAAAACACTTTAAAAAGTGACAAAAATCCATTTTAAAGAGTGCCATTCAAAGTTGAATATCTTGAAAAGCAGCTGATGAGCTGACGCGAATTACCACGTGTCTGCTGTTTTGTTGTTGTTGTTGTTGTTTTTGTTTTTGTTTTTTGGCGTTCTTCTGTTAATAATAATAATAATAAGTGAGATAAGTTCATTTCAAGATACTTTATTAAGGAAAATTCATTTTTCATTTTACCACCACCATAAAGACATACCAATGTGACATAATTTCAAAAAATGATATTCAAGAGTTTCGACCACTGCTCTCAGACGCACATTAGAATGTGTGTGTGTGTGTGATTTTTAATTTCAAACGCGGCGCCTTGAGTTAAAAGGCCGGGGGTTAATGCTGTCATATTTATACTCACAGATTGTTCTGAGCTGGGTTGTTTGTTTGTTTGTTTGTTTGTTTTTTGTGTGTTGTTTGTTTGTTTGTTTGTTTGTTTGTTGTTGTTGTTGTTGTTGTTGTTGTTTGTTTGTTTGTTTGTTTTTGTGTTGTTTGTTTGTTTGTTTTTTGTTTGTTTGTTTGTTTTGTAGGGGGGGTGTATCTATCATCACACCAATTAGATACCTGGACAGTGAAAGCGTCTGTCATACTGGCACTGAGCTAACAGAAGCGTACTCGATGACGCGGCGAACACACTGAGCGCTCCAGTAGTGTAACAACATATTCGTATATTTGTCTAGGGAAAAAGCCTACAAATGTTACTTAAAGCCTCTATGTTCATCACACCGCTTAGATGTAAAACTGCCGCTTTCGAAGCTTTAAGACTGTTTACCAGACTGAAGGATGTTTCATTTGGCCATTGCGACCGTTTTCGTGACTGTGGCTTCTACTATTAGAGAAATACTAATTTCTTTGAGTCCAAAGTCCATTCCTGAACAGACTGGGACTAGACAGATCATCTAAAAATAGCCACCGATCAGCGCCGTCTAGCTGGGCCTCAGTCCGAAACCAAACAGCTTCGTCTGCTCGGTACATTTCCAGAACAACATATACGCCGACCAGAGTCACCACATCGTGTACTGGATCTCATTTAAGCTTCACAAATTTTTAATATAATTATATTTACATCATGTTTTAAGCTAGCCCTTTTATGTGTTAAAGGACCTGGCAGGATGGGACTGTGCTAGCCACGAAATAGTCGCAGTTGCTTGCGCGGGGTTAAGCCCTAACTAACCAACTAACTAACTAACAGAGTCAGCACAATGGTTTCAGGTGTGACTTTGTGACCCAAGTGACTCATTCTGATGCACATACGCCTGCTACGGCCTTGCAGCTTTTGCGAGAGGAGTTGTCCACTTTTTCACCCGACTTCTGGGCGCTGAACAGGAAACCTGTCGGGCAGGCTTCCTGTACGTGGCGGGTTCAGCCCCCAAAACAGTAGTGGAATTCGTAAAACTTGCTTTTCTCCGAGAATTTTGGACTTGTATGTTTTATTAATCCTTATTCTGGGATTTTGCTTTTCCGTATTGTTTAATAAATTCACTGAACGTGGACAACTCCGCCATTATCTGCCTCTCGGGTGGTGTAGTTAGTGAAGGATTTTTGCCTGTGGAGATGCAAGCATGCAGCAGATTTTCTGGAGGACTTTTCCCTGTCTTAGGAATGCCTGACATAAATTAGGCACATTCCATGAAAAGTGTTGCACACGCTGTTGTACGTCTGTCATACGTAGTGAGTTCGATCCCGGCTGGGGCCAAATATTGTGCTGGCTTTTTCATCGTTGCCCCGTCTTTGATATTACCCTTTGTGGTGGAAAAGGACGTTAAACCCCTAAAACACCCACCCACCCACCCTGTCATACGTATTGTGACTTGTTGACTGATGGTCGTGGGTCAACTCCTCCACTTAAAGAACAGATCACGCAGCTGAAATATTTTCGAGGGTTACACCTGCCCCCTTCGAGAACTTTGCAGAGTGCACTTTCAGCTGCAGAGAATACAGTTCATTTCGTGGATAAGAGGCACCGGTTATTGTCAACTTGAACTGTCAAGAATTAATGTGAGTTGTACGTGTGAAACTCACTAGTGCCGATCTCCTTACACGCATGTCAACGCCCTCTGCATTAGCAAGCCCTTCAATACATGTTATTGCCACTGTGTTTCTGAAAACGTACGGTCAAGACTTGTGAAACACTCGAAAGACAAGAGAGTGCTGCTTTCGCGATAGCTCGGAGGGTTTGTGTATATCTCAACTTTGCACACAGGGCGCCCTTAACTTTTTTTTTAATTACAATTTCTTTAAAGTAAAAACTCGTGATAAAAGTGGCGTTGTTTTTTGTACTGGAGACTGGTGTTTCAAAGTAAATTTCCAAAAATTCTGACGAAACCTTTGTTCTTGTTGTTCTTTGTTTTTTGTTCTTGTTTTTGTTTTTCCGAAGCAATTTCGAGATTTAGAATATTCCACAATGATGGAGCATAATATAATCAGAACTGGTCATTAAGGTAGTTGTAGCAGTAGTAGTAGTAGCGGCAGTAGCAGTAGTAGAAGTAGTCGTGGTGGTGGTGGTGGTGGTGGTGGTGATGGTGGTGGTGGTGGTGGAGGTGGTGGTCGTATTAGAAGCGGCAGTTGTTGTTGATGTCGTCGAAGGGGTGGGGTGGGTGTTTTGGATTTTCACGTCCTTTTTCACCACGTACGGGTGATATCAAAGACGGGGCAACGAGAAAAAGGCCAGCACAAATATTTGGCCCGAGCCAGGATTCGAACTCACGACCCGAGCATTGTAACTCCAACGCTCTACCTTTCGACTACCCAGGCTCCCCGTTGTTGTCGAAGGGAAGAACGCAAAACCCCCAGTAAATTTTTCATCACCCTCAAGTTTTCGGCCAAGGGCCGTTGTTAGAAGTGTTACTGTTAAGACAAAGCGAGACATCAATGCTGTTGGTGGCGCTGTTTTTGTGTTGGTGGTGATGACGGTGGTAGTGGTGGTGGTGGCGGTTTGTGAGCCTAATTCAGTTCGTCCATAAGTGATGTGTACAACAGAATTCCTTCCTGGAATATAGAACCTTCCAACACTCAAACGCCCAACACTTGAAACACTACGACCCCCCACCCACCCAGCCCCCATTCAATTGACCCCCCACGTACCCACCCTCCATTCATCCCTCTCGGGCCAGAAGTCAACAACGGTCTATAATTATCTCATTAAACTCTGGTGAACGAAGTCCCTACATTGTTCACGTGAAGTGTTTTCACCCCTACCAATTCAGCATAAAAGCCCGCGCTTTTCAATTGCCGGAAACCGCGGCTTTCAACCGCAAACCGATTCAAAGTCCGAAAATTGCGACAGTCATTTCCGTCGACAGGATATCGCAATTGGGAAACAGGAAAGCAAACGCCAAGTCATTGTTTTAGTTGATGTCCTACAATTCGCTGCCTGAAAGTCTGAAATCGTGTCAGAGAAGTGATGTAATCGTCGTATCAATGAGGAAAACAGGAAATTCGAGCATCCAAAAATCATCCAAACAAGTTTATTTTAGTCTATCTGAGTATCTGTCATCTGTTTTTCATGTGTTTTGGTGTGTTTTTGGTTTGTTGGTTGGTTCGTTGGTTGGTTTTTGTTGTTTGTTTTGGGTTTTTTGGTTTTTTTTTTTTTTGTGTTTTGGGGTTTTTTTGTTGGTTTTTAAATATTTTTGTGAATGTTCAAACCGATGGTAAGGAACAATACATACAACAAAAACAAAAGAACATTGGCAGGCAATAAAGACAAAACAAAAGAACACACACACACACACACACACACACACACACACACA
Organism: Batillaria attramentaria; assembly: GCA_018292915.2. Lineage (NCBI taxonomy): Eukaryota > Metazoa > Mollusca > Gastropoda > Batillariidae > Batillaria > Batillaria attramentaria. The sequence continues at coordinate 193,794 of JACVVK020000261.1, forward strand.
CACACACACACACACACACACACACACACACACACACGCACGCACGCACGCACGCACGCACACACACACACTTCATGCCTGGGATCCAGTTGAAGCAGTAGCGCCCACTAAACAAAAACGCAATACAATGATGTTACACAACAATACATGGTAAACGAAAAGTCAGAGACTAAATCGTCGCATTTAGCGTCTGTTGTTGTTGTTGTTGTTGTTGTTGTTGTTGTTGTTGTTGTTGTTGTTGTTGTTGTTGTTGTTGCTGCTGCTGTAGTTGTTGTTGTTCTTCTTCTCCTTGTTCTTGTTCTTATTTGGGTTTTGTTGTATTGTGGGGAGCCGGGGTGGCCGAATGGTACAGCGTTGGACTTCTAATGCTCGGGTCGTGAGTTCGTATCCCGGCTGGGGCCAAATGTTTGTGCTGGCTTTTTCATCGATGCCCCGTCTTTGATATCACCCTATGTGGTGGAAAAGGACGTTAAACCCCCAAACCCCCACCCACGCACCCTTTGTTGTTTGTTTTGTTGTTGTTGCCGTTGTTGTTGGTTTGGTTTGGTTTTTGTTTTCTTTGTTGTGTTGTTGTGTTGTTGTTTTGGCTTGGTTTGGTTTTTGTGGGGGTGGCGGGTTAAAAAAAAGTAATAGTCACCAGTGAGCTCTGGTTCGTGTTTGGTTCATTGTTTCTACGACAATAAAATTAGTGACCAGGATGTGATGTTGTCCAATGATTTTTTGTTTTGTTTTGTTTTGTTTTGTTTTGTTTTGGGGTTGTTTTTTTGTGTTTTTTTTGTTTTGTTTTTTTTTTTTTTTTTGGGGGGGGGGGGGGTTTGGGGGGGGGGCTCACTTGCACTGTTGTATACCAATGCCATATGGGAAATTACTAAATCCTTGAAAATTATCAAAAAGCTAATAGGAAGTATCGACACAGCTGATATAGATATGCTAAGGCTACTTTCTATTTCCTTTCATCGTCTTTTTGTTCCCCCTCCAAAACGGCAAAACAAAATCAGAACCCCTCAGCGTATAGCGTACCGAACGAGTTTCTCCTATACATAGGTTTACTGAAAAGAGCAAATTTACATGACCGTATTGCAAGCCGTTCAATCAAAGTTCCTTTGATATTTAATTTCCGAAAGACAAGTTGCAGTTGAATCTGGCTGACGAAATATCCCCCCTACTGTGTTTTGTCAAACAGCTGGTGAAAATGTAAACTAGTAGTCTGATAACTTTGATGTATGGCGATAAAACATAAACCAACATGGGTTCGTTTTATTGTTTTTGTGTTTGTTTTTTGTGGGTTTTTTTTTCTTGCTATTTGCTTTTCAGATGTGGGGCACCGACTGTGCCTGCAGATGAGACAAAATTAGGGGGTTTGTCCGAAGAATGTAAGCTTCTACAGACATGTACGCAAAAGCTCAAACAATCCACTTTGAAACTCTCTCTCTCTCTCTCTCTCTCTCTCTCTCTCTCTCTCTCTCTCTGACTTCTAATGCTCCGCTCGTATCCCGGCTGGGGCCAAATATTTGTGCTGGCTTTTTCATCGTTGCCCTTTGATATAACCCGTATGTGGTGGAAAAGGACGTTAACCCCGCCATACACCCCACACACACACACACCCATCCACCTCCCCCCCCCCCCCTCCCCTCTCTCTCTCTCTCTCTCTCATCTTCTTGGATTTTTTTATACTCTTGGAGAGCGTCCTACATTTCAATGTTTTCCCACTGTTGTTGTTGTTGTTGTTGTTGTTGTTGTTGTTGTTGTTGTTGTTGTTGTTGTTGCAAACTTGAAGCTTTTTATCACTTGGGGTTTCTGCTAACCTTTTCTGTAGTCTAGATTGTTTGATCTTTAGCCTACAACATTTGTTTTTGTGTTTTTCATTGTAAAATGTGGTGAGAACTATTTGTGTGATATGCAGATACATGTATATATATACCAACAAGTATTCTCCTAATGAACGTTTCATCACCATCTCTCTAAGTTTACAAGATTTAAGGAAGTTTAGTTCGGACACTCGCCACCTCACAATTTACAATACCCAAAACTACAATCCTCTGCATGGAGTTGTCTTCCATTCCCAGCTGAGCGGCAGAGCACTGGACTTTCAATGCTGAGGTCGTGAGTTCGATTCCCTGGTTGGGAGCCGACACTTTGTGCTGGCGTTTTCCTCGCTACCCCCGCCGATTTTGATATCATCCTTATTTGGGGGAAAAGGACGTTAAACCCCCAAACACCTCTCTCTCTCTCTCTCTCTCTCTCTCTCTCTCTCTCTCTCTCTGTAATTTTGCCATGTACATGTCAGACTGATATTCTCACGCCGACTTGATGTTATCTTACTTCTAGTCTAATAGTTTGTTTGGTTTTTTTCCCCTCATTCTACTGTTTTGTTCTGTTTGTCCTTTGCTTGGTTTGTTTGGTTTTGGTTTTGGTTGTTTTTTTTTTCTTTTCGGGGGGGGGGGGGGGGTCTCTTGTCTCTTCCTTTGTTTTACATTTTCATTTTGGAGTCTAGCAACGGCAAATTATAAACTGGCACGTGTGCTACAATTTCTACCGTTGAAAAATAAAGTTTCATTGTCATTGTCATTGTCATTCTCTCTCTCTCTCTCTCTCTCTCTCTCTCTCTCTCTCTTTCTCGTGGCGGCTACTATACAACAGGCCATTCAGGAGTGAACTTCCTGGCTAGGATTTCCTGTAGTCAGCAAATTTAGCTGCACGCATTCAATTCAGCGGCGTAGTATTGTAGACGTGACTATATTTGGAGAAGACGGAAAATCGCCTATCGCCATCTAATGTGGATGGCTACATCCTTGTCTGTGTCTGTGTCTGTGCGTGCGTGCGTGCGTGCGCGCGCGTGTGTGTGTGTGTGTGTGTGTGTGTGTGTGTGTGTGTGTGTGTGTGTGTGTGTGTGTGTGTGTGTGTGTGTGTGTGTGTGTGTGTGTGTGTCCTGCGGAATGGAGCTTTGCGATTTTTTAAAAACCAAAGACAAATTAAAAGAACACCATGTTGCACGTCACCACATACTAAAACATTATCGTTTGAGAGGCTGTAACGATATTTTGTGACTGACATGACAATCCTTTTCGGCATGGAAGCTGTTTCTGTATTTCACATTCACATAATATTTCACTCTCACATTCATGCAATAGCACGTTCTTTTGGGTTCACCACCTTTTTTCGGGCGGAATTATACCTATAACAAAATAAATGAGAACAACAACAACAACAACAAAAAGTCCGCACGCTTTAAGATATATTATTAGCCTAAATAAACATCCTGGGCCCGTATGTAAAAGTCAAGGTTAATTTATCCCACGGCTGTGGTCCTACCCCAGACTAGGACAAAAGAAACCCAAAAGCAAAATTAAATAAGAAAGGAAGCGAAGAAAGGAAGACAAACATCCTGTAACGGCTTTGGCGCCTTGTTGGAACGGGTCCGCTTCTTCATTTAAGACAAAAACAACAAAAAAAGAAAATTTAACCCTAGAGCTAGTTTAGTTCCAGGTTAGACTCTAACCCAGGGCTAAAAGCCCTAATCTCGACTATTACATACGGGCCCTGGCATCTCATGCCGTGAGTTGATATATCCAATAGGTTTTGGTGCGCATACATCTGGTGCATGGAGGGAGCCTAGGATGCAAGTCCAAACTAACTTGAGTAATCTGACACTCAAACATCGGCACTGGATGCCTAGGCGGTGACTATGGGTGGGCGGTGGTCTAGTAGGTAGCGCGTCGGACTTAGCAGCTGCGCTACTGAACGGCCGTCACGGCTGACACGGCGATGAAGCGTGGGTTCGAGCCCAGGTCGAGCTTGTCATTATGTGATTCCGCTTTCTCCTGGCTACCGGGCTGCTCATCGGGGGTTTCTCTCCGGGTTATCCGGCTTTCCTCCCCAAGCAAATAGGATAGGTATTGGGTAGCGCTGCACTGCGGCGACGCGCTTCCACCGGGGGAAGCAGCTCGAATTTCCCAAAAGGGACGCTCATCATAGTCATCGTTGTTGGTTGTGCGGTGAACTTTCGAACAGCCCGAGACTCTTCTACTTACTTCGCACAACGTTCGATCTACCGACATACTTCTACACTGTGCGTGTGTCCGAGATCATGTGTCATAAACCTTATACCGGTACTCTGGTCGAATATTTAATTACCTTGGTAAGTCTCTCTCTCTCTCTCTCTCTCTCTCTCTCTCTCTCTCTCTCTCTCACACACACACACACACACACACACACACACACAACACGCACACAACACGCGCGCGCACACACACACACGCACACGCACGCCCCCCCCCCCCCCCCCCCCCCCCCACACACACACTGTATTTCACAACCAATGAGTTTTGCCATTATTCGTGATCACGCTCGCTCTCTCTCTCTCTCTCTCTCTCTCTCTCTCTCTACGTCTGACGCAATAGTCTCATAAGTAGCGCAATATCTGAAACACCCTGTCAAGGGGGCTCAAGTCTGACAGATCGTCGTTCAGCTGATCATCCTGGGTGTGTGTTTCTAACTTCGCTAAACAGAGAGTACCGTTGTACCAGATCCTGCGGGCAGAGCGCGCCCGTGGCCGACCTACGGACGTTAACAAATCAGCATTGCGAGATTACACCTAAGGGCTTTCACGAGGGCCTTTGGTTACAAGCCTCTCTAGTGGGTGGGTGGGTGGGTGGGTGTTTAACGTTCTTTTCCACCACGTATGGGTGATATCCAAGACGGCGCAACCAGAGAAAGCCCATACAAATACAGTCTTCACAAAAAGTTAAGGACCAGTCAACATAATGGGTGACAGTTTCAATAAATCAGATAAAAAAACGAATAAGTTTTTTTCCCGTAAAATTCGGTAGCAAGGTTAAGGGGTAATTAGTGAACATGGCGACCACTGTGTGGATGGCACGTGCGCGTCACACAGCATGCTTGGCGGGTTTGAAAATCTGCAATTTCGGCAAAACTAGACCGAGTTTCAGTGTTCAGTGAGCGATACCTGGGGCTTTCTGCACGGTAAAAATGAGATGCAGGTCAAAGAATGCATCCCTGGTTATGAACTGTGCTCATTTGTTTGCCTACATAAGCCGCCGTTTCAGCGATGTCACGTTCAGCACTACACCAGCATGCCACCACGACAAAAGTTGAATGATATTTGCAAGTGGTCCTTAACTTTTTGTGAAGGCTGTACTTCCTGTCTCTAGTGCGTATGTTGAAATCTAAAGAGAGAGAAAATTTTTAAAGCGTGCGCGCCACAAACATCATCAACAGCAAGTTTTTTTCCCGATGTTTATACCGAAAAATGATATACTGAAGTCGCTGTTGCCATGTACCAGAGTTCCGGCATAAGGCGTTAGTATACTCCATAGTAAAGCTTATCTGACGGAATCGAGTTTTGTTTTAGACAGATATAACACTCGCCGATGTTAAGCGCCTAGGACTGCAATGAACCCTGAGCCTTGAGTGGTCCATTGGGAGTGTCCACTAAAGGGTGTAATAAACTTTGATAACAGCAGTAAAGATATGGCGCTTGTGCAAAACGTGGCCATGGGCTATTCTCAACCAAAACTGACATGTCCAGATTGTTTCGCTGATTCCTAAAATCTTCATTCGAGTGCTTCCTGGACACTCACGGACAGGAAATCGTGGTCTGGTCTTTTAGTTCTTACTGTCATAATACAACGATCCTTTACTGCTTCAGGGAGAAGAGAACTTCCTGCTTAGAATGTGATTTGATTTACAGTTTGCAGAAACAAATAGCAGACGTGAATTACTATCAAAATAATCTCATTGATTCTTCATGAATTATTTGGAAACCCAGATGTGTTTACTTGTTTTCGGTGTGATGTTACTATTACTACTACTGCTACTACTAGTAGTAGTAGTAGTAGTAGTAGTAGTAGTAGTAGTAGTAGTAGTAGTAGTAGTAGTAGTAGTAGTAGTAGTAGTAGTACTACTACTACTACTAATAATAATAATAACTTGATAATAATAACTGCCTAGGCGCTTTTCATAATTTATTAACTGAACCCAACACGCACACTCACGTGAATCACACGCATTCTCTCAAATCCTCAACAAGTACACATTGCAATCACGTGTTGCGAAGGGTCAACTCGGCAATTAAAAGCTTCGGAAGTTAAAGTGCATTTACATGTATTTTTTAAACTTTGTGGGCTGAACATTTCCAAAGCTTGTTGACTTATAGATAGATAGATAGATAGATAGATAGATAGATAGATAGATAGATAGATAGATAGATAGATAGATAGATAGATAGATAGATAGATAGATAGATTATATGTTTTCTTTATGAAAATTTTACAGATGCCCCCTTTAGCAACAACAAAACAAAACGTGTTTTCAAAACAGATGTGTTTATTTTTGTCGCGCTGAGCCGTGTTGAGCGAAAACAACAGTTGACATTTTTGCGTTGAACTGGACTGCCCTAAGTCGTTCTGCAAACGGCTGACAAGTCTAACATTCGTGTGTCACATGTAGTTTGTGATAAGATAAAACAACAATTTTAATGAAGTGTATTTACTTGTGTACAAGATATTTTAATTTGTGTACAAGATATTTTAACTTGTGTACAAGATGTTTTAACTACGTAAAAGTGAAAAGAAAACGACCCAAATATTAGCTTACTTAAACTCGTGTGTGTGTGTGTGTGTGTGTGTGTGTGTGTGTGTGTGTGTGTGTGTGTGTGTGTGTGTGTGTGTGTGTGTGTGTGTGTGTGTGTGTGTGTGTGTGTGTGTGTGTGTGTGTGTGTGAAGAGAGAGAGAGAGAGAGAGAGAGAGAATGAATGAATGAATGAATGAATGAATGAATGAACTTTATTTTACAAGGATATAAGTGTTAAGCACAAGTGCTTATCTTACAACATGTCCTTGCTACAGAAAACGAAAACAGAAAAAAAAACTAAGAAGTACTACATGATCCAAACTACAAAAAATGAAAGAAAACCAAACAAAACAAGTATAAAGAAAGAAGAGAAAACAAACGAACAAACAAACAGACAAACAAGAGAGAGAGAGAGAGAGAGAGAGAGAGAGAGTGAGAGAGAGAGAGAGAGAGAGAGAGAGAGACCATAAAGTTAATAACATATGGGGTGAAATGTATTTACTTAAATAAGAAATGTTTCATCTGCCACAGCGTGTGTATGACGTAGACACGAAAAGAAAATAATGACCAAATTATTACTTTAGTTGAACTCCGCGCATTTATCACTACCAGGCTATTTCCAGGACTCATAAAATGTCCAGAGGTCTATTTCCGTATGTTTGCCGAGTCTTTGATGGTAGACTTAGAGTAAACGGATAAAACTAATTCGCGCAAACACTCGGCTTTGTGCTGTAAAGCACGATCTGGGGCGAGGCGTCGTCGTTTACCTTATCCCGCTAAGTGCGCGACGGCCTTCACCTCAGCTCCCTGGTGTCACGACATGCAAACAAACGTGGCCGGCATAATGCGCTTCAGTGACAACACCGCCAAAGCCGGGGACAGAAGTTATTTATACGTTGGCAAGTGCTCCTGTAAGGGGTGACAAGGGAAACCCAGAGTTCCTCTAGTACATAGAGGAAAAGCCCGTAGTGTATATTTGGCTCATGGAGTGCCGGGGCCGGTATCTCGGACGACGGTGATGTGGGGACGCAGTCTACACACTCATGATGGGCTTCGCTGTGTTGACAAGAAAGAATGGGTGGGTGGGTGTTTCGGGGTTTAACGTCCTTTTCCACCACGTACGGGTGATATCAAAGACGGGGCAACGATGAAAAAGCCAGCACAAATATTTGGCCCCAGCCGGGATACTGACAAGAAAGAAGAAAAGCAGCATTTTGATGATGATGATGATGATGATGCAGATGATGATGTGTTGTAACGCGCTGTAAAAACTCCATGCACAGCATGCTCGTAGTAGCGCGGGGGGGGGGGGGGGGTCGAGTTGGAGGAGTTGGAGTTTTAACTAAAACAGGAAAAGGGAGGAGGGAAGAGGGAAGGGGAGCAGGAGGGGGGGGGGGCGAAGTTTGCATCAGAACTTTGAGAAAAGATGGGTCTTGACATGGCTCATGAAAGACTCGGTGGAGGTGCTGGATTTCAAGTAAGGCGGCAGGGCGTTCCACGGAGAAGGGGCAGAACACTTGAAGGAGCTTGCTCTGGCCAAAGCGCTTCTTGCTGGTGATACGAACAGTATCGTAATATTTATCTCAAAATGCCCCACCCCCACCCCCATCCTCCGTCGTGGTCGTTTTCTCATTCTTTCTTTCTTTACGGTTTTATTTTAGCTCTTTCTTTCTTTCTTTCTTTCTTTCTTTCTCTCACTCTCTTTCTCTCTTTTCTTTCTTTCTTTCTTTCTTTCTTTCTTTCTTTCTTTCTCTCTTTCTTTCTTTCTTTCTTTCTTTCTTTCTCTCACTCTCTTTCTCTCTTTTCTTTCTTTCTTTCTTTCTTTCTTTCTTTCTTTCTCTCTTTCTTTCTTTCTCTTTCTCTCTTTCTCTCTTTCTTTCTTTCTTTCTTTCTTTCTTTCTTTCTCTCACTCTCTTTCTCTCTTTTCTTTCTTTCTTTCTTTCTTTCTTTCTTTCTCTCTTTCTTTCTTTCTTTCTTTCTTTCTTTCTTTCTTTCTCTCACTCTCTTTCTCTCTTTTCTTTCTTTCTTTCTTTCTTTCTTTCTTTCTCTCTTTCTTTCTTTCTCTTTCTCTCTTTCTCTCTTTCTTTCTTTCTTTCTTTCTTTCTTTCTTTCTTTCTTTCTTTCTCTCACTCTCTTTCTCTCTTTTCTTTCTTTCTTTCTTTCTTTCTTTCTTTATGTGCCGGTTTAAAACATGCTCTACACTTTTACAAATTCGGCAGTTAAACCTCTAGTTCTTCACTTAGCACGATAAACAATGTAAAAACTACTCTAAACAATGCTGTAATAATTATATTTCTACACATGATGTCACCTGTACCACCATAAAGCGGATACCATCATAACGAAACGCCCGTCAGCAATTCTAGGTACCGGATTTCTTTAACTTCTTGCTCTGACATCTGTAAGAAAAATGTCATTGAGTCAGATAAGGACACGTCAGGGAACAAGGAGCTAAAAAGAAAGGAAAAGAAGCTGCCAATAAGGAAAAGAAAAGATCTCATCTAATTTGCATCTCATTACATTTCTGACATTTCGTTAGTTCGTCAAACGATTACTCATATCGGGATGCCTTAAATGCAGGTATGCATTTAGGTTTTGTGTTCACTTTTTTAGCTTTCGATCATGAAATGACTAACCGGAAAATGAACGAGCAAAGAATGTGTTTGTGTTTGTGAACGTTCTCAGTTCTTCCAAGACACGTACAGATACTCCACGCCTCCATGTCACACACACACACACACACACACACACACACACACACACACACACACACACACACACACACACACACACTCACCATTTTTGTCAATGAAGTGCCGGCCGGCATTTCCAAACTGAGGAATACATTGCCCTGCTTTTTTTTAGGACAGATTTCACAATGTGGCCACCAGACCGTGAAGAACATACACATGTTCCATGATCAGTCAGGCATGACGAGGTGACGTGGTCTGTCTCCTCATTGTGATGTGGGTTTTCGCGTGCCAACTGGGTCGCCAAAACTCATTCCTTACCACAGTGCCACTTGTCGTAAGTGGCCGCTTACTGGAGCAGAGGAAGACTTAGTGGCCGCGTTAGACATAGTTGTTGCATCAGTCAGGGTCATCACAGGAGAAGAGAGAATGCAGATGCAGATACAGATAACTTTATTGTCCTTAAAAAGGAAATTTGTCTTCGGTTTCATGGACAAGTAATGGACTAAATACATAAGATCATACAAGAAGTGTTGGCTTATAAAAATCTCTCTCTCTCTCTCTCTCTCTCTCTCTCTCTCTCCTTTAGGGACGACTTTGAAGTTCTTACTTGGCATACAGCCAATATCGTCGACATATGCCACGTATGTTTTGATTGTTTATCATGTCTACTTTTCTCTTCTTCATTTCCTCTAGATAGTTAATACTTTTGTTTGTCTTTTTTTTCTCTTTTTTTCCCCTCCCCCCCCCCCCTTGTTTTGGTGTTGTCTTTTTACCCTTTAACGTAGACTAGCAGGACAGCTTGTAAGACAGGTAGTAATGCCTAAATGCACTATCCTGAATTTAAAAAGAAAACGTTTCATCATCATCATCATCATCATCCTCTCTCTCTCTCTCTCTCTCTCTCTCTCTCTCTCTCTCTCTCTCTCTCTTATGCATCCAGCTGCAGCAGCACCAGAGTTAATAGACTACATAAAAACATAAAAAAAAGACCGCGCACCCTCTCTGACAAAGTACTCGTATGTGGTGGAAAAGGACGTTAAACCCCCAAACACACACCCACACACCCCTCTTACAAATTACTGGTTCCTGCAGGCAGGCTACTACTTACACGGGATGCCGTACAAGGCAGGTCTGCCTGTTGTCTCCCCCCGATACACGTATGTCTCTGCCAAGGTGAGGCTTTGCTGTGAGGACAGCTTGGGGATAAGGCGGGGATTCCCCCCCTCTCACCCTTCAGGTGCGTAGAGGTGTTTACATCGGAGCATGTTACACTGCTGTGGCGGGGTTCCTTCGTCGGTCTGGCCAATGAAAAGTGACGCAACGTACTTAGTTCCAGGAAGGTGTTCCGTTGACGGGCGTTTGTCGAAGCAAAGACGAATATGCGCAGTACAGAAGATTTAAATAAAGATCTTATCACATATATCACTGCCTGTTTCATAATCTTAGTTTGTTGATTGCGAAACGGCACACACACACACCTTCTGTATTACATCTTACTTCTGACAGCGTTTTTAAGTTTTAGTCACTGAAGTGACAGGACAGATGTAGTTTTGACAATGTGTAAAATGTGTACAATGGGCAGGGATAACCTGAGACTTTGTTTTAAACATTGTTTATTGGGAAAAAAATACAATCTTGGAAGATACAGTTTCACAATTAATCATTCAGTGTACAGACTTACTTACAGACTTACTTACAGACTTTCCATGCATAAGGTGGTCGTAAGTTCGAATCCCGGCTGGGGCTAATTGTTTTGCTGGCTTGCCCATACGTGGTGGAAAAGGACGCTGAATTCCCAAACACCCACCCAGCCCCGGGGGTTGCGGCAGTTCCCGGATTTGTCTAGTCAGAAACATAGGACGCCCCCCCCCCCCTCCCGCACCCCCCTTTTCCAACCTCCCCTGTAACAAGAAGTAGGGCAGGTGGGTGTTTGGGAGTTTAACGTCCTTTTCCACCAAACATGGGAGACATGAAAGACGGGACAACGAGAAAAGTCTGGAACAAGTGATTGGCCCCAGCTTAGATGCGAACTCACGACTCTCACATCCGCCATGCTCAGTCGTTAGCAGTCTTTATGTCCCACCTTAAAACATCTTTTCTCCATGCAGTAGAACCAAGTCCCCCTCCCCCTCCCCTCACCCGCTCTCCGTCTCTGCATGCCACCTGCAAAAAGAAATCAGTGTGTGTGTGTGTGTGTGTGTGTGTGTGTGTGTGTGTGTGTGTGTGTGTGTGTGTTATACGTTTATGTTTTTTGTATGTTATGTGCAGTTTATGTCCGCGCTCTGAGCTCTTGTGAGATGGGCTGCCACAAATACCCGAGCGTTGCAAGATCAACGCTCTACCGCTCGGCTACCGATCCCTAACACGGACAAGAAGAAGTTCACAACCTGGTCATCAGTTAACTACAGCGTTTACGTGTGTTTGAAGATCAAATTCTCTCTGGCCACAACGCCAAGTATAACAGACAAAGAGGAGATTTGTCATAGCATATAACCATGTCTGAACCATATAGCCACAAGCAATTGTCTGCTAACTGCAAAGCGAAACGATGACTCGACAGCATCATCAGCAGTTTATTTCAGAGACGCAAGCATAATGTGTACCTCTTCAAGCAGGATGGAGCAAGAGAGAGCAGGAAAGGTTGCAATATTACTAGGTAGTCAACAGGACATATGGAATGTGTGTCGTTTGTAAACGTGCTTAAAAAAATTGTTCGCGGCCGTTTGATAGGAAAATGCCTGTCACGCTTTTTCCGTAGACTGATTAATAGTGACAAGTGTTTTGCTTTTCTTTCTTTCTGCTTTGCATGGGATTTGTCTCTTTTTTTTCCTTTCTTTTTGTTTGTTTTCGTGTGTGTGTGTGTGTGTGTGTGTGTGTGTGTGTGTGTGTGTGTGTGTGTGTGTGTGTGTGTGTGTGTGTGTGTGTGTTTAGGTTAGCTAAGGTTTGCTTTGCTTTGCTTGCTCCTTCTTCTTGTTGTTGCTGTTGTTGTTGTTGTTGTTGTTGTTGTTGTTGTTGTTTACCGTTGCTGATGTTGGTGGTGGTGTTTTGTTTGATCAACAATACCCTGATCGCAATACCCTTGACTGACGCGGCGGCCCTAACTAACTAACTAACTAACTAACTAACTAACTAACTAACTATCTCTCGACTGACAGACGTCTCACAGCAGTAACAGGACGTGCACGACCTCCTTACAAGCATCAACACCCCGGCACAGCTGTCAACACAACTGACTCATGTCACACAGTTGAACGGTTAGTGTGTGTGTGTGTGTGTGTGTGTGTGTGTGTGTGTGTGTGTGTGTGTGTGTGTGTGTGTGTTTTGCTTCTTTCTTTCTTTCTTTTTTTTTTAATGCATTTTTGTCCGGGCTCCATGTTAACATGTGTACGGCAGATGAGGGTATTTCCCGCTTAATCCTTTATCCAACAGCTGTCAACTAATTAATGTATGCCCTACTGTTAGACCCTTTTATTATTATTTGTTGTTTTTTGTCTTTTTTCTTCTTTTGTGCAATTGTTTTTCTTCTTCTTCTTCTTCTCTTGTTGGGTATTTTTTTTCCTGGTCCCGATAATGTTGCCGTGCTCTGCAGTAGATAAGGGTATTTCCCCGTTTACCCAATAACCACAGGCATTCACACCCGCCTGGTGTGTGTGTGTGTGTGTGTGTGTGTGTGTGTGTGTTTCGGTTCGTGCGTGCGTGCGTGCGTGCGCAGACACCACGGTCTGCTGATTTTCAACGACCCTGCGTGATTCTTACACTTGAGTGACCGGCATTAAGCCGGCATGAGGCTTAGCATTCTGAGTCGAACTACATGTAGCCGATAATCGAGTCACCTGGCCACATCATGGGGAGCAACAGAAGTATGTGCAAATCTCTGGATTTCCCCCCGACTGTTGCAACTCTTCTTCTTCTTTTTTTTTTTGGTCGGTTGATATGTCGGGTAAATGCGTAGAACGAGTGTGTGCGTACCTGGTCTGGGCGCCTGTTGCACCTACCCCCCAACCACCCCCCCCCCCCCCCGCCCCCATTCTGTGCCCCACTCCCCTCATACCGCACCCTTCGTTGGAGCCGATGCATGTATAGTGGCTGAGATGGTAGAACGCTGGACTGTCATAGCTCGCCAGTGTCGTGAGTTTGAATCCCGGGTGGGACCAAGATGTATGTGCTAGCTTTTCCTTTGTACTATGCTCTGCTATCAGTGGCTTTGGTTCCTCTCGATGAGCTGGAGACCGTCTCTGTAATCAGTGGTTTCTCTCCAATGTTTTTTCTTTTTTGTTTTCGTTTTGTTGTTGTTGTTGTTGTTGTTGTTTTGGTTTTGTTTTTTGTTTTTCTTGCTTTTGGTTTTTGTTTTTGTTTATTTTGTTGTTGTTTTGTTGTTGTTCTTCTACTTTTTCTTCTTTCTACTTCTTCTTCTTCTTTTCTTCTTCTTCTTCTTCTTTCCTAATTTCTTCAACCATTGCAGCAGAAAGTCCAGGATCAGCGCAGTACAACAAAGGATCCCCCGGCAAAGCTAAAACCGACCACATGTCATAAGTACGTGTTGTTAATGCTCAAACTGTTTTTATGTACTTCCTCCAGTGCAACAAAATAAAATTAATCTGTTTAAACCAAATCGACCACCCACCCACCCCCACCCCCCCGGCACCTCTCATTTTTCTGTTGTCATCTGCTGTATTATCTTCAGGGCCGACACAAAACATTCAAACACACAATCACTTTATTGTGCGATAGGGGAGCCGGGGTGGCCAAATAGTAAAGCGTTGGACTTTCAATGCTCGGGTCTGAGTTCAAATCCCGGCTGGGGCCAAATATATGTGCTGGCTTTTTTTTTTATCGTTGGCCCGTCTTTGATATCACACTTATGCGATGGAAAAGGACTTCAAACTCCCAAACACCCACCTACCCACCCACCCACCCACCCTGTTATGCAGTATCTTCTCCAAACTTGAAACAACAATTTATTCAAATGCAACTCAACGGACCGGTGAGATGAGCCTGTCAGGTAACTGCTTGGTTTAAAGATTTTCATTGTAGCCGGATCACCGTCAAGCAGTGGGGAGCCGGAGCGTTGGACTTCTAATGCTCGGGTCGTGAGTTCGTATCCCGGCTGGGGCCAAATATTTGTGCTGGCTTTTTCATCGTTGCCCCGTCTTTGATATCACCCGTATGTGGTGGAAAAGGACGTTAAACCCCCAAACACCCACCCACCCACCCGTCAAGCAGTAAACAGTATTACGTTAAAAGAGAGCACAACAAGTAAAAACCTTATATACGTGCTCATCTGAACCAGTTTACAAAAAGCATGGCGGAGAAATTGGCGTGGAAAATCTGGACTGAAATGTACAGACATAAAAAAAAGAAGAAGAAGAAGAGGGCAGGAAGAAGAAAGAGCATATCAAACTTTACTGTGAGTGGTGGTGGCAACAGCCCGTCCGCGTGATTGGCAACTGGTTCCCTCTGTTTCGTCGCCCCACCCCGACACCATTAACCCCACCCCACCCCCACCCCCCCACCCCTCCCCCCCCCCCAACCCCCCACTCCCTCCTCGCGAGCAGCCAGCTTCGTCGGCATGTAACATAAGTATGACTAATGGTTTGATAACAGTGCAACCAAGCCCGGTATCGCGAAATTATTGAACGGGACATTTGGACCAGCTCGCTGCAATAGGGCGAATGTATGAAGGTCAAGCTCAAACCTTATACACAACAATGCGCTCCAACATCACGTTCAACGTCAAACGTGATTTGGCTTGCGCATTTTTTTTATTTTTTTTTTGCTGCCCCCAACTCTTTGCCGGCTCCAGTGGTGTTCCTCCCGGGTAATGGGTGGAACCCACGGAGGGCTCGGAAGCTGGGACAATTTTTACTATGCATGATGATGGAGATGAGGATGATGGTAAGATGATGCTATGGAGGTCCGTGTGGTTTGGGACTGCGGGACAGGGCCGCATTCCACGCTTCCTGTCATAAATATCCCGGCATTAACCAGGCCCGGGAACTACGGCACCTGCATAAGCATTTTTATTATTATTATTATTATTATTGTTGTTTTTTGGGTCGATTTTTGCGTACATACACACAGACAGACAGTTGCATACATTATCCAATTGCCATGGGTCATATGTAATCAATTAGTCTTGTTACTCAAGCACTTGCACATTTTGGAGAGCTGTATGTATATGTACGTGGTGGAATAATAATAATAATAATGATTATGATGATGATGATAATAATGATAATATTCTACAGACCACAACCGTGTATTTGCTAAAATAATAATAATAATAATCGCAACAATCTAAGCGCTTTATCCCAAATATTTGGCTCAAAGCCCCACGGGCTAAACCCAACTCGCACGCTCACGTGAATTACACTCATTCTCTCAAACAATTGACATGAACACATCATAGTTACGACCAAGTGGTGCGAAGGGCCAGCTCAGCGATTTAAGTTATATGTCTAAAATATGTCTCACACTGACACTTTTATTTAAAAAATGAAATTGAGAACAAACAAAAAACTAAAATTCATTTTTTTTTCAGTTTTCTTTCTGTTGTTGTTGTTGTTGTTGTTCGGTCAAATCTGAGTGCTTGTTATAATCCTGTATCATAATTTCTAATATTGTATCACGCCTTTCCTACAAGCGACAAAAAAAAAACAACAACAGAAAGTGTGATTGTGCTCAGCGACGGAGGGTGGGTGGGTGGGTGTTTTGGGGGGGGGGTTTACGTCCTTTTCCACCACATACGGGTGATATCAAAGACGGGGAAACGATGAAAAAGCCAGCACAAATATCTGGCCCCAGCCGGGATACAAACTCACGACCCGAGCATCAGAAGTCCATGGCTCTACCATTCGGCCCCGGCTCCACGTGCTCAGCGATGGAAAGAAACCAAACTGAGTATAATGACTGTAGAGACGGGAGTGCAGAGCCAGGGATAGGAAAAACCAGCACCCATGGCCATCCGCAAAATAATATTGTTTTCTCTTGTAACGTAATATAGACATTGTGTCACAGAGGTGTCTACGTCAAACAGATTTTAGGAAAACAAAAATGACGTATGCGTTTCTTTTCAAAAACAGCATCTAAACACGCTTCAGTTGTTGACACTCTCATACACTCATTCACTGGAGAACTATGGTTACTGGTTAGTTTCGTAAACACTCATGGTCGCTATAGTCTTTCACGCTTGTCAGGTTTCGCAATGAGCTCCCCCGGCGCCTCACTCACGCAATGTTAGGCCCTGAGTTACAGCTGTCTGTGTAAAGACGGCCTTGAGGAGGCACTCGCCGAAATTTACCTCTGTGCTTCAACTTTACAATTACACTCCACGCGTGACGATGTTCGGGGACAACAGCGATACCGCTGTCACCCGCACAGTCTCTCTCTCTCTCTCTCTCTCTCTCGCTCTCTCTCTGCAGGGGACCGACGGCTCTCTCTCTCTCTCTCTCTCTCAGTCTCTATCTCTCCCTCAACAGCTCCAAACTGGTCGCGACTCCTCGCCGCGGTGAGTTCAGGCGACCTTTTTTCCCGAGTGTCCTTACTAAAAATACGACCCACTGTTTAGAGCCAGTTCCGAGCCTGACCTAGACTAGTCCAAGAAATCGATAGACAACGAGCTCTCATGCATCGAAGAGAGAGAGGCTTCAACCAATCAGAGCGCAGCCGACAACCAATCAAATGGCCGTAGAGCGAGAAGGGGATTCCCCTCACTCTCCCCGCTAACGTGCGCCACACCATTGGCTGTCATGTGACTTGTCCTGGCGGCTATATGGAGTTCGGAGCGAAACAGCCCAGGCCATTCAGTCGAATGATAACGGATTGTGCCCATCGCGGAGTTTAGTTTCCTTGCTGGCCTACGCTCACTTTGAGTCACTGACAGCAGCGAGGTAAGGAAATTTTCGTTTTCGGATGTCGTAAACACACTGATGCACAGTGACTAAGCAGGCGTCCTCAGTGCTCGTATTGTTTTAGTTTCAAAACATGATGCCGGCACACGCTGACACGCACACACGCGCACTTGTTGTCCTTATGCGTGTGTGGGGGAGAGCTGCTTATAATTAGGTTCTGGTTTTCTTGTTTGACATTTTGCCAGTCAGTGTTGCGTCAATAGCTTTGTGTACTCAGCCGATTGAGTTCATTGTGAATGTGTTAAACTTCACAGCGTAGAGTAGCGCGGTGTGCGCGAGGACCAAGCAGTGTGTAAAACACGACAGGGAAAAAACTGCAGTGCCGTTTATGTCAGATGCTGGTGAAAGCATTCCTCTCGTAACCGAACAGATGTGTAGTCTCGCCTTTGTTATTATTTATTGTTCAACAGTCTCTTGTGGTCAGTGTTCTGCTTACTCCTTGTAAGACAGGCAGCGATGCCTGAACCTGGTACTAGCCTGAAGTTTTATCATCATTGCAAACATCATCCGTCATCATCATCATCATCATCTGTTTACTTCAAAGTTCTACCATGGTACAGATACAGTAAATCGCTAGAGAGAAAAAAAAAATGAATGACTGCTTTAATGTTTAGCATAAGTGTGGGTGGGTGTTTGGGAGTTTATAAAGTCCTTTTCCTCCACAAGTCGGTGCTATGATAGAAAAAAAGGCCAGCACAAATACTGATTTGACCCCAGCCGGGATTTGAACTCACAACCCGAGCATTGAAAGTCCCGCGCGCTACCATTCTGCTATCACGGTTTAGCATAAGATGGCAAGTACTTTTCGGCGGCGTTGCATCAGTATCCCTTCATTTGCAAACCTTATACAATCCTGCAACAGCTGAACATGACCAGCGCTTGTGATGTGCACTCATTCATTCGCTTTCTCTTTTCGTTTTGCAGTGACCAATTCACGGGTCGTATCCAACACAGAAATGGCTTTGAGCGTCGCTTTCCCGCTTGCCACGGTAAGGGTTTTTTTTTTTTTCAAATTTCCATTGTGTTGATGTTGTCTGTTCTTTTCTTTTCTTTTACTTTTTTTAAAACTTTTGCCTTATGAGTCGACTTTCCTGTTTTGTACTGCACTGGAAATGTGTGTATGTATGCGACTTTCTGAGTTTATTTTTAAAAATTGTCGCAAAAGTTGTTTACTTCTACGCCATGTTCGAGGTAAAGACTTCTAAAGTATACAGGGTTGTTTTGTTTGTTTGTTTTTGTGTGTGTGTGTGTGTGTGTGTGTGTGTGTGTGTGTGTGTGTGTGTTGTTGTTGTTGTTGTTGTTGTTGTTGTTTTCCATAGTCGAGCCTGAAATGATGATAACAAAGTGATATTAATCTCAACAGCACACGATGTTGCAAATTTGTTTTACTACTGACAAAAAGAACACAGTCAGCTGTTTTTACTCCACCCATGCGCTAATTTTTTATTTTTTTTCATCTCCGGGGAGATTAAAAAAAAGGATAACCGATCGATATCCCATGGGCATTGACCAATCAGCGCTCGCCCTTCGGTTTATGTGTGTCGGCGCACCTCCAGTGCAGGCGTACTCATATTCTCTGTCAGCCTAGTTTCTGGCTTCGTCGCCCTAGATTCCAGTCCCTGCTCTTTGCGCATGTCAGTATCGACCAAGCCTCAGCAGAAAAATATTACTTCTTAGACAGGCGTAGAGATAGCTGAGAGGCCATTGGCTAGAGAGAGAACAGTTTTACGTGCGAAGACAGACTATGACGCAAAAGCAAGATATTCACAGACGCCAAATTAAACACCTCTCTCTCTCTCTCCCCCCCCCCCCCTCCCCCGGTGCGCGTGCCGGATACCTTGCAAGGCATATAATGTTATTATGGAAGTCTGCGATGTATTTCTGTATTCTGGATCACATTTTCTTTAGCACTGATCTGCACCTAATTAATTAGTCTGTTCGTCTCTCTTCCACGATACACAAACACTTTTTTTCCAATTTGTTTGTTTGTTTGTTTGTTTGTTTGTTTGTTTGGTGCAGACTTCTAAAAAAGAGAATCCGTATTTTTTGCACTCCCCCCCCCACCCTAGTTCATGCAGTTGCCCGGGGGAAGGTATTTCACTTTTTAATTTACTTCTTTTATTTGATTTTTTCCCGCGATGTAGATGAACGGTGCAGAGCCAATGATGGCCTTCGATACATCCAGCACTTTCCCAACCCTGAGCTGTGGAGCTCACCTAGTGTCGGTGAAAACAGAACCGGGACTGTTCGACGAAACGATGGAGGCATCTTATCTCAACACCACATACACAGAACTGTCCACAGCCAACTTCTTGCAACTCAAACAGGGACAGACAGGTGAGAAAGATCATCGTCATCATCATCATACACATCAGCATTATCATCTTTGTCGTATGTTATGGGGCCCCAAAGTCGCGAGACAAAAAAGGAGCCCCTTCCTTACCAAAAAAAAAAAAATGTATTTTTAAAATTATGCTGGCAAAATCGTCAAGCTCCATCTGCTACACGTGGAGTATTTATCATTTTGATATTACTGCTTTTAGAAAATAATTCGCTGCTTGTGGCAGAAATTGCATTTACTTTGCTTAACAGCCTCCTCCAATCCCCCCCCCCCCTCCCGAGGAGCCGGGATAGCCGAATGGTAGAGTGTTGGACTCTCAATGCTCGGGTCGTGAGTTCGAATCCCGGCTAGGGCCAAATATTTGTGCTGGCCTTTTTTCTCGTTGCCCCGTCTTTGATATCACCCTTACGTGGTGGAAAAGGACGTTAAACTCCCAAACACTCCACTCCACTCCCCCTCCTCCCTCCCTTCCTCCCTCCTCCACAATCAAAATCTTCATCATCATGTTCCTCATCGTTAGCTATATTGCTAACATCGCCTTGCCTTTTCATCATCCTGCTCCATCTCTCGGCAGAACTGTACCCAGACAGCATGCGAGGAGAGTCGGACACTCTGGCCAGCTGGACGTACAGACACCCTGAACACTGGGGAACCGGGGAGGTCCTTGACTGGCTCTACTGCCTGGCCGACACGGAGGGCTTTGACGGCGCCCTCTTCAGAGGCGAGGCCTACCAGAGGCTGTCGGGGAAACAGCTGTGTGCCATGACACTGGCAGACTTCCTGACTATCGACCAGAACTACGGAGGCTTCGTCCATGATGTCTTCAAGAGACTTCTTGATGGAAGTAAGTACTGGAGCCACAGTGGAGTTGATGGATGTGTGTGTGTGTGTGTGTGTGTGTGTGTGTGTGTGTGTGTGTGTGTGTGTGGTGGGGGGGGGGGAGTAACCTTAAAAGTTGCATGCTTTTAACAGAGAATTCAAAGAAATACCCTTAAACATTTGACAGAAAGTGGAGGGCTTTTTTGCGTTAAAATGATTAAGTTTTGCACAGATACTTCAAAGAATGATCCTACTCAGTTAAAGTAACATAAAACAAAAACAGATCCATAGTTCAAAGAATAGCCATTAAACGCGTTCGTTTTGAACAGGTAGCTCAAAGAAATGTACTGTTTCATATTTGTTTTATTGCTGTGTTATGCTCGTTTTATCATAGTTGCGATCATTGGTTATAAATATGTGCTAAGGTTTATTTTTTTCTCCTGCTCTTCTTTCAGCCAACTTCAAAAAGCCCAGCCCACCAGAAATGTTCAAATCAGACGTGCTGGGTAATGTCCCGGACTTTGACTTCCTCAACAGCGCAGTGGATAGAACCACACCATCACGGCCCATCTCAGCTAGCTCCCCTTCGGCAGGTAAGTGTGCGCAATCCCGTCACGCCTCATTAAACTTGATTTGTCACCACCCTTCGCTGATTCCTCTGGTCACGGTTCGCACATAACTGTGGACGCCCCAAGGGAAAGAACTCGATACGTTTGATGGCGCGGCTGAAATCACTGATGACGTTACAGTCTATGGATGGGAAGGAGGGACGGGGGGGGGGGGGTTGATTAGTCAGGTAAATTTCTGCCTCAGGCGGGGCTTTGCGGTGTGGGTTATTCGGAGTGATCGCAGGTTTACAAGATTTATGTCGTGTTCCATTAAATTTATGACGAGACACGGCGCAGTGGTGACACCGAGAAGGGAGCGTACTTTCTACAAGGTTTCTTGGGGTGTGTTTTGGAGGGTGTAACATCTACATGTACTTCATTTTCGAGAAAGAAACTTGCTTTGCTTTTAAAAGCTATTTTCTTATTGCGGAACTTAAATTTTGTATGTCTTGTGCATTGAGTTTTTACGAGAAGTGGTAGAGACTTCTGAGGAATAAAATTTGAGGGCTACACCATTATTTCACACTTTCTTTCTGTGATGCATATTAGTCATTAATTTTTTTTATTTATTTATTGTTGCAGACACCAATCTGTCTGTGTATATGGAACACGACCAGGTCAAGGTCACACTGGACGGTTACGTCTACGACATCGACATCCCCAACAAAGCTTTTGACCACATAGACGACAGTGACGGCTACATCTCAGGTAAGGGTGTGTGATGTGCCCATCGACAAATTGCCTGTTTGTAAAAGATCCCAGAACATCTCAACCACCCTCCTCCCCCCCCCCCCTGTTAAATCCCTTTAAAAAAATCTATTAAAAGAAGCACTAAGCAGGGCATAATTCGTGCAGTATGCTTTCATTAGCTCCGTGAATATTTATAGACTATATTATCAATATATATATGAATGTTAACTTGGGGGATGTTTATCAGTATTTATCGCCTGCTCACCAGGTTCGGAAGGAGATCTGGACCGCAGCAACTCCATGTCTTCCGAAGTGTTTGACCACCAGCTTCTGCCGGAAGACGAGGAGTCAGCTGACCTTGACGTGTTCTGCCGGAAGCCGCAGACCCCGAGTGTGTCGTCTGACAGCGGGTGCGAGGAGGAGGAGAAACGGACAACTCCCAGGCGTCGACCTGCATCCAGTGAGTGTTCTAACATAGAAGACCGTTCGGTCTCTTGTTTTGACACAGATGTAGGGAATAGGTGAACGATGGACTGAACGAATTACGAGTATGAGGTCTGCATTATCCACAGTACTTCACAAGTGTGTCTTAAATTAATTTATGTTTTACTCCTGTCAGGAAAAAATATCATTTATCTTGCTTGAATAACTGTAATAATAATAATGATAATGATAATAATTATATTAATAATAATGTTAATAAATATGATAATAATAATAAATGTTAATAATTATAATAATAATAATGTTAATAAATATGATAATAATAATAAATGTTAATAATAATAATAGTTTTGTTCATCTTGTTTTACAAAGTGCAAAATGTGGTACTTGAAAAAAAACCCAAATTTCTTTTTTAGTGTACACAATGGTTCACAAAAAATCATCGTCTCAAAATGTCACTGAATACACATCGTATGTTTCAAATTACACATTATTTTAATAATCATGTTTCTCTCGTCTTCCACAGCCTCCAAAGGCAACCATTTGTGGGAGTTTGTCCGAGACTTGCTGAAAGACCCAGTTTTCAACCCCTCGTTGCTGAAATGGGAGGATAAGGAGGAGGGGGTCTTCAAGTTCGTCCAGTCAGAAGCCGTGGCACAAATGTGGGGTCGCAAGAAGAACAACCCTGGCATGACATACGAAAAGCTCAGCAGAGCAATGAGGTGCGTTTTCATTATGCAGGTTGTGTGTGTGTGTGTGTGTGTGTGTGTGTGTGTGTGTGTGTGTGTGTGTGTGTGTGTGTGTGTGTGTGTGTGTGTGCGCGCGCGCGCATTTTGCTTTGTTTTGTAAAGCCTGGTCGCTGTCAGAAGGGTTCTTTGTCTACACTGGTGTATCGGTTTTGCTGTAGTATTCATGTCTATGTTTCCGTGAATCCCTTTCTCTATTGTTTCAATCTGTTTGTGTTTTTGTGTTGTGTTTTGTTTTGTTTTCCATCCCTGTTTAACACTGACCTTTCGTTTCCTTCTTCCTTTTCCCTGTTTTTTTCTTTCCTTCCAGCCGCACTTCCTTCCTTTCACTGTGTCAGTACCCAGTCAATAAACAATGCACGTATTCTTTCCAACGTGCGATCGTAGAGATCTAACCCCATAGTAACCCTCTTCATCCCCGCCCTCCCCCCTTGGCTTCCTCACACCCCATACTCCACCCGCCGGCCCCCAACACCACCACCACCTCCCTCCAACACCCCCACACCTCCTTCCAAATATGGAGAACTTTCAATAAGAATGAAGACGCCTGTCACCTATGCAAAGATCTGGTTGAGAGTCTGAATTCTCGCGCTGTCAAAAGTTTTCTAAATGTATTTTCAGCAAATGAGCTGGATTTTAGCTGCCCAAGTTGTTTACGGTTCGTCGAGTCATGTACCGATGGGATTACAATGTGAAATTATGGCTCTCTCTGACGCACCCACGATAGCACATAGATTACGTGCAACTTTTGAGCCTCCAGGGCGCCACTTGGCTTAATGCTATAAACATTTCTGAGTTCGTCAAACGCGCGATCAGTGACAAGTATTGCCAGGGGGAATCAATTACACCTGTCACCGCCCGATACCTTCGTGCGTCTGGGAATGACAGATGACGGATGGGGGCTTGTCATGTCACAGATAGTTCTCTGGATCTCAGGCGGTCTCACTCTAAACAAGATTCGGGTCCTCTGCCCACACCTTTACCTTCCCCCCGCCCTTTCCCACCCCCCTCCCCCCTCCCACCTCTTGCGTCTCCTCTCTCAGGCCTCTTCATCACCCTTACAATTCTTTATGGTCATGTTATTAGAAAATTGAACGAGTGAAGACCATAACTATGCTGAGTGAATTAAATAATATCGTATTTATGCTGAGTAAGATCTGTATTTGATTTTCATATAGCGGATTCGTGTACCAGTGCCAGCACAATTCTTGTAGGTCAGCTGTATTCGAAAATGGGAGTATGTAATCCCAGTGAAACGCTTAATAATAACGATGATAATGTAGCTTGATAGGATTTATTAAGCAACATTGTGTAGCCTTAAAGTATGTTTATTTTGTTTGGTCGCAGGTTTTGCCGCTCCGCCGGTTACTTCGACAGCGTGCCCAAAACTGGACGCTTCCCCAAGAAACTCTGCTTCAAGTTCGGCCAGAAAGCGCACGGGTGGCGGGACTAGACTCCACCAGTGTGCACGTGCACAACAAACTCCACGTCTGTGTTCTTCGGCACAATTAATTTAAACGTATGCGCGGGCGCATTCGCTAAAGAGACAATGTGTGTCGGCCAAGCTGAACCCTCAGTGGAATTTTTCGAGACTGTATGAATGCAATTAGAGGCGAACTGTCACTGGGCTGGCTCCCACAGTCACGAGACTGGAAGCGGGCCTGATGTTTTATAGAAAGAGTGGACTTTGTGTTCGTGTGCAGCTGCATGTGAAAGGCCAAGAGAGAACCAAAGCCTGGAGGAACATTGAAAACTGTTGACCGTCTAAAGAGCGAGGTGTTGACCGGATGGTTCTGAGACTACTGGTGCGATCTCACTGTTCTGCTGTAACCAAGTTAACGACCTGTGGCACAACTTCTGCTCAACTTTGTGGGCCAAAGAGTTTCCTGTATATAATTATTATATCGACTGTGTTCACGCCTTTGCTTTCCGTCGTCTCGAGCAGTTTACTATGGCGTATGAGCAATTTTTATTTGAAAGACTTACATGAACTCGCCAAGTCATGGCATAAACTTTATACGACTGCACAGCATTCCGTTGTATGCGAACTTGTCCACAAATGGACGACAGACTTCATTCAACATTACCATCTCCCCGCCCCCTCCCCGAGCCCCCACCCCCACTTCTCTTACCCTACCACTAGCCCTAAACCTGTTTATTGCTTCTTCTTTTTTTTTTTCTTTTTTTTTGGGGGGGGGGATCTGTTGGGTTGGCCAATAGGCCATGTATGATTTGCTAGTTCTGTCAATGTAAAGATGATTATACAAATGATCGATCTCTGAAATGTATGATTTCTGTCCATGTAGACTGAATGGTGTGACTGTGATACATGACTGTGTTATGAACGGTTAACTACGTAGTTATATGTAGTTTCATTTCTCGCAGATCTCATCAATACTTTGTTGTATGAAGTTTTGGGTCAGTAACTATGATGTAAATTTGTTTGAAAGATATTATTTGAAAACTTCATTCCCTAGGAAACCTCCAGAGTCTTGATTTGTTTTGTGTTTGTTTGTTTGTTTGGGTTTGTTTTTGGTTTTGTCCAGCGAGAGGACGTTCTGAGTTTTGATTTTATCTGAAGGACTGTTACTTAAATTGCAAGGGAGCATGCTCTTCTCTGTTGTTCAGAGTTCAGGACTGAGGAATCATTCCACGGGAACTCTGACCTGTGACAGAGATGTCCATGCGGAGTTACCGTCATTCGG
Source organism: Batillaria attramentaria (assembly GCA_018292915.2). NCBI lineage: Eukaryota > Metazoa > Mollusca > Gastropoda > Batillariidae > Batillaria > Batillaria attramentaria. Next base: position 219,341 of record JACVVK020000261.1, read on the forward strand.
AAACGGGGCTTTGAGTTGATAGACACTTAGGCCTTTGCATACTGTCATTCCTGAAAGGGTCGAAACGCCACAGATTTCATGGGCATTTCGGCCCTTTTTGCTATTTGGCGGTAGAGCCCGCGTTTGTATGCTTCGACTGCGTCCTTTCTGTTTCACTATCGTTTTGTCCATGTGCAGGTTTCTCCTTGTTGGTGTGGGAAAAGAAATGTGGTGAATGTTCAAAACTAAAACTTGATGAACGGGTTTGAAGATGAGTTATCAAACGAGTGTATCAGGGTTTTGTAAATGTGTTTATCTGTGACAAGTCAAGTGGAAAATAATGGCATTTTGTGTTGTCTGTGATTTCTCTATTTTAAGACTGACTGACGTACAAATTAAATAGGACTGCAAGATTTCTGTCTATGAGAGAGAGAGAGAGAGAGAGAATCATTTCGTCTTTCAAATATTTCTTTGTTAATCCATCACCTCTATTAATAATTACTTTTTGTCTTTGTTTTCATTTCAACCCTATCGTTGTTTGATTTCAAACAGACAAAAAGCTGATGTCCCTTTTGCAGGTTTACTGTCTTCCATTTGTGTGACAATTTGATACTTCGGGATGGCAATGTATTCTAAAACCGTATTGGTTGGAAAAGTAACCCTGCTTAAAGGGCCCGTTGT
>JACVVK020000261.1:225000-227500 GCA_018292915.2 Batillaria attramentaria
TACACACTAAAAGCTTCTCACTTCCAAGACGCTCAATGTTATCTGGTTGACCCTTTCCAGGAGGCATAGACCTTGGAGATAATTATGCAGTGGAAACTGTGGCATGGCGATCTTTAGACCCTTTGGGTGGAGGGGTCGGGGTGGGTGGGGCCACGAGCACTTAGCAGTGTGTCTACAGGGAGTATAACAGTATATATCTCGTTTCTCTTTGTCCGTGTGCAGACATGTTAGAGCGAGGGCCTTTTAGTCGGGGCCAAACTCCATTTTGTTGTTGTTGTTGTTGTTGTTTTGGGTTTTTCTTGTTGCTGCTTTTGGGTTGTTGTTGTTGTTTTTGTTGTTGTTGTTCTGGATGTTCAGTCAGGTATGGGGGCCCGAGCGAGGGTTTTCCAAACACTCCAGAGTTTGACGTGGACTGTTTTTATTGTCGGCAGTCGTCGGTTTACAAAGACAACAAAACGTTTGTGTCTTTTGGCTGAGAAATTATTCTTACGACACACGAGGGAGAGAGAGAGAGAGAGAGAGGGGGGGGGGGGTTCCCCGCTGTTGACGTGTCTGCTGCGATTAAAAAAAAAACAACAGACACACACACACACACACACACACACACACACACACACACACACACACACACACACACACACACACACACACACACACACACACACACACACACACACACACACACACAAAATCTCCACAAAACTGTTAACTGTATGTGCCGACCCGACCAGTACCAAGGCTTTCTGTGATACATAGCGACTGAGTATTTCGGCGTCTGTCCTCTCATTGTTGTTTTTGTTTTTGTTTTTGTTTTGTTTTTTGTTTCCTGTTTGTTTGTTTGTTTTTGTTTTTTTGTTTTTTGTTGTTGTTGTTTTTTTTGGGGGGGGGGTTAATTCATGGTCTCATTTATAATGTAACATGTAATCATTTCATGAGCAATATCTGCAATTCTTAAGTCGTGTGTTATTTACGTTTTTTTGCTCGTAACTGACTTTATTGTCCGTGTTTGTCTTAGTCGCATTCGGACTGCCTGAGTGTGAGGACAATACAATATATTCAATTGGCTTGGCTTGAATTAACTCAATGCTAGCCTAACCTCCAATGTGTCCAAGTTGTACATGCATTACCGAATGTTTTGTTAATCTTGAAATATCGAGACCCGTCTCTTTAGGGTGACTGAATACGCAAAAGAAAAAAAAAAGTGCCACCATTTGCATCTCAATATAAGATCCCCCTGACTTCTTAAAAGGGTTTGATGTCGGAAAGTCCCGAAAAAAAAAGTTCAGTCGTCACACAGGGCATCACATATCAAGATCACCAAGGCAAATTATCTGCCAAGGTGTGTGTGTGTGTGTGTGTGTGTGTGTGTGTGTGTGTGTGTGTGTGTGTGTGTGTGTGCGTGCGTGCGTGCGTGCGTGCGTGCGTGCGTGCGTGCGTGCGTGCGTGCGTGTGTGTGTGTGTGTGTGTGTGTGTGTGTGTGTGTGTGTGTGTGTGTGTGTGTGTGTGTGTGTGTGTGTGCGCGCGCGCGCGCGCGTGTGTGTGTGTCATATATTTCCAGAGACCACACTGAGCGCAAAAACATTTATTACCCTTATACCGGATGCCTTCCTCCCAAGCACAAAAGGGAATCCCCTTAAAGTACACCCGGATAAAAGTGCAGCAAACTAGGTCGTTTAAATTTTTATTTTTTTAAAACGCAAGGGGATTAAACTGCTAGCACATTTTCCCCTGTATTATTAACTGCGGCCGTGCCAGTATTACGCTGTGGGTAAGGGGGGTTTGGTCTGCTGGTTTGGTCAGTTCCTACCAATTACGTTGCGGCGGTTCTGCATGAGTGGTCTCAACAACAACAAGAAATATCATGTATTTTAGGATTTAAATTTGGCTTGGTCGGAATGTTGCACTTTGATTATACTCGTGTTTGCTGCAATGAGGGGGAGCCGGGGTGGCCGAATTGGTAGAGCGTTGGACTTCAAATACTCGGGTCGTGAGTTCAAGTTCGTATCCCGGCTGGGGCCAAATATTTGGGCTGGCTTTTTCATCGTTGCCCCGTCTTGGATATCACCCGTATGTGGTGGAAAAGGACGTTAAACCCCCAAACAACCATCCACCCTTGCTGCAGTGAGAGCCGTTAAGGAACCGTTAATCTTGCGTGATTTTCAAACACAGGGTGAAAACCGACAAACAGTCAAAAACATGGGATACCCCTGAGCGATACGATCTGAGTGCGCAACGGATCCTAAGGCAGAGGTTCGAATCGCCGGTGAACAGGAAATTGATATTAATTTTCCTGACTAAATCGAGTCAAACTCACGTGCAGATTCGTTCACGGTGCCTGTCTCACCTTCATGTACACATGCACGCACTATATAATAATAATAATAATAATAATGATTTTTTTTTTTTAAACCGGTATTAAATTTTGTAGGACGCATTTCTTTAAACAAGTCTCAAGACTCTTATCACTCAGTCACACTCACGCACATTATACAACGATGAG
>JACVVK020000261.1:232500-265000 GCA_018292915.2 Batillaria attramentaria
GTAAAGAGCGAGGCTGTTTCTTTAAGATGGCCCCAAAAACAAAAACAAAAATTGAAAATTTTGCACTTAAGCCGGGTTTTCTCATGGAAGGTCACAATTTTTTTTTAAATAAAATCGACGGTGCCTTCCCCAAAATAGCGCACTGAGTGCTCTTTGAGCAGACTACTAGCGCTATATAAGAGCTATTATTATTATTATTATTAAATACAAAGGACTATTTCAGTGCACTGTATGTACTTGATGAGAGTCGGAACACAGTTCAACAATTCAATCAGGATACACCTAGGATGCTGTGCGATGCGATCATAATTTGCTGTAACATTTTCAGAGGAAAAAACAACGAAGGTGTCACCTAGTGCGAAACAAATCCATTTTGGACCTGAAGAAAAACCCAGCGTGTTTGATGACACAACCAGGATGACAAATACTGATGTAATTAACGTTACTTTATCATGAGAAAACTGATGACAAATCCATTTTCACGATAAACCGCTGTGGCCTAGATCACACAGGAAAACTGATGCGTGGGATTCTGCCGGCGTTGTTGATGGGTGTGGCTGCTTTGAAACCGGTTGAATTAGCAAAGCACGATCATCCCTTTCTTGGGTGTTGCTCTTTTCGTCCTCTTTCTTTGTGTTTTCTTTTCGTTTTTGACACACCAAAACCACTTGCGCCAGCAAGCCCGGAAACAAGATGATTGGTAAGGAAAAAAGTGCTTCAGAGTCATGACACATCGGCAGAATTCTGACGATATTTTGTTCTGTTATCAGCCGGTGCCGGATTTCCAGACGCTTGTGTTACATCATTATCAAAAGTCGCTGAACCTTAAAGGAAACTTAATGCGGCCTACATTAGGAAAAACATTAATGGTAATTTCTGCTCTACATTCAGTGGGAGCCGTTGTCATTACTTTTTTTTTGATGAATTGTTTAACTGGTTCTTACAGGAATATGTGCCTTGTGTTGTTGTTGCCTGCGGTCGAAAGACAGAAATACGCAGGGCCTCAAAATGCCTATATATTCCCTATTACCCTCAGGCATCATAGTCACCCCTAAAGGTGCTGCAATCTGCAAACTATTACTACCATGAACAGACCATTCAAAGGCACGCACCTGACAGGGGTTTTAAAAACAAATGTGTGTCTCCTTCCCGCTCAGGCCTCACCGGTGTAAAGCACGTCTACTTTCTCTTAAAGCCAGAGAGGCAGTTCACACAACTCCGCTTGCCTCACTTGTGTACGACCTTCTGTGCAAAAAGTCCCAGCTCCACTGGCAGCTTGTCTCTTTTTGTGACCGCCTGGCATGCACCTTGACCTACATAACGCAAAAATCACGAAAATCACGCTTTTTCGTGACAACAAAAATCACTACAGACTAGCACACTTGCCAAACAGGGTACCTCAAATAAACACCAAACATGACCTCAAGGTCAATTTGTGTCTTTACGCCTGTGAGGTGATACACTGTATATATCCATGCATATCGCATTTTAACACTAAGCCTGTTGTTAAAGACTCACAAAAGCTGCAGAATCCTACAAGGTGAGTGTTGTGCGTCAGCTCTTGGCGTTGGTTTTTCTTTAGCCAGTTTGGGCTGATTTAAAAAAAAAAAAAAAAAAAGGTGCCTGTATTGTAGCGAACCATTTAGGGTGCAAATTTATGCGCGCAGAAACGTCGTGGTATTGTGCATTCATCTGCTCCGTAAATGCACATGCACGGGGAGTTCTTATGACAATAAAAAAAAAAATAAAAAAAACAAACAGACAAACAAAGCCGCCCGGTGTTGGTTTACTGATGGCCGTCTAAAAAATAATGTGATTAGTGGCAGTGGTTAGCACTTCGGACTATGGACCGGGAGACCCGGGTTCGAGTCCCAGCCGAGGCAAGCGGGATTTTTCCAACCTACGTCGGCTCCTACCCAGAGCGGGTGTGCTATGGGCCCAGTGGGGAGGCTGTTGCCACACAGCCGAGATTCACCCACTTCACGGGTGCGACTTTGGGGGTGCTTCTCTTGGTATGACGGGTCTTATGATATGGATGATTACACGGCCGGCACCGCAGGTGCCGTAGTTCTCGGGCCTGGTTAATGCCGGGATATTTATGACAGGAAGCGTGGAATGCGGCCCTGTCCCGCAGTCCCAAACCACACGGACCTCCATAGCATCATCTTACCATCATCCTCATCTCCATCATCGTGCATAATAAAACTTGCCCCAACTTCCGAGCCCTCCGTGGATTCCACCCATTACCTGGGAGGAACACCACTGGAGCCGGCAAACGAGTTGGGGCAGCAAAAACAAACAAACAAACAAAAGCAGTCCGTTGTTGGTTTACTGATGGCCTTCTATAAAAATAATGTGACTAATAGCAGCCTTCTAAGGGGAGACGGGATAGCCGAACAGTGGTAGAGCGCTGGACTTTCAGTGCTCGGATCGTGAGTTCGAATCCCCGCCAAATATTTATTCTGGTCTTTTTCTCGTTGCCCCGTCCTTGATATCACCCTTACGTGGTAGAAAAGAACGTTGAACTCCCAAACACCCACCCATCCACTCGCAGCTTGATATCCAAGATAAATGTAATCTCTACTTGGGTTTTCATACGTTCAGTGAAATGAACTGACATGAAAGGAAAACACAGTATACGGATTAATCTGCACTGACGGAGGTCGTAAATTCTACACAACGACACTGAACTAAAGCAAACTAAACAAGTATACACTGAAAGTTAGTGCGGAAAACCAGTCACACACACACACACACACACACACACACACACACACACACACACACACACACACACACACACATACACACGCATATACACACACACACACACACACACACACACACACACACACACACATACACACACACACACACACACACACACACACACACACACACACACACACACACACACACACACATACACACACACACACACACACACACACACACACACACACACACACACACACACACACACACACACACACACACACACACACACACACACACACACATACACACACACACACACACACACACACACACATCCCAGTTCCCGGATCTCACGACTCAGGAAGCCACCTGACACCCGAGACAACAGGGTCAACGGACCGTGACCTTACCTCAGGGTCACGTCGCCTTCTCCTGTCGTCACGCCACGCCACGCTGTGTGGAAACTCCCGATTGCCACTGTCGCTGCGTAGATTCTCGCGCCGTATGCCTATTGCTCATCAGCTGCATTTCCATTATGCTCTGGTTGTCGTAAACCCAGAGTACATTGTGTTCATTGTCTGTTTTTTTTTTATGTTTCGGTTAAGATCCGGATCAATTTTTTTCCAACTGAATAGACCAATTGTCAAGCTTTCTTTCTGTTTTTTGTTGTTGTTGTTTTTTTTTTGTTTTTTTTTTTTTAGTCGTTGCTGTTTTTTAATTCGGTCATGGTCGGAGTCTTATACATTCTCTTACCTTGTGGATAAACAGGCCATCCTCCATTTATTTATTTATTTATTTATTTATCTAATTTGCATGTGGTTGATTTGTGTAGTGTCTTACCGCGTTTACTGTCGTGCTCATTCTTTTTATTGTTGTTGTTGTTGTTGTGTTGTTGTTGTTGTTGACCACCTTTATGGCCGCGGAAAAGGATTGAGGAAGTCCTGTTTCCCAAAGCTTTCTTCACTATTATTTTCAAGGCTGAGATCGAGGAAGACTTTGTTTCTTTATTGTTTGTCTTGTCTGGTTGAGTGGTTGTTGTTGTTTGGCTTTGTAGTTTTTAAGTTTCTTTTTAGGATTTTATCAGTTCTGGTTGTTGTCGCTTCCTGTTGCGCAGTTTGTCGCACTGCTATCTGTCTGTATCTACCTGTTCAGCTACACCGGTATGCGGAAAAAAGCAATATGTAAATAAAGTAGACTTACCCCTTGAGTTCCAGTAATGCAAATCTCGGTATTACGCGATTCCAGGAAACAAACTTGCACACAAGCAAAAATAATTATCACTGCAAGAACACGCGGGTGGGGTGGGTGGGTGTTTGGGGGTTTAACGTCCTTTTCCACCACATAGGGTGATATCAAAGACGGGGCAACGATGAAAAAGCCAGCACAAATATTTAGCCCCAGCGGGGATCGAACTCACGACCCGAGCATTAGAAGTCCAACGCTCTACCATTCGACCACCCCGGCTCCCCGCAAGAACATGCACTTAACAAATCATGGAGTATATTTACAAGAAGAAGGAAGCGAAATTCTATACAAGGAAAAACGGATATCACTGCATGCAAGAACACGCACATGTAAACAGATGTGGCCTATATCAGAGAGACTACATTACCGGTAATGTACACTCTCTGCCTATATTTACTAGGAGAAGGAAGCGGCTCTGATGCATTTCACTAGAAACAGCCCAGGGCAACGCGAGCGTTGATCATTACAAACAGTTTGCCGTGGTGATAAATATCATGTTTTATCTGTAGGATCTGTAGTTTTGTCATTTGGATGACAACATTTTCTTTTCCTCTGTCGTAAGGACATCATGAGGTACTGCCAAGCGAAAGGTGACTCTCTCGTTAATTTCTAATGGACGACTCCATGACTCCTGTCAATCAAAAACCTGTAAATCAACCCCCCCCCCCCCCCCCCCCCCCGCTCCCCGAATTCAGCCAATCGCGTCCCGCGGCACATGGTATGGTCTGGCAAACACTACGACGAGGGGTGGGTGGGTGTTTGGGGGTTTTAACGTCCTTTTCCACCACATACGGGTGACATCAAAGACGGGGAAACGATGAAAAAGCCAGCACAAATATTTTTAGCCCCAGCCGGGATACGAACTCACGACCCGAGCATCAGAAGTCCAACGCTCTACCGTTCGGCCCCACTAGGACGAGGAAAGCACATGAGGAAGATTGATATGACTGAAACATGGGGGAAAAAGTAGTAAGTCCATTGACGTCATTTGAGGAAAGAGACCATTACGTCAATCTCTTTCATCTTGAAAACACCCCTTTTCCCATACATAATGACGTCATGGAGTACTGTGTTTTGTCAATACACATCAGAGTATAGGGGCGGGGTTTGGCCTCGATCGGGGCTTGGCGAGTGGAGTCGTCTATTGACGCCGGTCAGGTTTGGGAAGAATTTCGTAGCACCATCTTTGCATCCGTTCAGACTTCGTGTTCGTCATTTTTCTAGCATTGGATCCCGACTTCCGGTCAACATTTGCGCGGGTCTTCTTCAAGTATCCAAGCTGCAACGTCCCTTCTCCCGCGTGCCCCTACTCCACCCCATTCTTCCCTAGCCTGTTTTGCCAACTTCCCGTCGTGTCGTGACCGTTAAACAGTCACGGATCTGTGATCAGTGGACCGTGTCCGCGCGCGGCACTGTGTTATCCTCATCCCTAGCCCCGACACAGTAATTTCACAAGGTAACTGCGTGTTTTGTCATATTTGTCAATTTTGTTGGTGGTTTTCGATGAGTTTGTTTTGCAGCTGTCTTGGTCTCCTTACGGTTGGTTGTTGTTGTTGTTGTTGTTGTTGTTGTTGTTGTTGTTGTTGCTGCTGCTGCTGCTGCTGCTTGTTTGTTTGTTTTCAAAACTTTCTTGGGTTTTGACTGCGTAGTTTACTTTCCTTCGGATTTCTTTCTTTCTTTCTTTCTTTCTTTCTTTCTTTCTTTCTTTCTTTTTCTTGTTTTTGAAAGTACCCCTAATGTAAACAGGTACATGTATATCGGAAGGACGCATGCGCTGTGTTCATGATTCTTATCAGTGTGATTTCATGAGCTCCAATATGTTGAAAATGTCGACTGAAAAACCACGGTAAAGAAGGTTGAGTCATGCCAAAGGAGTTTGAAGGACAGGTTGCTATTTCTAACGAAAGTCAATGTGGCATTTTTCAGATTAAAAAAAAAAAAAACAGCTCAGAACTCCCTCAGAATTTCCAAAGATATGGAAACCGAGAATAGGACTTTTAGCCGTTGAGAGGGAGAGAAATTAATTTGTGGTTTAACATTGTATACAGATCCCAGCACAGAAAGAAAAGGGGAAAATGAAAAGTTGGAACGGGGTAGGGCAGATAGAAGGAAACGGGAAGTGGCGACACTGTGCGAGCCCCCCTCCCCTCCCCCCCACCCCCACCATCCCCCCCCCCCCCCGTCCCCACCCCCTCCCTCCCTCCCCCCCCCCCCAACAAAAAGAAGCACGCACCTCACAATGTGATTCTGGTCACCTGAAAGAGAGTCCGGTGCGTAGTACGGCCTGTATGAGTAGGTGTTTTGGTCTAGGTGACCTCGTGAGGCATTTTTTTTTTTAAACCTCAATTGTAGGCCCGCTACAAGCCACAAAAACTGAAATGTTTCTTGTTTCTGTGTTTTGTTTAAATTTATTTTCATATTCTTCTCTTCTTCTTTTTTTTTTTTCTTTTTTTTTTTAACTTGGCTGAGCGTACATTTTTCATTCGTTCTGAATACAACACTGAGCACACTCAATCTTCATCTCCTGGGAAGAGCTCACTCCTATAATAAGCTTACTTCACAATATGTTGTTAGCCCGAAACGTGGCAGGCATCATTCGATTAACAAAGCCGACTATTTACCCAACGGCCGCCGGTAATCCTCTCCCCCGTCTTGTGCTAGCAGACCCCATGCTGGGAAGACTCGGTCACAAAGCCGGTGAGTGTCTATTGAGGCGACATCCCGGTCCCGTGTTCTGATTGTGTCTCTACTGTACTTCGTGACCATTACGGTAAGAGGTGATGCTGTGAGTGAATGAGGATGTAGCCCATAGTTAGCGGCCTAATGCTGACGCCCATGGGTTGTTTGTTATTCGGGACAAGGACGTCCTGTGCCCTAGCTATACTATCTGGACACTTTACCGCATGAGCGTGCTCGGGTCGCGAGTCCGTATCCCGGCTGGGGCCAGATATTTGTGCTGGCTTTTTCATCGTTGCCCCGTCTTTGATATCACCCGTATGTGGTGGAAAAGGACGTTAAACCCCTCAAACACCCAAACACCCCACCCCACATGAGCGTTTTCCGGCCATTTTGGGGAGTATACGAGCTGCAAGGCGCATCAGTCAGTCACACGTTGTTTGGGATAAGAACATCCCTTGTCTAGCTATCAGGACACTTTACCATCTGAACACTGAGCACTTCGGGGAATCTGCATGCTGCCCACATCAAGATGGAGTTTCAATGAGCTACAGCGGACGAGATGAATAATAATAATAATAACCGAGTATTGTATAGGCGCTTTACCCAATTTCATGAATCGGCTCAAAGCGCCGCGAACTGAACCCAACACGCACGCTCACGTGAATCACACGCATTCTCTCACACACTGGACATAAACACATTACAGTCACGTGGTGCAGAGGGTCAGCTCAGTTATTTAAGTTTCGGAATTTAGAATTGAATTTTTTTTTTGTTTTTGTTTGTTTCAAATTTGGTGGGCTGAACATTTCCAAAGCAGAGGGGTGGAGGAAGCCGGAGTATCCGGAGAGAACCCCCGACGATCGGCTCGAATGAACGGTGCCACATACGAGAAGGAAAAGGTCTTCGCCCCGAGTGAGACTCGAACCCCTGACCTCTCGCATTGGTGACAAGTCTCTTAGCCACTAGACCACCGACCGCCTCAGGGACTAAACTGTAGTACACGAAGGAAAATTTCTTTTAGAGGGCCTCGAACCTGACCTCTCGCATTTGCGACGAAATCTCTTAACCACCAGACCAACGACCGCCCCGGGTGGACAAGCTAGAACGGACACATGCAGGTCAAAGAATACAACTGCACGAGGCCTCAAAATCCTATACATTCCCTATTGTCCTCAGGCATCATAGTCACCCCCTAAAAATGCTTCAAAAGGTACCATGCACAGATCATTCAAGGGCACGTGCTTGACAGGTGTTTAAAAAAAAAATGAATCTCTTTTTTTTCCGCTCAGGCTTCACTGGTGTAATGCTAGTCTACTTTCTGTTTTGGCAAGAAAGCCACTTCACTCAAATCCACCCATGACACCTTTGCCTCTCTCGTGCGCAAAAAGTCCAAGCTTCACTGGCAGTTTGCCTCCTATTGCTACCTCCTGGCATGCACCTTGTCCTACCAAATACAAAAATCACGGAAACCAGTTTATTTGTTTTTATCAGACAGCAAAAATCGCTACAAACTGGCACACCCACAAAACAGGGTAAATCAAACAAGCACTACCCTTGACCCATGCTCAATATGTGTCCTTACGCCTGCACAGACCCAGCCGGGTCACGGCCACAAAAGGAGCCTGCACAAATTCTGACATCGAGTAGGTATGACTTCGGTGTGTCAGCCTACGGAAGAGTAAACTTCACAGCAGCCTCGACTGTTTTTAGGAGGCTGGGATGGCAGTGGGGGAAAGAGGTCAACGATAATAAAATGTCACAACTCATGAAGCAAAACAAAGCAAGGCCAGCAAGGTCACACGTAGTCGGTGACAATCTCGCTTGTACTCGTTCACACACACACACACGCACGCACGCACGCACGCACGCACACGAATTTCAGTAAACCGTCGGCATCTCTAACAATTAACAATCAGGCAATAAATTTTAAAAAAATGAATTAAAGGAATTGCATCGTTTCCCTGTCCCTCATGATCAGTGCACACACACACACACACACACACTCTCTCTCTCACACACACACACACACACACACACACACACACACACACACACACACACACACACAGAGAGAGAGTTCAGTAAGACCGTAGTACAGCCGTCTCTAACAATTAACAATCAACCCATATTAAAAAAAAATTAATAAATAAATAAATTGCATCGCCTCCCTGTCTCCCGTGACAAACGCACCGCATTCACAGCTTTCAAAAAGGCCACGCGGTCAAAAAAATTATAATAATAAATAAACTGAGTGCAGACACAGAGACCGTCCCACACAAAAACAGCATCTACGGCTTGTGAGAGGAGGACAGCGATCTAGGCTGTTTGACAACTACCTTACGGTGCAGTGACACGTGTCTCAACGTCACGTGTTTGCACCTGACTTTACGTCACCAAAAGCACTCTTAGAAGCTGAAGTGCAGGCGCGCATTTATCACGGTGTGTAGATTGTAGGAGACTGTATGCATGCACTCACGCTGGATTTCAGTGCAGTCTATAGACAACTGTCCTGACTTTCTTCTGCAAATGCGTGCGCGTTTGAAAGATTATTTGCCTGTCAGCACCAATGTGTGATCTACATTTTATGTGCATATAATTAGACTATATACCTAGGCGTCTCTCTTGTCTGCGCTTTCAGCAGACGTATAGGCAGGGTCAGTCTCACGATGGAGTTTTGCACCATCCTGTGCAATAAAACTACTTTCTCATAGAGCTAACTTTTCCTGAGTAGCCCACATTCGGAAAAGTAGAATTCTTGATTCAAGGGAAAGCACTCATTTTTGCCAAAGTTAATCATTCTTGTTAAAGTCTGTATGTTCGTAACGTCGTTGAGATTTAAAAAAAATAAATAAATAAAGCTCCCGCGAGAGGGAGGGGGTCGTCCCTTAAGTACCCACTTTATTATTTATTATTGTTAGTCAAAATTATACATTTGTTTTATCGCTCCTTACTCTGTAGCAAACGACAACCGATATTTTAACCGGACACATAACACGTGTAGGTTTCATTGCTTTCTGTAACAGCTATAGAAAAGAAAAAAGAGAGAGAAAAAAAAACACGCTGGGTGCGGTCGCTTTAAACACTTCTTCCTATTGAAAGGTTCTGCGGTGGCAATGGTGACCAAAAAAAATTATGACGCGTTCTTCTTGAATAACTGCTCTCTCTCTCTCTCTCTCTCTCTCTCTCTCTCTCTCTCTCTCTCTCTCTCTCTCTCTCTCTCTCTCTCTCTCTCCCACGCGTGTCTGAGTGAATTAAATATTATCCTCACGATGATGATATAGTTTTGTTCGTCCAGTACATGGGAAGGACACTGACAAAATAGTCCACAGTCATGATGTGTGGACATTTCCACTTTCTTTTTCGTTACTGGTGTCAAAAAAAAAAACGGACACGCGGGAAGTCCCGTCTGCTTTTCCCTAAGGAAGGTCCTATTTTCCCATATTTCAACGCATGCGTGTAGTTTGCATTAAGTCAGGCCTGTCACCTAGTACCTAGACATGAACATTCATCCCATTCTGCCCAGTGGTACTGGACATTCTGAAAGACCCCCCCCCAAAAAATGCCTTCCTTATTATTGAATACTTACAAACGTCCTTCACTGACTGACTCTGTGTGTGTGTGTGTGTGTGTGTGTGTGTGTGTGTGTGTGTGTGTGTGTGTGTGTGTGTGTGTGTGTGTGTGTGATGGCGCATGTATGTACAACAAGTATATTTTTGACAAGAGCGGTGTTGCCTCTATCTCTGATATGTCTGGCTCAGTAAGTGGTCTTGCAGTACCCACCCGCTCAGAATGTTACTACCACTTTATTCATTGTTAGCTTGCTAAGTGTTATGCATGAACTTTTTGCTCACTTGTTATACTACTCTGTGTGCTTCACTAATTAGTTTATAACTACTAAGGCTGGATGCACACCTCTGATGTCATGATTTGACACACCAGACAGGTTTTGGTGCACACATCGTAGTCAGCCAGCGCACACATTTCGTCAACATTCTTGCTAGACAAGCAGATGCGCCACCCTTAACTTAGATACAGAGCTCTGATGCTATGATTTGATACATCACACTGGTTTGGGTGCACACATTGTAGTCAGGCGCCTGTCGACAAACATTTTTGTTCGGCATGGTTGCTAGACAAACACAAGCTTCACAAGCCCCGCTGTCGTCTGGGTGTGCTAGGTATGACAGATGCATCAAAGATGCATGAGACAAATGAGGTTTTATCTTCTTCGCCTGTGCGCATACAATTTTGGCGTAACCAGGCGTCTTCGTGTGCCATTGTCGTGATGCAGGAATGTCACACACACACACACACACACACACACACACACACACACACACACACACACACACAAAACACACACACACACACACACACACACACACACACACACACACACACACACACACACACCTTTCCATTAAAAAGCAACTAATTATGACAGGTTTTTCCAGGTTTCCACCACGATGTCGACTCTTCTCTGTGTTGGGTGGATGGGTGGGTGGGTGTGTAACTTCTTTTTCCACCACGTTTGTGTGATATCAAAGACGGGACACAGACAAACGGCCAGCACAAATACTTGGCCCCAGCCGGCCAGGATTCGAACTCACGACCGTGCAAAACAGCGCTGTTTTTGACAGACGGTTTCACAACTCTAATGTGCAACTACGACGACAGCATATTATGTTGTGTACACCATGGAGGGGATTCCGGAATGCACGTGCACCGACTCAGGTAGTCAAAAACTGGTCGTTTTGTTACGTTGTTTCTCTGTAGAGAGTTAAAACACAGCGGTCTCGTGTCCTTTTCCGTGTTAACTCTTGATAGGACGTGTTAAAAAGAACAAGCCACTGCACGTTAGTAGGAGCCACTTCAAGCCACTAAATCACGCAAGGCGTAGGCCTTCCCCGATTGGTCCGAGACCGCGGCAGGTTGCATAATAGTGGCTTGAAGTGGCTCCGAGTGATCGGAAAATTTCGAGTAAAACCATGGGTTTGTAAGAGTTAAGGACTTTAAGCGTGCGAGTGCTCCTCAAGAGCCCCCTCCCCCCCCCCCCATGTACTACAAAGTGCTGAAGGTCACCACAACCGTAATTAGGGTGAGCGGTGGTCTAATAGGTAGTGCGTCGGATTTAGCCGCTGCGCTACTGAACGGCCGTCACCAATGCCACGGCGATGAAGCGTGGGTTCGAGCCCAGGTCGAGCTTGTGATATGAAGATACCGGTTTTTCCTGGCTACCGGGCTGCTCATATATATATATATATATATATATATATATATATATATATATATATATATATATATATATATATAGGATAGGTACTTCGTAAGACGCGCTTCCCCCGAGCGAAGCAGCCCGAATTTCCTGTACGGGATAATAAAGTAGCCCCCCCAAAAATTACTCGCAATTCGGCGAAATATTTTGTTCCAGTTGCTCAAAGCGTTGGGCCATGTAACACGGCAGTCTCCTGTGCTTTCCCACCGCTGTCACGACTAGGGGCTTATTGTGTTTACCCTGTGACGAGCTTTTCCAGAATTCCCGATCTATTAATACACCAGGATTTTCCCCCCCACCACTGCGCGCCCTAAATATTTCTTTTCAGCCCGAGCTCTCAGGTTTGGGGAGGGCATCGGGGCTGGGGGAGGGGGGGGGGGGGGCGGTTATACGGTTGACAGAAAGGAAGGCGTTCACGTGACAAGTCATGCAGCTTTAGAAACAAGGGGAAAACCCCTGCTTTTGCTGAATACTTTCCTCCGTGTGTGACCTCCCCCCCGCCCCCTCCTCCCCCCCCCTTTCGTCCCAGAGAACTGGTTGAAGCTGAAATAAACGGGTGAAGAAGGTAATTTTACCTGAGGTAGACTGGAAGGTAAGGTCACCATTCAGGTGGAATGAATAGGGATAGGGGCACGGTGGGGGCGGTGGGGGGGGGGGATACATGCCTTATGAGGTGGCCAATGTCAAGGTTGAGAAACTCGTGCATACTATCTTACCTGGCGCCTCCCCCCCCCCCCTCTCTCTCTCTCTCTCTCTCTCTCTCTCACTCACGCACGACCTGACACACACCGACCGACTGTTCTGGGTGGGTACCCGCCCCCTGTGCCCCCTGATCCCTTCCCCCCACCACGTTTACATCCAAATACTACTGACTAGTGATACTAAGGGGGAAGTCAGTGGAAGGGGCAAATGAAATGCTCTCCACGAGACAGGTTTGAGCCATTGTTTGTGACCGCGTCAGTCGAGCAATACGTGACCGTAACCTTTCCTTAGAAAAACCGCAACGGATTGATTGACTCCGCTCTGTCCGTCCGTCCGTCCGTCCACTGCGCTTCAGTACTGACGCTTGCCAAGCACCCACGTGAAGCTAAACTTGACACGCCGTGGAGAAAAACACGAAAAACAACAACAAAACTTTCACTACCACTGAAGACAACTCTTGTTCTGAAGAGCGGGTTTGAATGCTACCTGAGCAGCAGACGACACTTCTCCATTTCTGCGCAGACGACAATAAACGTCTAGCTTACGGCTGATGACATTGTCTTCTCGCCCCAGGTGTTACAGCAAGAACGAAAGTTGTGTCCGTGTCTGGGATAAATACTTTCACAGCTTCAAGTCTGTCTGTGTGTGTCACGTGTGCGTGTGTGTGTGTATTCCAGGTACTAGTGATGCATTTCCTGAACAGGACACAAGCAGTTTAAAGCCGGTGCTTTTGTTTCAACGTCAGAGAGGAAGAGTTATTGCTGGAAAACCTTGCCGGTGCGTAATACGATACTCTTCGCTTGTATCTTTTTCCGCCACGGTTCACTGAACGTGGCTTGTCTTCTCCGTAAACTTGCAGAGGGAGAGGAGAATAAACTGAGAAAAAAAGCAGACTGCTTCGGGTTCGTTTGCGTGGGGTCGGTAACTTAACCGAAGGTTGTCACTTTTGTCAATGACTTTTTGCCTGAGAAGGTAAAATCAAGACAAGCGGAGAGTACACAACACGTTTTGCTGCACGGCCGGGCGTGTAAGAAAAGTGACCGGTGTTCTGCATCGAACTCGAGAAATGTGACATCAAACTGACCGCAGTCAGTGGTAAAACACAAGGACAATCAGCGAGGTGCGTCAGACCTAGCATCTCTGCTTGACCCGGCGTCAGGTTCACTGAGGTGTGACGACCAGGCATTTACTGAAGCGTGGAGAGACAGCTGTGGTCAAGAAATCCACGACAGAAGCCCTAAACGGTATTTTTGAAAGTCAAAACTCAGGTAAGACTATAACGCAAGCATCAGTGATTTGTGCTCTCTCTCTCTCTCTCTCTCTCTCTCTCTCTCTTTTATGTCACAAGATGTTTAATCTTCCCACAGTTTATATCTTATGTCACACAATGTTTAATCTTCCCACAGTTTATTCTCGCCCATTCCTACATGTATTGACATAACTGGTATGTTCATCACGCTTTTTAAATGTTCCTGTCCTATTAGAGTGTAGTTTTATTTCCTATGGTTTTATAGCTATTTTGCTTTTTTCCTGTTGCATTACATCTGTGTGTGTGTGTGCGTGCGTGCGTGCGTGCGTGCGTGCGTGCGTGCGTGCGTGCGTGCGTGCGTGCGTGTGTGTGTGTGTGTGTGTGTTTCTATTTAGATACATACTACTAGAAACAGCAACGGCAGGTATGAAAATTGACTGTTTCACGTTAACTACCTCTACCGTTGAAAAACAAAGTTTTCTTGATTCTTGACTCTCTCTCTCTCTCTCTCTCTCTCTCTGTGTGTGTGTGTGTGTGTGTGTGTGTGTGTGTGTGTGTGTGTGTGTGTGTGTGTGTGTGTGTGTGTGTGTGTGTGTGTGTGCTCCAGTATGAAACCAAAAGCCAGAAAAGTCGCACGAGTTCTGACGTGCGATTGTTTTCGAACACTACTGGGATCGCCATTCGGTGAACAACTTCATTCATGCGTTCTTTCGATCGTATGTTAGCATCAACAGAATCTCGCAGGTAGCAGAGATTTCAAGAAGATGACTGTGATTTTTTTTAATCCTACGAACGATAACCTGCTCCCCCCCCCCTCTCTCTCTCTCTCTCTCTCTCTCTCTCTCTCTCTCTCTCTCTTTCTCTCTCTCTGTTTCAAGAAGATGACTGTGTGATTTATCCTACGAACGATAACCTGCTCTCTCTCTCTCTCTCTCTCTCTCTCTCTCTCTCTCTCTCTCTCTCTCTCTCTCTTTCAAGAAGATGACTGTGTATTTTTTTTTTTAGCTCTCTCTCTCTCTCTCTCTCTCTCTCTCTCTCTCTCTCTCTCTCTCTCTCTCTCTCTCTCCACACACACACACACACACACACACACACACACACATCGATCCTAAAGCTGACAATTACCTATGCAGGATGTCAGGTGTGGTGCAGTGTTAGAGCGAAATGATTACAACGAACTGGTCCTGGCGACCCTATCATTACCTTGTGGTGGAGTTCACGACTGAAGATGCATAGGGTAACCCAGACTAGCAACACACTAGCAACACGTTTTAGTTCCTATTCTGACATTCCCACAGTCACAGTCTAGAGTAGGTCATTGCCAGGTCAAACAGGCGATCGGGAAAAACCGGTGTTTTCATTTCAGTTTTCATTTTATTATTCACCGGGTCCCCGTCTTTGCGGGGGAATTCGGGCTGCCTCACCTTGGGGAAGCCCCTATCTGTACGAACAGCGCCATTCAGTCCCCCCCCCCCCCCTTACTTTTTGTTTCCATTTCACCGGCCCAAGTGGCTCTCGTCTTCTTCGAAAGATGGATATGGGATCTTTACCGTGCACATCTGATCTTGTGCGTACGCTGTGTCCAGGAAGGGGATACAGGTAACGCTGTTTGAGTATGCTTGTGAGTTGGACTCTATGGGGAACTTGAAATCCCATCCTTTTTCAACGAGGGGGGAGGGGGGATGAGGAGTGGGAGTGGTGGAGGGGGGGGGTGCGTGTAGCCGAGCTGGTAGAAAGCTGGATTTTGAAAGCTCGCGTGGTGAGTTTGAATGTGCTAAGCGCCAGATATTTGTGCTGGTTTTTTGTTGTTGTTTTTTTTTTCCGCGGCGAATCCACGGCCGCCTCTGGTATCACCCTAATGGCGTGTCACACGGAAAAGGCCGTTAAAACCCCAGATACCCAAAACTCGACCACACAGGAGATTTAACCGGTGTTCTAACACCGTGCGTCGGCGCGACAGTTCAGCCAGCGCGCATACCGCAAGGTAATGTCCCCCAAGTCGGCTCTCAGCGTTAAGCTCTTCTGTATCCTTGGCCTGTCAGACAATTGCAAGTGGCATTCTGTGGAAAAGCATCCCCAGTTCAACACAGGCCCTGTTGACCCTGTTTCTTATCTCCATCAGCAAATCAGTCCCTGGATTCCCATGGCTCGGCAAATTGTTGTGGATCTTTAGATTGCAATCTCTCTCTCTCTCTCTCTCTCTCTCTCTCTCTCTCTCTCTCTCACACACACACACACACACACACACACACACACGCCATGAGCCAACCGGCCTAACTCAGAATAAAATAACTGTGCAACACTGATTGCAACATGTTCGTCGCAAGTTCGCAAGATGACGAAATTCTGCTGTTAAAACTGTCACCGTTGAGAAACTGAGAAACTGTTATCCAATGTTGCTACTCGCAAGTTCGCAAGATGACGAAATTCTGCTGTTCAAACTGTCACCGTTGAGAAACTGATAAACTTTTATCCATCTCTCTCTCTCTCTCCCGCCCCCCCCACCACCACCACCACCTTCAGGCGATGCTTTCCCTTTTGTGTGTCGTGCAGACCAGACACGGAGTCTGTCCTCAATTTGTCTGCACGACTCAGCGTTAGTACAGTTATTCCAGTCCGTTCCCAAGTCTCGCGTCTTAACCACTGTTCCGTGGCGGTCCCCACTCAAGTAACTCTCTTCTGTTCGCTTGTGAGGGGTGTCTGTTAGGGGTGAACGGAGCCTGAGTGGGGGTGGAGGTATGGGATGGGGGTTGGGAAGGACAGGACGGGGTACTCAAAGGTTGGAAGTGAGGGGTGGGGGGGGGGTTAAGAGGTGAAAGGGGACGGCTAGGAAACCACTCATTGGCTGTGTTCATTTTACGCCGTTTTTTTGTTTATTTTGATTTCTATATTTCCCGTGCGAAAACTCAAACTGCGTCAGATGGGATGAGCGCGTTGAGACTGAATGACACCATGATACCATCCAGTTGTTGTTGTTGCTGCTGCTGCTGCTGTTGCTGCTGTATGCATTTTTGTTTCCATATTACTGGCAACGGTGGATGGGCAACCGAAATAGCTCAGTCGGCTTGGCCGTCGTATTCGTGCGGCGAATGAAATGATCGAAGCACGATACCCGTTGAAGGCAAAAAAATTGTGCTGATTTCTAACGTTTCCATTTTCCTTTGGCCGTGTGAACAGGCTGGACCTGTCTCCGCCACTTGTCTATCGCCGTCAAGGACAAATCAAATGTGACCGACCTGTCAGTCCGCCGCCTGAATTGAAAAGTGTTGAAGTGAACTGTTTGGTGAGGGCAGCCTCTTTTCCCGTTGGGTCAGTGTTCAGTGAGGTCAGATATCAATTTGTTCTTCCTTCAGTAACTAGTGCAAGGAAAAGGTTCGAACTTCGCGGAGGCTCAATGTGTTTGTACGTGTATACACCAATAGAGTAAGTCTGTAGGGTGTGGGAGGAGGGGGCGGGGGGGGGGGGGGGGGGCGTTTGGTGAGTCAACAGAGGAGACATGTTGGAGTGAAAGGTGGTCAAATGGAAAGTCAACAACTGCTAGTGGACATTCGTGCACAGAAGTGGACTGGACATCTCGTTTGACCGACACATTCTGTCGGAACGCTAGACCCCCAAACGCCACGAGTCAAAGGCCAAGCGGTGACCTTAAAAGAGCAGCTCCACCCGTTTGACCGTCGTTCGCACTGGACTCGTGTTTGCACCTGCAACTTTTAGTTTCAGCTTGGCGCTCCATGGCAATGCAGCCACGTCGTTGCCATAATGTATTTGAAAGTTGACAGTTTCATGCTGGTCATATACACCTTAAACACCCCCGACCCAGTCGCAAACCCCCAGAACAGTAATGTCTGAAGTTGATCCCCGTCTTTGATATCACCCTTATGTGGTGGAAAAGGACGTTAAACTCCCAAACATCCACCCACCCCCACCCCACCCACCCACCCACCCCTGAATTTGATCGTTTCAGACTAACTGATCATGACCGATATGGGCTGTCAGTCCATTCATAATGGGGAGGGGAGCCGGGGTGGTCGAATGGTAGAGCGTTGGACTTCTAATGCTCGCGTCATGAGTTCGATCCCGGTTGGGGCCTAATATTTGTGCTGGCTTTTTCATCGTTGCCCCGTCTTTGATATCACCCTATGTGGTGGAAAAGGACGTTAAACCCCCAAACACCCACCCCCACCCACCCATAATGGGGAGTTGGAGGGGGGGGGGGAGGGGCATACAACTCGGCCCGTGTGGTGGAAAATGTACGATAACATGACGATTATCATTCATAGCACGCCATGGCAGCGAAACCATGACCGGAAGAATCAGTTCTCCAGCTAAATGTCCTTAAAAAAAGGATCGAACTTTCACGAAACGCCCACCTGTTTTCATCAACTGGCAGGGACTTGTGTGCACCGAGTTAGGTCACCATGACCAAGGGAGGAATCCTTGTAACGTGACTGATCTACGCCAGTCTAGGGGGGAGCCAGGGTGGCCGAATGGTAGAGCGTTGGACTTTCAGTGCTCGGGTCGTGAGTTCGAATCCCGGCTGGGGCCAAATATTTGTACTGGCCTTTTTTCTCTCGTTGCCCCGTCTTTGATATCACCCTAAGTGGTGGGAAAAGACGTTTAACTTCCAAACACCCACCTCACCCACCCCATGCCAGCCTAGAGTCTACAGTGTTTGTCCGCCTGGCACCTTGCCAGGATCAGATACGCTGTTTGTCACCGAAGTGCCGATATGTAACATGAGATAAGCGAGCTTAAGTTCTCGACAGGATACGCAAATTTCGTTTGCGCGCAAGGACGCAGAGTTAAGCCAGATATCATTCCCAGAAAAAAAATGTCTCATCGCTGAACGGATACGCCTGCTCAGTGGGTCTGTGAGATAAAGCATTAGTATAGTTGTCCCTTCATCAGTTTAGGCGCCGAAGTGACTAGCGTCAGTCACACTGCCCACGCCCGTGCCACGATCTCATTATTATTCATGGCGTACGTTATAAGTCGTATCACACGCCGCGTGGTCTTTTCTCGGTAAGACACGCGCATGTCACGAAAACAGTGGCTGCGTAATGTCAAGGACTGGAGGTTTACGGTGAATAAAAAGGTCATAAAAAGTCATTGCTCTAAGGTTGATTGTATCCATTTAAATCAATTTCTGGGGAGTCGGAACAGTCGAGAAGTAGAGCATTGGACTGTCAATCGGCCTCGGGTCGTAAGTTCGATTCCTGACTCGGAGCCAAAAATTTGTTTGTTTTTTTTCCTCGTTGTCTCGTCCTTTATGTCATCCTTATGTGGGGGAAAAGGACGTTAAACTCCTGAACAATCAACCAATCGGATCAAACGCATTATATGACTACAGTAGAGTTTGTTTGTTAGGTTTTTTTAGAGCTTGTCATCGCGGAAATAACAAACTGTAAATCACGTGCGCATGCCGGGATGTCACTTGCCACACACACACACACACACACACACACACACACACACACACACACACACACACACACACACACAAACTCGTTCTAACCTCACTACTGAAAACCCAAAGCGTTTTTTTTCCGGTGCTATTCGCTTTGAATTTGGAAAAACGCGGTTTTTGTCCCCCCCCCCCCTCCCACCCCCACCCCCACCCTCCCCCTCCCACCCACCCCCCACCCCCCACCCCCCCCACCCCCCCCCCCCCCCCCCCATGTGCTACTGAGTCAGCACCAAAACAGCTCAGAACGACCTGGAAGCACAAAACTATTAATATTAGAGCCGTGATATCCCCCCCCTCCCCTCCCCTCCCCTACCCTCCCCATGGTTTTACACAGCGAGCATGCCCCACGAAGCAAATCTGATTTGCAGTTACCTTATATTGTGAGCGATTGGGAGGGGGAGGGGATGAAGAGGGGGTAGGGGAGGGTGGCGGGGCGGGGCGGGGCGGGAGCGGGAGGGAGTAGGCAAGTAAGTGAAGTTACATCTAGCTTGGTGTCAGCTTTCATTCAGCTGATCCCTGCTAGAGAGGTGATTCAGAAATATGTACAGCGTTCAGGACAGTTTTTTTGTTTGTTTTTTTTTTTAAATCTTTCTTTCATTCAGCCTGTGAATGTCGGTGTCGAAGTGTGCCTTTGAAAGTCAGTCATGCGGCTAGGAGTATAATTCTGCCTGAGTTTAATGCGTGGGAAAACATTAACGGTGTCAGGCGATCAGTAAATACCAAAAAAAAAAAAAAAAAACCACATGGCTAGTGTGTATCTACATGTGAACGAACTTACACAAAATAACATACACTGTACTTACTTTTCTGTGATTAATGGGGGAGCCGGGGTGGCCGAATGGTAGAGCGTTGGGCTTCTAATGCTCGGGTCGTGAGTTCGCGTCCCGGCTGAGGCCAAATATTTGTGCTGGCTTTTTCATCGTTGCCCCATCTTTGATATCACCCGTACGTAGTGGAAAAGGACGTTAAACACCCAAACACCCACCCACGTACCCTGTGATTAATGTACCTACATAAGCACATCTTTTGTGTGCATGCGTATACCGAATCTGCAAGGCGAGTCGTCATATTCTTGTACGAATCATCCTTCATTTCATTTTTTTTTTTAACTTGCCAACTTGGTTCACCATACTAGTCAATTCACATTTGCAAGAATGAGATTAAAAGGACCCATTGTACCGGCCCCCGTAGTGTAGTGGTTAGCACTTCGGACTATGGACCGGGAGACCCGGGTTCGAGTCCCAGCCGAGACAAGCGGGATTTTTCCTACCTAGGTCGGCTCCTACCCAGAGCGGGTGTGCTATGGGCCCAATGGGGAGGCTGTTGCCACACAGCCGAGCTTCACCCACTTCACGGGTGCGACTTTGGGGGTGCTTCCCTTGGTATGACACGTCTTATAATGTGGATGATTACACGGCCGGCACCGCAGGTGCCGTAGTTCCCGGGCCTGGTTAATGCCGGGATATTTATGACAGGAAGCGTGGAATGCGGCCCTGTCCCGCAGTCCCAAACCACACGGACCTCCATAGCATCATCTCACCGTCATCCTCATCTCCATCATCATGCATAATGAAAATTGCCCCAACTTCCGAGCCTTCCGTGGCTTCCACCCATTACCAGGGAGGAACACCACTGGAGCCGGCAAAGAGTTGTGGCAGCAAAAAAATAAAAAAATAAATAAACAAAAATAAAAGGACCCATTGTAGTTTTTATTATGCCGGTGAAGCCGTGGAGGTTTTAAGAATTTCCGGGAATCGTGTCTACGTGTAGAGAAGCCACTTTGGATCTTACTTGAAATGTACTGACTAGTTGTTACAAGGTACTGCTCTCAGAGAAGAAAGGACTCACTGCGTCGCTCCCCCCCCCCCCCGTCCCCCCTGTCCCCCCACCCCACCCCCGCCACACACACACACACACACACACACACGCCTCTGCACCTCTTCCATTCCCCCCCCCCCCCCCCCCGCACAATGCAAGATGTGTTCAAGCCAGATTATGTTTTTCTAGTTCCTGTGAAAAACGCAATTTTCAACCGCGTACTCAAATATATATAGGGATTTACTTGAGGTGCTTTGCTAAGCCTTTTTGTCTCGCGCACACACAGGGTTTTCTTCTATCTTGCGTGCGCCATTTGGAATTTGGAATTCTCTTTCCCAGTGCGTTCGTCATGCATCTGATTTGCTTGATTTCAAAGCCAAACTGAAAACGTCCTTGTTCAGACTGCCCTACAACTAGATTCACCACAGATTTTGACCCACTCTGAGCCCTGTTGCTACAGTCGTGTGAGCCACATGTCAGTTGTACTTACTCTCGGACTCAGTCTCCAAGCCAGCAACCTCCGGTTTGACACGTCAGCATGCCTTTCACGTGTATGTATCTGACAAAGAGATCAGAAGGTTAAAAAAAAAAAGCGCTGCGTGCGGTTGCCAAGGAGGATTCGTTTTAGTCAGTGGGCGTGGCTACAGCCGTGTGAGCCACATGTCAGTTGTACTTACTCTCGGACTCAGTCTCCAAGCCAGCAACCTCCGGTTTGACACGTCAGCATGCTTCTCACGTGTCACCGTACACTTACGATAGATGGTAATTTTAGTGATACCATGAGCTGAGTTTAGTTGTTTCCATCACATACTGACGTGTGATCACATGGCTCTCGTCCTAGACTGGCGAAAACGAATACATGTACTTGTACTGTATACTATACTTATATGTACATGTATGTACGTGTGCTAGCATATTGTACGTGAAATTCAGGCTCCGCATGTAGAAGTCGAGGTTAGGGATTTTAGTCCCGGGATAGAGTCTAACCTCGAACTAAACTAGCTCTAGTGTTAAATTTTCTGTATTTTTTTTTTTTTTAAATCAGGACACGGGTCCATTCCAGCAAGACGCCTAAACCGTTATAGGAGGATTTATATCTTCCTTTCTTCACCTCCGTTTTTTTAATATAATTTTGTTTTGGGGTTTCGTTTGTCCTAGTCTGGGTTAGGCCCCTTAGCCTTGGGTTAAATTAACCTCGACTTTTACATACGGGCTCAGATGGTTAATGTCAGAACTAAGTGATGACATGTACATAATTATTATTATTACCAGTAAAACTTAGCTACAATGAAATATTGTTACACGCCTTTCGGTGACGGCTGTACGTATGAGTACCAACACGCTGCGATACTAAGCGCTTCCTACATGAATGGTTATGTCCCTTGCTGGAGGATGGGGCATTATGGGGTTCCGGTCGGAAACAGGTGCTCGAGAGATAGAGGATTTGAACCAGAGTTCGCGACTATCACTTTCCGTTGTCTCTTTACGTACTGCGTGTGCGGTCCTGGGGAAAGCTGTTGTACTTGTTTGGTTAGTTGGGTTTAACGTCCCAAGCCACAAGATGTAAGGGTGATATCAAAGACGGGGCAACGATGAAAAAGCCATCACAAATATTTGGCCTCAGCCGGGATACGAACTCACGACCCGAGCATTAGAAGTCCAACGATCTACCATTCGGCCACCCCGGCTCCCCTGGTATCTGGGGGGGGGGGGTGATTCACTGAAACTTATAGTCCATTGTTACCATGTTAGGACGATATCAGAGACTGAACAACCTAGCTGTCGTCAAACAAAAACCTAACACAGGTCTTTGGCTCCGGGGACTATAATAATAATAATAATAATGAGTATTGTATAGGCGCTTTGCCCAATTTCATGAATCGGCTCAAAGCGCCGCGAACTGAACCCAACACGCACGCTCACGTGAATCACACACATTCTCTCACACACCGGACATAAACACATTACAATCACGTTATTTAAGTTTCGGAATTTAGAATTGCATTTATTTTTCAAATTTGGTAGGCTGAACATTTCCCAAGCAGAGGGGGAGGAAGCCGGAGTACCCGGAGAGAACCCCCGACGATCGGCCCGAATGAACGGTGCCACATACGAGAAGGAAAAAATTCTTTGCCCCGAGTGGGACTCGAACCCCTGAGCTCTCGCATTGGTGACAGGTCTCTTAACCACTAGACCACCGACCGCCCCGAGCCAACTCAGGACCCAAACCTAGACTACCCGGCGTTCTGTCAGCAGGGCCATCGAGGCTACCTATCCTTTGTTTGAACTTCTTTGACCTTTCGGTCATATTCTATGTTCCACTCTCGGATAGACATACTGCTACTGCTGCTTGGTGCAGAAAGAAATGAATAACAGATACTTCCGTAGAAGCAGTACAAAACAACACGTCCGTCGGTCCCTCTTCCGGTGCCAAAACCGGGACAGACAACTCGTCCGACCTTCCTGGGGCTTCCTGCTCAAGACTTTCGTCCACCACCAAGGCGACGTGGGCTCTGACCCGCGGGGCTGGTGGTGGGAGATCCTGCACGCGGTCGCGCTCCTGGTAGGCCTTGAGCAAGTTGGCGTGGAAGAGTTTGATGCGATCGCCGACACGAATCCGGTAGTCTGCCTCTCCCGCCCGTTCCACGACCTCGTAGGGTCCTTGCCAGGCCATTTCGAGCTTGTTCCTCTTGGTAGGCAGCAGCAGCAGAACTCGACTGCCCACCGGGTACTCTCTATGAAATGACCAAACTTGCATTCAAATGTTTGCAGTATACAATAGCACGTGAGTGAGCACTCATCAAGACAGCCGCAGCCACAACCAGACGAACAGACACAGTGGAATATGCAAAGAAATTTTTGTTAAAAGTTGAGGGTGTTTATCACTGTCAGTTAAAGTGTCCATTTCATGAAATGAGCAAACTTGCATTCAAACGTTTGACTCTCAAATTCTCCAATGGGTATTTCGTGAAACGCCAACAGAGTTTTGCTCATTTCATGAAATGGCCAGTAGATTTGGCCGTTTCATAAGATGCGCAATTTTGCTGCGTTATTTCACGAAATGAGCAAAATCGGGCGTATTTCATGAAATGGACAGTTTCAGAAATTACGCGTAACATCTATATAGTACCGATGAACAAGTGACGAGGCTTTCTGTACGAGTGTGATCTGACACATGATTTCAAAGTACTTAGTGTACATCACGGCCCACACTCACGGATGGACACACGCTGGCATTTTCTGCGAAGGCACGCTGCACAATTAAAATTCGTCATATATAGGGTATGTTGTGTGCCCGTTTACTATAGCACCGCGATGTTAGTCTAGCGTGTTGTTTCGCTGCGGAGTTGCCATGGCTCGTAATATGTGAGTGTTTGTGGTATCTGGAGGGTGATTTGCTGGAACTTAAAATTGTTCGGACCGGCTGGGTTTTTTTTGTTGACTGCAGCTCGATATGCTTAGCATATCTTGTGGAAGTTTCTAGGCAGCTAGGTCTGCAATCTACAATCCTGATATGTTGAGTGTTACGTCGGTAATTGTTTTTTTTAAAGCAGTCGAAACAGCCAGGGTCGTTTGTTGTTGTTGTTGTTGTTCTCTCTCTCTCTCTCTCTCCTCCCCCCCCCCCCCCCAAAAAAAAAGATAGAGAGAAAACCATTTATTTTAACGTGAAAGAAAATCGCGCTAGCCTGTGACTGAGACAGGCCATTACGAAAATCTCTTTGATCAACGCATTTTTGTCTTGACCATCTTCGTCTCAATTTTGTTTCAGATCTCGCCCTAAAGACATGCCTGAACTGATAGACATGTCGGCTGCATCTCTATATCCCACGGTAAGTGAAGTTTGACGTCAGCATCACTTTCTGTCGCTTTCTTTTTCTGTGTAACCAGTTCGATACTTGTAATCTTTCATAACAATTTGCCTTCCTGTTTTTACATCCTGACAGGAAGTCCGTAACCTCTCGGGACACTCTTTACTCAGCGTTTTAATTGGACAGATTGTATTAAGTACTGTATGAACTACTTTATGAACTACTGCACGACTGAATCGACGACCTATTAGTTTTACTATCATTGTTAAGGAAGGGCGTTTGCAAATGAAACAAGATCCCAGACTTGACACATCACACCAGCGCTTTCATGGAAAGTAGTCCTTAACTTTTACATGACTGTAGATGTATGTGCACAAGCAAATGATTCAACACTTTGCCTGTGGATGGTGGATGTCTCAATGGTCTGAGCTAAGTAAACGTTCTTTTGTCCGCTACAACAGAGACTTCCAATGTGGGGGGGGGGGGAGCCGGGGTGGCCAAATGGTAGAGCGTTGGACTTTCAATGCTCGGGTAGTGAGTTCGAATCCCGGCTGGGGCCAAATATTTGTGCTGGCCTTTTCCTCGCTGCCCCGTCTTTGATATCACCCTTATGTGGTGGAAAAGGACGTTAAACTCCCAAACACCCATCCACCCTTGCAATGTGTGGGGCAAAGGAATCTGTGTACACTTCGTTTGACGTCAGCGGAATTTGTGATAATCGGATCGCCTCCCCCCTGTACACGTTTTCACCATTGAGAGAACCGACCCAATGTGAATCTTCTTTTATCCTTGAACTTTAAGCAAGTACGCTGTCTCTTTATTTCCACGATTCTTTTTTTTTTTCCTAAAGTTTGTTAGCGCTGGGCAAACACGTTGGACAAAAAACGAAAAATGTGCAGGCGTGTTTGATCAGACAACTGTCGCATCTTCATCTGCAAACAGAACACCGATTGGGTAGAGTTTTATCCAATCCTTTCTAATAAGACAGACGCTCACGTCACTGCACCAGGTGTTCTACGTTGGTCTGTAGGTATTTTAGTTTGTTTGGGCAGGGGTGGGAGGGTTGGGTTGGTGGGATGGGGGTGGGGGGTTAAGGGGTTAACTATACGGAATGAGGTTGTTTTTCTCTTCAAGTAACTACGATAGGCGACGGGCAATAAGGGATTTCGGGTTAGAGGTCAGCTGTGTCTTTGATATGCGAGTGTGATCATTTGTCTACTGTTAAAGAGTGTACATTCAACTGATACTAATGCGGACTTGTAACTGCCTCTGTGTGCGTGCGGGGAGCCGGGGTGGCCGAATGGTAGAGCGTTGGACTCCTAATGCTCGGGTCGTGAGTTCGTATCCCGGCTGGGGCCAAATATTTGTGCTGGCTTTTTCATCGTTGCCCCGTCTTTGATATCACCCGTATGTGGTGGAAAAGGACGTTAAACCCCCAAACACCCACCCACCCACCCTGTGTGCGTGTGTGTGTGTGTGTGTGTGTGTGTGTGTGTGTGTGTGTGTGTGTGTGTGTGTGTGTGTGTGTGTGTGTGTGTACGCTTCAAAACCTCCCCCCAGGAAAATCAAACAATGGATGACAGATTACGGTTTCTCAAAGGTTGTTCTAATTAAAGTTCATCTACCCAAATCTTCATTCTCAGTTGACACTATTATGCAGCGTCAAAACGTTGGGAAAGTACCCGTATTTCCCTGTAGTAGCTGAACAGGAAGAAGGTAAAAATTCACAGGATTATACCCCTCTCACTCTGTAATTTGAACATTTTCCCCATGGTATTTTGGACCCAAATCATGTTTAGTAGATTTATCATTCATTGCAGCATTTTTTTTAAATCGAGGCTTTGTGAGTGACTGCCCCCCACACCCCCAAAGTCTTTGCACAGGATTTTGTGTGTCATTAAAAAAAAAACAAAAAAAAAACTGGGATGGAATGCATGACAGCGTGGTAACGCTGTTTATTCTATACGCTATTCTGAACGCTTGCGGACACTGAGGCTCTGCACTCTGATTTTAAACTTGCTACGTAGCCACAGGCATCAGTACGTATTTGTATACGCAGGCTAACTGAAATGTCGACCGTGTATCTGTGTCTCTCGACATACAAAACCTGAACATAATGTCTGTGGGAACTGAATAGTCTAAGACATTTGTGACGCTACGCCACGAAATGAGTCGGAAGTTACATGCAGCTGAATAGTGCAACACCCGATTTTCCGACCGAGGTGGCTATTTTGTTTCATGGGGTACGTCATTTCAACAGATCATAACTTCAAAAATAATTATCCGATTTTAATCTGGTTTTCACCATTGGATTCAGCATTAAAAAACCTGTAAGATCATATCAAAACCTCAAAAACTTCAAAAAGTGACTTCAGACTCAAATCGTGGGGGGGGGGGGGGGGGGGGGGGGGGGCGTCACATTTGAGCTCAGTGTACTTTTTTCCTGATTGCATGTGAAGGACTGTAATTATTTAGTGTTTAAAATGAATTCACTTGTTTATTAGTATCCTTATAGCCGCGAAATAGTATTTGTTGCTTGCGTTAAGCGGTAAATAACTAACAAACAAACTAACTAACTTACTAACTAACTATTAGTATCCTTAATGTATGTTTTCCAGATGGCATTCCCCACACTGATTCTTTATATTTACAGTTTTTATGTTTTGAGGTGAACAAGAAGGAAAGTTTATCAGACAAGAAAGTTATACTGCAACTGAATGGAATCTGTAAGTTCATCCAGCCAAATCAGTTGTTGGTTTTCACGGCCACGCCTGATTCAGTCAAGCCAGGCTTTTTGTCAAAGTTCATCGCTAAAGAGAGGGACCCACATAGAGGGTTGAGAAAAGGTTGAGTGCGTGCAGTTGTGGTCCATTTTAAGCAAGAGATTCCACTATTGGGCTTTCCCCCGCCACTAAATCCAGACTTCCGCCCCGGCCGCCGGCATATCTTAGGCCACTTACCATCACCAATTGCCAAGGCCGAGGGCATTCATTATTCTATGCTACTCTCCGACTAGTGGAGTGGGGAGTGAGGGGGTGGTCAAGAGCCCGAGGGGGGTGGTGGGTTTGGGGTGGGGAATTGGGGGGTAGGGGGAGTAGGGGCGGGGGGGGGGGGGAGGCCGTGACGGAGTGATGTGTCTGACGGAAGACAGTCCGGAAGAAATCAAAGTGTTACCACTCGAAGCGGAAAATGTCACACGTAATCTTGGAGCAACATTCAGATATATAGAGAGTTTACGGCTGAGCGTCAGTGACTGCGTCATGATGTCAGACCTAAATGCACTGTAGCTGCGGAAACACTGATTCAAACGCTGAAAGTTGGCTTTGAGTGTTCTCACGCCGTTAGGGAAAAAAAAAGGTCAATATCAACGATTGTTCATCGACACTTTTTTTGCATGAGTTAATCGTTTGCCCGTTCCCGTCTATCGCAACTCGTTCCAGGTGGATTCTTTCTTTCTAAACAAAATGAACATTAGGGAAGGGGAGGTCAAGGTTCAGTATAACTGGAGGTGGGAGCAGTGAGAATCGGGGGACGGGGGTATTCGGTGGCTCAACGGTTTCAGCGTTGGACTCGAGATCGAAAGGTCCCGGGTTCGAATCCCCACAGGGCCAAAATTTGTACAGGCCTTTTTTCACGTTGCCCCGCTTCCTCTGACTGTGAACTGGATCTGTTTGTGTAACTTGTCCAGTGCAGTCAAGGATACGTTAAATGTGGCCGACCTGGCAGTCTGACTGGATTGAATAAGTGTTCAGCTGGACTGTACAGTTAAGGTAGTTATCCCCATCCCCTATAACCTGCCCCCTAGGGCCGCCTGCAATCACCTCGTTGTGGCGTGGACGGAAAACACCAGCTAACCAACCAACCAACCAACCAAGCGGATATCGGGAGCGTGAAACCTGAAGTCAGTCGGTGCTAGCAACAGGGACGAGGGGAGGAAGGGGGTAGGGGTAGGGAAGGGAGGGGGGGGGGGGAGGTGAATACAAACTATTAGTACTTTGCGTGTGAATCGTTTACTCGTTCACGTCTTCGTAAATATCGATACTGTCAACTTTCTCCTCGATAACTGATTCAACATTATTTGTACTGAATAACTGTATAGGCCGAAATGGGTACACCGGTTTCCAACCGGACCGTTTATGCTTAGTTAGTTAGTTATGCAGGGCTTAACGCCGCGAAAGCAACAAAGACTATTTCGCGGCTAAACCGAGTCCCGTTCTGCCAGGTTCTTTAAAACATAAAAGTCCGGCTTAAAACATGATGTAAATATATATATTAAAAAAATCGTATAGCTTAAAGGAGAACCAATGAAGGACTAATTTGTTTCCAGAGACGAAGGCTTAGAGAGTAAAACTATATCCCAGATTGTATTGCACCAATATCTAAATTTTGTAAAAGAGGTTGGACTCTTTCAAGAAGCTGAAGATGCTGTCAAGGGGGACATCCCTGAACAGCACCTTCAGCGAGTCCGCACAGTGATGTTTAGTCCTGATCTCGGCGAGATCCACGCACGAGATCAGGTAATGATGAACAGTAAAAGCCTCATGTCAAGGAACACACCAGGGGGGATCTTCCCCTTTCAAGAGATGTGAATGCGTGATATGGACCGTTTACGGAACGTCATTTCCACGTCCGTTATCGGCCAATAAACCGATTCAATTTTGAATCGTTCCATTACTTTCTCACAAAGGCGGACATACTTACGTCCTATCATTTCTGCGCCATAGTCGTCATGACTATGATTCAGGACAAAATGTCCTATAGGTTTTCGGTCAACCAGGACATTTGTCCCAATGTGGTTTTCACTGATATGCGGCTTTGCGTATACACAATTTCTCTCTCTCTCTCTCTCTCTCTCTCTCTCTCTCTCTCTCTCTCTCTCTCTCTCTCTCTTTCTCTCTCACTGTCTCTCTCTCTCCGATGTATCGCTTACGTTGGGGAAAAAAAAAAAAAACATTGCGTATTCTATGGGTGGATCCAAAAATAACAGAAAAAATAAAAAGCTGTTATTCATAATGAGTGTACATATGAGCAGGGGAAATGGGCACTTTTACTACGAAGTCAAAGAGGACTTGTGCTTTGCGCAATCAGGCTGATCGCGGAAACAGCGTTCAAGCATACAGCTGGATCCATAGTTCCGTAACATTGGTTCAAACGAGGTTAACGTTGACGCAAGACTTATCGGCGAGAGTTGTTTGCGGAGCCAATCAGCGTGCTTGATACTTGGATGCGCGTTGGCTTATGAACGTAACACGTGAATCTTACTGTTTTCTCAATGCTTGTGTTGACAATCAGTATTAAAGTGTATGTAGTCTGATTTTGTCCAAGCTGTGTTCTTTCTTTCTTTCTTTCTTTTTTATTCCAAATTCTTTTTATCGTTTTTGTTGAGGTTTGTATGTTATTAGGGAGGGGCGGGGTTTGTTTTGTTTTTTGATGGCTTTGTTTGTTTGTTTGTTTGTTTGTTTGTTTGTTTGTTTGTTTGTTTGTTTTGGTTTTTCTGTTTGTTTGTGTGTTTTTGTTGTTGTTTTTTGTATTTGGTTTCTTGTGTTTTGTTTTGTTTTGTTGGGGGGGGGGGGGGGGTTCGTTGTTTGTTTGCTTGTTGTTGTTTTTGTTGTTGTTGTTGTTGTTTTGGTTGGGGTTTGTTTTTTTTGTTGTTTTTTTTTTGGGGGGGGGGGGAGAGGGGTCTTTTCTTTTTTTCTTTCTTTTTTAATTTTTTTTTTATATTAATGTTGTTATTGCCATTTTACTGGGGAAGCAAGGACAGCCGAGCGGTAGAGCGTTGGGCTTTCAATGCTCGGGTCGTGAGTTCCAGTCCCGACTGGGAGCCAAACAAAATTGTTCTGGCGTTTTCCTCGTTGCCTTGTCCTTGATATCACCCTTAGGTGGTGGAAAAGGACGTTAAGCCCCTAAACATTCGCCCGCCCTAATTTTTGTTTGTTTGTTTGTTTGTTTGTTTGTTTGTTTGTTTGTTGAGTAGAAGCGTTGTTTTTATTTGTTGTTGTTGTCGTTTTACTGTTGTTGTGTTGCTGTGCCACTGATAATAATTATCGTCCATTTCTACTGTCGCGTCATCCCTACTCGTGTTCCCAGTACAGTGCCCATACATCATTCTCGCCTCTTCTGACTTTTTGGTGTCTTGTTTCATCAGTTCACGCCCAGACTAAGACTACGGATGAAAGAAGTTAGATATTGAGTGACAGGCGTTCAGCAATTAGCGCAGCAATTGCGGAACGTCGATCCGTTTTGCTCGTCAGCCGATATCATGACACAAATCCTCTCCACATTCTGTTTCACGGGATGTAGTCAGCATGGTCGGGGGGTGTTTAAGGTGGTACTCCGCTCTAAATATAGTACAAGATACAAGATCGTTTCCAAAAAGTAGCATCGAGTGTTTCCATTCTCAAATTTGAGTTGCACTGAGTGTTTCCAACGCCGGAACTGTGGTTTATCGGCATGATAGAAAGTGGACGTTTTATCAGCCAAACAACGACTTCGACTAACGCTATACAACAATGCAAAGACGTTCATATTGCATGTTCATATTTCAGAGAGATGACGTTAGGTGAAAGCCATCATCGTTGAAACCCTTGAATCGGGAGTAGCACCGGAAACCCTCCCGGCCATTTTGACTACACCCCGCGTAAAAATTTAATATACCCCTGGCACCTTCACAATGAACTGTTGTACACGGCGATTTCTCCTTTATCTACTGCCCGTCAGTTTGACGTTTCGGTTATCTTTAGTCGTGTGATACAGCACTAAATATAAGGATCAGGGTTCCCCGAAAACGCCGTGCAATAAACTTCCTGGTCCGACAAGGGGGGGAAGCGAGGGGAAACCCCTTCTGCGACTCGTGGGTCCCCTGCTGTACTAACGGTTGGTTGCCGGCAGGAACAATACGATTGAAAGTTGTCTCGCCCCGCTGAGCGCCTGGCCGGAGACGCCAGCATTTGTATAAGTAAATAAGTATGGCCTTTGCGGGCGTACTTTTCGCCTCGCGCCGCGCGTGTGTGTATAGATTAAGGTCAAGGTCCCACTGTGTCGTCTGATCGCGAGACTGAGGCAGGCAGGTACCCGTCTGCCCCGTTCGTATCCAGGTGTAGCAGTCCAGATTATACCCCGCCTGGAGTATACCCTCGTATAAAGTGGCCTAGCCCAGACTATCCCCCCCGTATAAACTGGTCTAGCTCAGACTATACCCCGAGGTGTACTCCGGCCTAGGCCCGTTTAACTCTCTCCTGCCCACTTTAACCCCCACTACCACTGATCTATACCCAGGGGGTTGAACCGGCCTAGGCTACTTTATACCCGAGGGTGTAAAGTAGTCAGGGGTATACTCCGACCTGTTACACCGGCTGGGGCCAAATATTTGTGCTGGCTTTTTCATCGTTGCCCCATCTTTGATATCGCCCGTATGTGGTGGAAAAGGACGTTAAACCCTCAAACACCCACCCACCCACCCACCGTCTGCTCCCGGAATGCTGGCCTATTCTTTGGCCCAGGTGGGAGTTGCAGTTATTTCGCTGTTAGTTGTACATTAC
>JACVVK020000261.1:272500-275000 GCA_018292915.2 Batillaria attramentaria
ACCATTCGACCACCCTGGCTCCCCCACACTCAGGAGAGAAGTTGTCCCAAAACATGAGTTGGCGTAGTAAAAATGGAGTTAGCCCGTTTAAACCCAATGCTGTTTTGCACAGGGCTGTTCAATGAAGATCTGTACAATTATTATCTGAAAACAGGATTGTGTTGGGACAGATGAGTGTAACGCGTGAGTAACCGAAACGGGAAATGAGCAAAATGGCGACACAACAACACAATCGGCGGGTGAGGAAAACATCGTGTCCGGGTCTGACTTTCATAAAGTTTGTATCAACAATGAGCTGTATTGACGTTCGGCTGAAATCAAAATAAAATCAAGCGCACGCATGAACGACACTTCTTATGACACATGTCCCTGCAGGTCTGTGTTGTATCCTGTCATCAACACAGTCGTTCCGCAGTAACCGTGTTGGTGTCGTCATTGCAGTGGTACGGAAGTTTCTTTCAAAAGTCCTGGCTCAACAATCGGCTGTATTGACGTTTGGTTGCAATCAAAATAATGTGACCCTCCACCACGAAATGAGTCGTCTTGTAACATGAACAAACAACACAAGAAGACTCATTTCGTGGTGGAGGGTCACTTTTTACACCATCATCGCGTAGGAACAACAGTTTTTATCACATGACCCTTTATCAATCAATCAATCAAAACATCTATATTATGACAGGGGGAAATTTATGTGTGGTGGACAAAGAAAAACAGTGATACACATCAAATTAAAAATAGACATAAGATAATACATAATAAACACTACAGTTAAATTAGAGATTTCTATGAATTTAAAACAGTCTTGGTGTTAAGGTAGGTATAATCTAAATTAACTATTTAAGATTTTCACACAAAAATCACAGTCTTCATCCTCCACACCCGCTCCATTTGATCACAGTCTGCAACGCCCAACACACACACACACACACACACACACACACACACACACACACACACACACACACACACACACACACACACACACACACACACACACACTTCAGTCTTGTTTGTGACGGGCTAACGGCTGAATGACTTGAAATTTGAACTGAATTAACTCCATTGTTGTATGTAAGACCCAGCTGGCAATAAGGCACAGGTCGGGGAGGTACGCTGGATCGAACAAAACAACGAAGTGCACACACCTCTCTCTTACAATGCTGTGAGCAGAACAGAGACCTAGTATCTTTTCCCGTCAAACATTAATTACTTTTGGTAAAAACAGGCGCACAAACCAGTAGTAGCAACGGGTACTCAACAAACAAAAAAAACAATAAAAAAACTTTTGTGAAAAACGTGAATGCATTGACCGATTCACGTGGCCGACGCAAGTAAACTGCATTACAATGCAGAGCGATAAAAGTAATAGGTTTACTCGAAGTACAGGGTTTGTCCCGCTGTCTAGTACCATTGACACTTTAGCGGATTTAAAGGAGCCAGTTCTAGCATTTTTATGCTCTCAGATCGTTCTGGGCTGTTTTCGTGGTATCTGTCATCACACCACTTAGATACCTGGGCCCGCATGTAGAAGTCATGGTTAGGGAGTTTAGCCCCGGGTTAGAGTCTAACCTCGAACTAAACTAGCTCTAGGGTTAAATTTTCTGTTGTTTTTTTTTTTGTTTTAAATCAGGAAGCGGGTCCATTCCAGCAAGGTGTCTGTGCCGTTATAGAAGGACTTTTGTCTTTCTTTCTTTGCTTTCTTTTTTATTTCATTTTGTTTTGGGGTTTCTTTTGTCCTAGTCTGGGTTAGGCCCGTAGCCGTGGGTTAAATTAACCTCGAGTTTTACATACGGGCCCTGGACATTGACAGCACAATTATGTAATGGTGGCACTGAGCCAGCAGAAGCCGCGTACTCGATGGCGGGGCGACCACACTGAGCGCTCTAGTATTGTAACAACAGTCGTAGAATTTGAATTTTCGACCGCTCGCGCAAAGTGTAAACAACATTGTATGGCATTAAGAGCTGTACTAATCATCAAGGTAGAGGGTGGGTGTTTGGGGGTTTAACGTCCTTTTCCACCACATAGGGTGATATCAAAGACGGGGCAACGATGAAAAAGCCAGCACAAATATTTGGTCCCAGCGGGGATCAACTCACGACCCGAGCATTAGAAGTCCAACGCTCTACCATTCGGCCACCCCGGCTCCCCCATCAAGGTAGAGTATTTCCAGCGCACGGGCACACTCACGAGGGAAACTGTCTCAAAACATAAGCTGGCTCAGCAAAGTGGAATTAGCCCGTTTAAATCG
Organism: Batillaria attramentaria; assembly: GCA_018292915.2. Lineage (NCBI taxonomy): Eukaryota > Metazoa > Mollusca > Gastropoda > Batillariidae > Batillaria > Batillaria attramentaria. Next base: position 274,755 of record JACVVK020000261.1, read on the forward strand.
CGAAAATATCAATTACATAACCCACATTGTCGATCCCAAAGGGCGGCTGGGTCATCGGAAAGACTGGCTTGCCGCTGGACGCCGTTGTTGATTGGTCGATTGCCGCCTGATCGGTCGATATCAGATGTCTATACATGTGTTATCATTTAACGTATCTATTTCCTCTGTACACTCGGGTATTGGTGAAACAGAGCGATAGTACACTCAGACAGGATGTGTACTTTGTATGTATACATGCTCTCTCTC
>JACVVK020000261.1:277500-295000 GCA_018292915.2 Batillaria attramentaria
TGTTTTGTTGCTGTTGTTGTTGCTGCTGCTGTTGTCATGCATTATAGATAGACGTTGATTGCTTTTATCGATGATTGTACAACTGACCTACTGGACACGCGACAAGCACTGATGCAGTGATAAAATCAGTGATAATCGGATTCAGACATCTGCACCATGCAAGATCAAAAGCACCTCTCTCTCTTTCTCTCTCGTGTGTGTGTGTGTGTGTGTGTGTGTGTGTGTGTGTGTGTGTGTGTGTGTGTGTGTGTGTGTATCAGGTGTGTGTGTGTGTGTGTGTGTGTGTGTGTGTGTGTGTGTGTGTGTGTGTGTGTGTGTGTGAGAGAGAGAGAGAGAGAGAGAGAGATTTTCCGGAGGCACACTTAAAACAGGCATCCTATTGTTTTCTGTTAGCCGTTCGCATTGTAAACAATTCAGCAACTAAATTTGAGTTCTGGTTGGTTTGTTCAGTCTGAAGTGTGCAGGGTCCTCGGTGGCACATCCATCAGTCTACAATGTAGCCCATAGACGAAAAACCCTCTATACGTGTGCAACACACGGTCATTAACCCTTTCACTGCCGCCGTCGCAGGATTTCATGGGTCCCACAAGTAGCCCCACTGTCCGATTAGTTAATAATGCTAAATCTAGACTTTCCAGTAGTTTTGGGGGAAAAAAAACTATCTGGACGTTTTGATTCCTGTTTACAGCAGTGTGACGTGAAGAGATGGTATCCGTGAGTGAACCAAAACGCGTCTGGCAGTGAAAGGGTTAAGAACGGGCTTTTGCAAGCTATGTTCTGAGTCGAGACTCGGCATGCTGGTGGGTGGGGTGGGTGAGGTTTGCAAGTCTACTCATGGACGTGGTGGCGACAATAATAACAGAAACCTGCATACTGCAGTTCCGAGTAGGCGGGCAGTAGGTCACTGCCGGCGCTTGTGTGCAGAGACATGCATTCACTGCTCGGCTCTTTGAAAGCCAGCGATGCATTGCTGAAGTGCACGCATAATGTGGTGGTAGTATTTTTGCTTCGCGTCAGCAAGAGCAAGATGGATCCTGTGTCACTATCGCTGCGTTCAACATTTCGGACGAAAAATATCTATATTCACCTGTCTGTCAGCCTTTTTTTTAATTGGAATTTGTCGTTTGATGGTGGTGGTGTTAACTGGTGCTGGTTTTGGTTTGGGGGAGACGGGGTGTGGGTGTGTGTTTGTTAACACAATTACTGTGCTTGTTGTTGCTGTTACTGCTGCTGCTGTTGTTGTTACACAGAGGGAGAGGGAGAGAGACAGTTTCAATATCCGTGATTTTCTTTTCCTAACTCCACCCCTCACACACTTCTGTTTACAACACCAACATTATCAATATCAAGTCGTCCATTTTCCTGTGCTCTTAGCCTGTTACACGGAAACTTTTCAATTACTATTTCATTGTTTAAGTTCAAATTAAAATTACTTTATTGGCCATTAAACAGCAGGTATAAAATGGAAAATCATCTTATTACCATCATCATCATCATCATCATCGTCATCGTCGTCATGATACCTGAGCCATCATAATCATCATCATTCCTGGGCCCGTATGTAAAGGTCGAGGTTAATTTAACCCACGGCTACGGGCTAAACCAGGCTAGGACAAAAGAAACCCCAAAACAAAATTAAATATAAAAGGAAGCGAAGAAAGAAAGAAAAAAAATCCTTCCATAACGGCGTAGGCACCTTGCTGGAATGGACCCGCTTCCTGATTTAAAACATAAAAATAAACAGAAAAGTTAACCCTAGAGCTAGTTTAGTTCGAGGTTAGACTCTAACCCAGGGCTAAACTCCCTAACCCCGACTTTTACATGCGGGCCCTGAGCGCTAAATCAAGTCTGAATGCATGAAGTAACATCTTCATTCCATATAACATGTACAGGGGTGGTTTGTAATTTGCTGGTTGTAAAACAAAACTAGGCGTGTTAAGGGCACTGAAGTCAACATATCTCTCGCACAACAGTAGCACAGTTCTGCCAGGAGTTAAAATAAAGTGGCAACACAATCAGCTATTATTTTCTTTTATTTCCGGTTAGGTTTTTTAAGAAAGTTTTTTTTTTTTTCCTAAAGCACCCACTTGCCATCAGGAAGGTCAGCAGCATCAAACACAGAAAAAAAACAACAAATTGGACCTTACGCTAATGTGTGGCGTTTGTAAGGACAATGCATTGATTCACTAACACTGATGACAGATTCGAAAGATTAAAAGCGAGGGGTGGTGGGGTGGAGTGTGTGTGTGTGTGTGTGTGTGTGTGTGTGTGTGTGTGTGTGTGTGTGTGTGTGTGTGTGTGTGTGTGTGTGTGTGAATGTTTCTTGCTCACTCCATTGTTATGGACAATATGTCTAAACAATTGAAATGTCCGAGTCTCTCTCTCTCTCTCTCTCTCTCTCTCTCTCTCTCTCTCTCTCTCTCTCTCTCAATATCCCCCCTCCCTCGTGCCCCACCCCCACCCCTCGAGTTGTACACTCCCCAGTTGCCGACGGCCGAGATCGTATAAAACATGTATGGCCATGTGGACAACTGTGTCAATATCTGTGCCGTTGGTAAATAAAGATTCATGGATTCATTGGGTCTCTCCACTTCAACGAGGTATGAAAACTCTCAAAGGTTATATAGCTAGCCATCCCCTAGGTTTCAAAATTTTAAAAAAAAGTACTGCCGGCTTTTCGACAGGTTACTTTGATTTACTCATGGAATCGCTGGAAGTTCCCAAAGCCACTACTGTTCCCAAAGCTACCACTGTTCCCAAAGCCACTGTTCCCAAAGCCACTGTTCCCAAAGCCACTACTGGTCCCAAAGCTACCACTGTTCCCAAAGCCACTGTTCCCAACGCCACTGTTCCCAAAGCTACTACTGTTCCCAAAGCTACTACTATTCCCAAAGCTACTACTATTCCCAAAGCTACCGTTCCCAAAGCTACTACCGTTCCCAAAGCTACTACCGTTCCCAAAGCTACTACTGTTCCCAAAGCTACTGTTCCCAAAGCTACTACTGTTCCCAAAGCTACTACTGTTCCCAAAGCTACTACTGTTCCCAAAGCTACTACTGTTCCCAAGGGTCATTTCCCACATTCGAAGGTGTGCACTCGGCCATTGCAGCTTTAAAGACAGTGGTTTCTGATTTTTTTTTATTTATTTTTTTTTTTTTTTTTTTTGGGGGGGGGGGTCTTTTTTTCTTTTTTCTTTTTTTTTCTTCTCTTTTCCTGCGTGGATATTATCTGCAGTGTGTCTGGATCGTGACATTTGTTTATTTGAACTACAGTAGCTTAAAGCGGGATGTGAAACCAGGAACCAAGGTTGGAAATTCACACCGGGCTATTTTTATCTCTCGGGAAACCACGAAACTCCTCACGCCACTGAATGATGTTCTTGTGTCTTTGTTTTGCCTGCTCAATACTCATCCGTCATGGGGGTAATTTTGTGAAGGTGATTTCCGAAACATTCCTTTTAGCAGTCAAACATATGTTAATGTACACTGTTTCTTGGAAACATTTCTGTGTAAGATTGCAACAAGAAACGGCATAACGTCCGGTTAAGTGACCGGATGGTATAATTTCGGCTTGTATTGCCTTTGTTAGAGCTACTGAGGTGGCGACCGACTAAAAAAAAAATGACGTAATACTTAGTACAAAAGCGGTGACGTCAAAAGGTGAAGTCGTGACAGTTCTTCGGATTAATTCTAGATGTGTCATGGCTTCTCCTCTGTCTCTCTCTCTCTCTCTCTCTCTCTCTCTCTCTCTCTCTCTCTCACTCACTCACACACACACACACACACACACACACACACACACACACACACACACACACACACACACACACACACACCATGTAATCGGTTTTGCTATGTATATTGTCAGATTCTGTGTAGAATTTTGCATTGTATCTTAGCTTTACTATATTAGTTGTGCTATGACTTTTTTCATGAATTTTATGCTTTCTTTCCATTCATTTTTTTCTTTTCCTTTTATTTTATTTCGTAGCAACGGCAGATTTTAACGGGCACATCTGCCAAACTGTCTATCGTTAAAAAATAAACTCTCTCTCTCTCTCTCTCTCTCTCTCTCTCTCTCTCTCTCTAAGAGTGTAATGTCTACGCGGGCAGTGTGTGTTCTGAGCGTAAGAAGTTCGAGGTATGAAATATGTACGTGCAAGCCGAAACTTGCTTATACAGACACACAGACACTACCCCGTCTACAACTGCAAATGCCAAACTGGAGTGTGTATATCTACAAGCTGCCTAACAGTCTGATAACTTTGCATTTGGCGAACTTACACTTGCGAGTAAAACTTGGAGGAAACTAACGAACAAACATTTCCTTATCAGTGGACAAGGATATTGGCTGTCCAGCTTGGAGAGTGATTACGTGATATGCACAAACCTGTACAATCACGAAAAGGTTTAAAGTTTTGCCAGCAGTAATCAGGTCGGCTCAGATGACTCATCTTTGGTCTCGAGATGGAATGGTCGCGGGTTCTAGTACAGACTGGGGTCATGTTTTGTTTTGAGGAGACTCCTTTCATTGAAGTCACGCATCCTCGAGACTTGAGGAGGGCGTTCACCCCCAGAACACAAAAGAAGACATAAAAATACATGCACGCACTCCATCCCCGCAGTCCCAAGAAATGCACCGGGCGATACTACAATCTATCCCCCCCCCCCCTCCTTACACTTCCCACTTCCTGGTGTACGTCAGCCTGTTGGTGTTGAATCTATTTTAGTGTGAAGGGTCCGTATGTTTTCAAGGAATTGTCTTGGTGTTCTTTTCGTATTCTTCTTCTTCTTTTTTTTCTTCTCAATTTGTCTGGTCTGTGTTTGCGCGAATTCGCGTTGGTCTGAAGATAGCTGTGTCGCTATGCACCGAGAGGGATAACTGATTGCTTATATGGAGGTTGTGTGTTCATGTTGATAAGTGAGTACAGTACAGGCAGAAACAAGTGTGTGTGTGTGTGTGTGTGTGTGTGTGTGTGTGTGTGTGTGTGTGTGTGTGTGTGTGTGTGTGTGTGTGTGTGTGTGTGCGTGTCCCTCTCTCTCTCTCTCTCTCTCTCTCTCTCTCTCACACACACACACACACACACACACACACACACACACACACACACGCACGCACGCACGCACGCACGCACGCACGGGAAGGGAGGGGGGACGTGGGCCAATGAGGGGACGGGGGTGGGGGCGCAAGTGCTGAATTACAACACACACCAACATATTCAAACAAAAGCTTTCGATTATTGATAGTCTAAGCAAAGGGGTGGGGGGGGGAGGACGGGAGGGGGGGGGGTGCAGCTGTTTTCCTTCGCCGACGGTTAAAGCCTGGTACTTGACGTGTGTGTGTGTGTGTGTGTGTGTGTGTGTGTGTGTGTGTGTGTGTGTGTGTGTGTGTGTGTGTGCGCCAAACGTATTCCGCCAAAAAAAGTCATAAATTCTACAGCCGTCTCCCGGTACGGTGAAACAGGTACAGTGCGTGACAAGAGTAACTGAATTGCAAACCATTTAACAACAGGCCGTATCACGACTCAATGGCGTATCATGATTGGACTCAAGTGGTTGTTAACCACCTACTCGTGACGTAATAAAACAAAATCGAGGGGTTCCCGCCAGAAGGTACTATTTATACAGACGGGAAGAATACAAACAGTACATTCTGGCTGGCACACAAAGCGTCACTCGTGTGTACTGTGGCTAGTAGAGGAGCCGCGGAATGGGTAAAACAGTCACACGCTATGCACGCAGGAGAAAGAAAACAATAGGTGGTGCTGCACTGTGGCGACGCGCTACCCCCGGGAGGAAGCAGCCTGAATTTCCCTTACTCCGGACTGTTGTACCAATAGCCAGTAACCAATACCTGTGTCAGTACGTCTCAAAGACACTCACTCCATTGCAAATCGACAATGCTATCATTGAGCTGATCCGTGCAATCAAACTCATCTTCAGGGCCTCCTTGAGCCATGTACACAAAAAGTAGGCCTACCCTATTACACTTTGAGTCACAGACGTATAGAGATAGACGCACCGCGGTGCCGGTAAAGTGACGCCGCCGCGCGCCATGTTGCTAATACCTGGAAGTGCCAGCTGTTTACATAGCGCGCATAGCATTGGCCAGACGCTATCAGCTGTTTACATAGCGCGCATAGCATTGGTCCGCTTTATCTTACGTCACATTTCTGATGACGTCTTTCTAAAGAACTTTGTATTTCGAACGAGGTGTCCTATACACAGAGCCTCTGAGTTCTGGTATTAGTAAGATGGCCGCGATAGCGACACTCGCAAGCAGTGGTGGCAGCGTGCGGCGATGCGTCTATCTCTTTACGTCTGTGCTTTGAGTGTTTGAAAGGAATATCCCGTTACTGTTTTTGACACACGCAGCAGAACAGTATAATAAAGATCTTTGGTAGGAGTATGTCGCTCTGCGACGCACAGCCTTCTTATCTCACTGTGATAGTCAGTCGAATAATTATGTGCTTCGAAGAAGAAAATGTTAATTCGCGTAGGATTCGTACGCCCTGTAGTAAAGTGTACAGATATCCCTTCTACAAGAAGGTGGCCTTCGATCCGGTCTAGTTGCTGCGTGCGTGGCCCAGAAGTGTGGGTCAAATCCGCTGGGAATGTGCCCCACAAACAATAGTCGGTCAACAGGATCTCGGTCCAGTGGTACGCGTCTTATCCGCCTGTTTTGCTGTAAGTAAAGCTGAGGGATTCTGCTGTCAGTGGTCCTTACAGCTTTCAAGGAACATTACAAAGTTCAGGGAAAGTTACAAAGTTCATCGCATTGGGTATCCGCACAGCGCGTCTACCGCCGCTATTAATGTAACTATTTTTTTTCTTTGCTTTGAATCAACTTCCTTCCATCCTCAACCCTCTAAACCTCCCACCCCGCCCGCCCCCCCCCTCCCTCCTCCTACCCCACAACCATCTCTCCTACCCCGCAACCGTCCCTCCTCCTACCCTGCACCCCCCCCCCCCTCCCTACTACCCACCCTTACCTCACCAGAAAGCGTTGAAACGAAACGTGTAGACTTAGGCTGCGTTCTGTTTACCGAAAAGGGTTGGACATGTTTTCAATTCATCCCTGTCGGTATGAGGAGTTACGGTTTGCTGACTGCGATTATAGATAACCTGGCTAGAGTTGGAGGTGTGCAATTGCGTGTGACGTCAAGTCAACCTGTGCCACCATAATTATGTTCACGAACACTTGATATTTCCAAAGATAGGAACACAGTGTCTCTCTTTTCTCTTTTCTTCTTTTTTATTACATGTATTTTTATTCATACAATATACAGGTAGAAATACACGTGAACAGACGGGCATACATATACAACTACAGACATGCATAAATGCTTGCATACTTTATGATTTACATGCGTGCATGAGTGTTATCAACATACATTAAAATAGTATGAAGTAGGGCAACGGTATGTTGGAGGGTGCGGGGGGAGGGGGGGCTCTCTCTCTCTCTCTCTCTCTCTCTCTCTCTCTCTCGGGGGAGCCGGGGTGGTCGAATGATAGAGCGTTGGACTTCTAATGCTCGGGTTGTGAGTTCGATCCCGGCTGGGGCCAAATATTTGTGCTGGCTTTTTCATCGTTGCCCCGTCTTTGATATCACCCTATGTGGTGGAAAAAGACGTTAAACCCCTAAACACCCACCCCACCCTCTCTCTCTCTCTCTCTCTCTCTCTCTCTCTCTCTCTCTCGCTCTCTCTCAGCACTTTGGGTTCATATTCTAGACACAGGTAGTAATCTGTGTGACAGGTCAACGACGCATTTAAATAGATGAGGTTACACTGTCCAATACATTTGGAGGAAGCGTGTATTAATATGCATCGTAAACCAGCACAACGAAACAAAAGTGTAGTTAGTAACAGTACCACTGTTCGGCAATTCAATCAATCGTATCACTGACATAGTTTGAACGGAATGAACAATTCGAAACTTGTCTCATTACCCAGCACAGTCGGGGAGCCGGGGTGGCCGAATGGTAGAGCGTTGGACTTCTAATGCTCGGGTCGTGAGTTCGTATCCCGGCTGGGGCCAAATACTAGCTGGCTTTTTCATCGTTGCTCCGTCTTTGATATCACCCGCATGTGGGGGGGGGGGGAGGACGTTGAACCCACCCACCCACTCCAACACAGCCTGAAATCGAAACACGATTGTGTAGGCTGTCGACCAAGGCCGCAAAGTACTGCACTGGGCACTTGAAAATAGAATCGTTTCCGACTTCGCTCTCCCTGTGTCTGGGTGAAGTGCGAGAGTGAGTTCGAAGGTCACGGAAAATGATAAAACTTTATCAGAAAATGGGACGGCCCAAGTGGCGGTCTTCCTGCTTTCTGCCTGTAGGAAATCCTTGTCGCTCGCCCCTCGCCGTTGTGTCAGTCTGTCAGTTGTTGGTTTATTTTGAGGTGTCATGTCTGTGCAATTGTTGATTGCGGTACTCTGAAGTGGGTGGAGTGCGACTGCACTAGTGACGATGCATCATAATTACATGTAATAATAATAATAATATTTATAGGGCGCCTATCTCCGGGGAACGAGCTCTAGGCGCCTTACAATATAAAAAACCAAAAAACAAAAAAAAACAAAAAAAAACCCCATTCACTCAATGTACACTACGTAAGAAGTGTGTGTGTGTGTGTGTGTGTGTGTGTGTGTGTGTGTGTGTGTGTGTGTGTGTGTGTGTGTGTGTGTGTGTGTGTGTGTGATTTATTTTACATTATGATCTCAGTATAAGGAGCGGAGCGATTGCATGTCTAAAGACAATTTTCTGTTTTAAAATGTATTTTATAACAGATAATAAAGTATTTTTGAATTGAATTAAGAACAACTATGAAAGTAAAAGAGCACAGTTTGTCAAACTTTGTTGTGCATATCCATTCTCTTTTGCCTGTTGTTGTTGTTGTTGTTGTTGTTGTTGTTGTTGTTAGGACGTGTTCGTTTGCTTGTTTGTTTTTCAGGGCAGAGAAGGAATTGTTAGCCTGTGTGCAGGGCAGTTCCTGGATATTTGTTCGAAAATGGACGTCAGTTACCCGTGTTTCTCAGTATCCGGTCTGCTTCTCGGTGCCGAATCCTTCCCAACATACGTCTAGAGAAAGGCATAGTTACAAGTTCCTTTGTTTGGGGCGGTCGGTGGTCTAGTGGTTAAGAGACCTGTCACCAATGCGAGAGCTCAGGGGTTCGAGTCCCACTCGGGGCAAAGAATTTTCCTTCTCGTATGTGGCACCGTTCATTCGGGCCGATCGTCGGGGGTTCTCTCCGGGTACTCCGGCTTCCTCCCCCTCTGCTTTGGAAATGTTCAGCCCACCAAATTTGAAAAATAAATGCAATTCTAAATTCCAAAATTTAAATAGCTGAGCTGACCCTTCGCACCACGTGATTGTAATGTGTTTACGTCCGGTGTGTGAGAGAATGCGTGTGATTCACGTGAGCGTGCGTGTTGGGTTCAGTTCGCGGCGCTTTGAGCCGATTCATGAAATTGGGTAAAGCGCCTATATAATACTCATTATTATTATTATTATTATTACTCGAGCAAAAACAAATTTAGATACTGGAAAACATGCGTAACTGATGTCCATGTTCGATTATGGAACTGTCCTGTTAAAAATTGTCCCTTACTTGCTTGCTTCTATGATCATGAACTTCTTCCGTTGAGTGTGCTAGCTTGTTTTTCATAACCTACATGTTTACGTTCATCTTTAATTGTTGAAATCCTTTTTTGATGTATTACATCTGCGTGGAAGTAATCGCAATTAAATGTGTATACTGTTGCAAGGACAGGTTTGCAAGGCGAAGGACACAAATACACAGGGCCTCAAAATGCCTGTATATTCCGTTAGTCTCAGGCATCATAGTCACTCCTCAAAATGCTTAAGTCTATAAACAATTACTACCATGAACAGACCATTCAAAGGCACGCACCTGACAGGGGTTTAAAACAATTTGAATGTCTCCTTTCCGCTCAGGCCTCACTGGAGTAATGCACTTCTACTTTATGTTTAGGCCGGAGACCCGCACAAATCCGCTTGCCTCATTTGTGTCCGACCTCTGTGCAAAAAGTGCCAGCTTCACTGGCGCTTGCCTCTTTTTGTGATCGCCTAGCATGCACCTTGACCTACATAACACAAAATCACGGTAAATCACGCTTTTTCATGACAACAAAAATCGCTACAGACTAGCACACTCGCCAAACCGGGTACCTCAAATAAACACCAAACATGACCCCACGGTCAATTTGTGTCCTTACCCCTGCAAAAATTGTGGGCATGGGTGCCTGACCACCTCTTTTCCTTGAATAAAAAGGCAGTCAGTCAGACAGTTTGGGTAAAGACAGTTTGTAGCCTGTCATTCACTGTTTCAACCTTGTCTCTGTGTAGGACTGTTCAGTCAGACAGTTTGGGTAAAGATACAGTTTGGAGCCTGTCGTTCACTGTTTCAACCTTGTCTCTGTGTAGGACTGTTCTGTCAGACAGTTTGGGTAAAGACACAGTTTGGAGCCTGTCGTTCACAGTTTCAACCTTGTCTCTGTGTAGGACTGTTCAGTCAGACAGTTTGGGTAAAGACACAGTTTGGAGCCTGTCGTTCACTGTTTCAACCTTGTCTCTGTGTAGGACTGTTCAGTCAGACAGTTTGGGTAAAGATACAGTTTGGAGCCTGTCGTTCACAGTTTCAACCTTGTCTCTGCGTAGGACTGTTCTGTCAGACAGTTTGGGTAAAAACACAGTTTGGAGCCTGTCGTTCACAGTTTCAACCTTGTCTCTGCGTAGGACTGTTCCATGACTCCCCGACATTATGCAAGCTGTCCCAGATGGACATGCAGTCTTCAGAACCCGGATTTGGGACACCTGACGACGACGACGGTTTCCGTTACCTAGAAAACGGCGTCATGCTGACAGAACTGACCAATCACTATCGCGAGTTCAGCCCGGGGTCGACAGGGGACAGCAGCTACGAACAAGAACTGTCAGGTGCGATAACTTTATTTATTCACCGGTAAATGGATGCGGCTTTAAAGGTGGTGAGCTTTAACTGAGGGTGTGAAGAATAGCCACCCCTGACCTTGAGAAGTTTTAGACGCGTGGTTTGGCAATGAGATCAGTTTACTGTTCCAAAGTTTTGTTTTGCACACACTTTGCAATTTGCCTTTTGGGGTCGTTTCACACGGACTAAATGCATATTTGTCACTGTTAATACATGTGGCTTGTTGTTGGTGTTGGTGGTGGTGGTGGTGGTGGTGGTGCTGCTGCTGCTGCTGCTGATGATGATGATGATGATGAGGAGGAGAAGGAGGAGAAGGAGGAGGATGGCTGTATGATGGCTTGATGATGATGATGATGATGATGATGGACTATTTTTTTGTTGATGATCTTGCTGCTGCCGTTATTTTTTTTAAAAAGTGCTGTTGTTTCCAGACTCCAGCAATAGTGACCTTGAGAATCAGACGGTCATCTGGGAGAAAGTGGGGGAGTCTGGTCCTTACGACACGCCCCTCCCTGACGTCACAATCTTCTCGCGGTTTCCACCACCCCCTCAGGTACCGCAACATATTAAATTTTATTCACCAGTAAAAAGTGAATGCAAAGGGTATTAACGCGGAGACTGCATCCGCATCCGCAAATGCTTACCCCCTGACCATCGGGGTTGGATTTTTTTTTTACTGTTTTTTGTAAGTGAGTTGGGGGATGGGGGGGCTGAAGAGGTAGGTGTGTGTGGTGGGGGGAGGGGGGATAGCAGTCTAATTGATGCTGTCAAGAACCATAACACTAGTAAATGTTTGAAACCTTCCAGCCTACCCACCATAGCTAATCTCTTTATCCACGTAGTTTTGATTCAACTCAACTTGTTTTTTTTTTGTTTTTTTCAGGATGACTTTCTTGGCCGGGGTCCTCGCCCCATGCCCACCCTCATCAAGGAAGAGATGACCGAGTCCAGTGACGACGACTCCCTTCACGGCAGCCCTACCTTCGACACCACCTACACCCACCACTGCCAACGTCGCTCACACAACCACACCACCAACCACGTCAACAACCACGACTACACGCTGCGCATCGCGGACGAGAATAACAATACCGTGAAATCCGAGGTCTCGCCGAGGAGGTCATCATCCGCTGGGGAAGGCAAGGCGCCGAGGTCCGGGGCAGAGGACAAATCACAGAGGAAAAAGCCAGGCAGAAAGAAAGGGCAAGGTGTGTGTCTATGATCCCACGCTGAGGAAGGGGGGTGGGGGGGTGGAGGGTGTGTGTGTTTGTGAGACAGAGAAAAACAGACAGACAGAGGCAGAGACAGAGAGGAGGGTGGGTGTTTGGGAGTTTAAACATCCTTGTCCACCAATTTGAGAGAGAGAGAGAGAGAGAATCTGGATTTTCAGGCAGATTTTAGCATCACGGTTATCTGCTTGTGAACAGTTACGTCAAAAAACAAACTTTCGTGCAAATGAAACACCGAAATGCAAACTAAGAACTTACCAGATCGTTTTTCCCCTTTGTTTGCAGTGTCCAAAGTGCTGCACTTGTGGGAATTCATCCGTGACTTGCTCAGCGATCCGAAGCACTGTCCACGCATCATCAGCTGGGAGAACGAGACGGAGGGTGTGTTCCGCGTGGTTCACTCGACCGAGGTGGCGCGTCTCTGGGGGGAGAAGAAGAAAAATAAGAAAACCATGACCTACGAGAAACTTAGTCGGTCGCTCAGGTCAGTTTCAAACTCCACATTCAAACGTCTTTATTGTCCAGTTCAAAAATAGAATTTATTTTTGCGGTCATCCGTTGCTCTACACAGTGTAAAAATAAAAATAAAAGGACAAGGATAGAACATTATTTTTTTTTAATGGTACATATTCATGTGTTTAATTTTTCAAAAATTCGAAGATTCCAAGGATTTTATGCCTTTTTACCAGTCTGGAGGCGTAGCGAAATGTCCAAATGCAAATATAGTAAGCCATTTCACAAATACAAAAAAAAACCCTTTCGCAAATTTAAAAAAACAATCCTCTTCCACACATAATATAAATGTCTTCCACAAATTTTTTTTTAAAATCCTCTTCTGCAAATAATAAAGAATATTCCACAAAAAGCCTCCTGTGTGATTAAGAAGAATAAGATTCTTTTGAAGTAGTATACACGTAGAAGTGTAACCGGTGATTGGTTCTGAAAGGATTATTTCAAGAAGAGTTTAAGTCTGAAGTGCTTTCACATAACAAAGGTACTTCCGCCTTTTATCTCTCAATACACGCACATACTTCATGGGCCTGAGCACCAGTGACGCCTAAACTTTCGAATGGTATATTGTGTAACTAACATTCACGATTCCAAAGCAAAGACACGCATCTGGGCCCGCATGTAAAAGTCGGGATTAGGGAGTTTAGCACCGGGTTATAGTCTAACCTCGAACTAAACTAGGTCTAGGGTTAAATTTTCTGGGTGGTTTTTTTTGTTGTTGTTTGTTTGTTTGTTTGTTTGTTTGTTTTTTGTTTGTTTGTTTGTTTGTTTTAAATCAGGAACCGGGTCCATTCCAGCAAGGTGCCTATGCTGTTATAGAAGGATTTTTGTCTTCCTTTCTTCGCTTCCTTTTTTTTAATTTAATTTTGTTTTGGGGTTTCTTTTGTCCTCGTCTGGATTAGGCCCTGGTGCTGACAAGAACTGGAGCCTTAAAATTTTGCCCTGCCTGCTAGAAACAAGTCTTTGCACTTTGACAGTGCTCCCACACATCCTCCGCTGGCACGTAACTTCATATTCAGTTTTTGTTGTCTCCATTTGTCACAGGTATTCGAGGAAGGAGGGTTACTTTGATGCTCTGCCCAAAGACCGCGGCTACCCCAAGAAACTGTGCTTCAAGTTCGGACCCAAGTCACATGGATGGCGGGAGTACAAGCGATGAGCTCATTCTCTTCTTTCTCTTCGCCGTATGCTCAAAGAACTCTGTCATTCAGCTGAATAATATAATCTAATTATGTTTCAGCGTTCTGTGCCTTTTAAGACAGCAATGTGAGACGAGTGGCTTTGTAAAGACAATCGCACTTCTTCTGTGCACTGAGAACTTGTGTGAGGACCGAATCCGTCGGGGGTGTTTCTGTACATAATGAAAAAAAAATCTTGTCATGTTTTCTATGCGTAGTTATAAGTTTTGTTGAAATGACACCGAAATTATTATTATTTCCTACTTGGTTTTACAAGATGCTGTGTAATTATTTCGCTGCGTTGCCGGTGTGAATAATTCAGAGATGGAGAGAGAGAGAGAGTGAGTGTGTGTGTGTGTGTGTGCGTGTGTGTGAGTGTGTGTGTGTGTGTGTGTGTGTGTGTGTGTGTGTGTGTGTGTGTGTGTGTGTGTGTGTGTGTGTGTGTGTGTAAGAGTAAACATCTATGCATTGTTAAACTGCACGTGATCCTTGGTGCTGTTCAAATAAGGTCACAGGAAAGCAAATACACAAGCAGGAGAAAAAGGCAGCGAAAGAAATATCGATATGTGTACGTGGTCAATATGTCTTCTATATTACATGTCTTTACCAAAAGTAATGAGGAATTAAGGGAGCAGAAAAATACATGCTGACACTGCGAAAAGCGGGGTTTTGAAGACAGGTTAATTCCTTACTTGTATTCAGTTTAGTTCCAAGTTTTCTAGTGACAAGGCGACATGAAATGTTGCTTGTATTTTCATAATTTGGTATTAAAGGAGGGAGGAAGACACAGGCTGAATCAGGGGGGGGGGGGGAGGGAGCATAATAATCCTGAAGTGACAATGACAGTTACTGGAATCCTGCAATGTTTCCTGTGAAAGGATCCTGCTCCAAACACGCGAGATTTCTAATTAACCACTGATGGAGACTTCACGGTCATAATGGCCGGGAGCCGGGATAGCCGAGCGGTAGAGTTAGAATGTCGAACTTTCAATGCTCTGGTCGTAAGTTCGAAACCCTGCTTTGCGTTGGCCTTTTGCTCGTTGCTCCGTCTTTGATATCACCCATACATGTTGGAAAGAGGCGTTAAACTTTAATACACCAGCCCCTCCCCTCTGCTGCAATTTAATGAGAGCTACATATTAGAACAAGGTGGTAATTTTTACCCGGCGACTGATTGATCGGTAACCAACTAACTGCATTTCAGATGCCAAAAAAATAGTTCTTTTTGCCCGGTGAGAATGTAAATGGATATATTTTTTTTATTAAAAAGAATGACGTTTTAATAGCGTACATTTTCATCACGTTAGGAGGTCACGAAACAGTTTTTGTTATTTATGTTTTGAGGAGTACTGATTGATGATTGTATTTCTTATCGTTTTTGCATGTACAGTTTCCGTTTTTTAACTTTGTTTAGTTCGAAGACGATTGTCCTGTCAGGTGGTGTTGTTCACTGAAATTCTGAAGGCACCGATATTTTTTATGCAGATCTGTTGTACAAACTGCTATGAAATATTAATTATGTGCTTTTTGATGTATATGTATGTAACTGCTGCAAGTGTTCACAACATGCAAAACGCCGAATTGTGATTCACCAAGTGTCATCAGAAATCTCCCGCTACGTTAACCCAACCTTCTCCCTATCCCCCCCACCCCCCTCAAAACGATCTCCCACGCATCCATCCTCCGTCCCCACCCTCATCATCACACCACATACCGCCCACCACCCATCACCTATCACCCCAACCCCGGTTCAACATTTCTATATTCACCGTTTTGCCTTACGGCTATCCAGGATGTTGCAGGGGGTCCAATAGCTCAGACAGCTCTTTCTTAAGGCGATGTCACACTGAAAACATGTTTTCCTAAAACATGTTTTATAAAACATGTTTTGAAAGGCAAAACGCCCGAAACATGCTTTCCGAAACAATACATGACACACGTGAAAACAAGCAAGCGCGCGTCAAAGGCGAGAGAGAGAGAGAGAGGGTTCCGCTACGGTCATGTTGACTGAGCGGATACGGGAAGGTGTCACTTGACACTCCGCACGGCGGCTTTCATTGGTTGAAACACAAAACATGTTTTCGGATTTTAGGGCAGGCTCTAAAACTGAAAACACGATCAAAACATGTTTTGAAAACATTGTTGTGAAGTATGTCACACGACAAAACACGTTGTTTCGCAGCGAAACATCTGAAAACAATGTTTTCAAGTGATTTTGCCCTCTCGTGTGACATGGCCATTAGAGTTCAGTGTCGGACTCGTGATCGTGCAGTGTTCCTTCCAGCTTTCAAAACTGACGGTCACTTTGACCCTCTCTGTCAAATTCAGAGGGTCATTTTGTAAAATCAAAGCGTCAGGCCCGAGTACGAAAATCATGGTTCGACCTGAACCATCGTTTACAACATTGTGCGGGACACGTAGTGCAGTATGAATCGGAAAACCCAGCACGATGGCACATAAGTCTCTTGTTGTTTCCAATTCCAGCGACCGTCTGACGTCACGGTGTGTTGTTTTACTATCGGTTTTCAGGTCTTGAAAACCCGTAGGTCACGATGACATACAAGCCCCCAAAACCTCTGCGTCAAATTCTGAAATCTCTGCGTAATCGACGCACATGAGTGCGCAATAAGGAACACTGTTGAACATGTATCCCGGTGGGATCAACCTGTAAAGCATCCTACAGGGCCCGTATGTAAAAGCCGAGGTTAATTTAACCCACGGCTACGGGCCTAACCCAGACTAGGACAAAAGAAGCCCAAAAGCAAAATTAAATTTTAAAAAAAAGGAAGCGAAGAAAGGAAGGGAAAAATCCTTCTATAACGGCTTAGGCATCTTGCTGGAATGGACCCGCTTCTTGATTTAAAAGAAACAAACAAAAACTCAGAAAATTTAACCCTAGAACTAGTTTAGTTCGAGGTTAGACTAACCCAGGGCTAAAAGCCCTAACCTTGACTATTACATACGGGCCCTGGCCTTTTCCCGGTGCCTTCGTCTTCCAGATCACCATTTCAGTAAGCAGATACGCCAAATACCCGCCCATTCCAAGTGTTTCTCCAGGCTGTCTGTCGTTATAGGCAGTTTTCCTTTGACATCAGTTCAGCTGAGCTGTTTACAGAACAAGTGGCCATGGTGTAAATCTGATTTGTCTCAACAATACTATGATAATTATCATTTTTAAACCTTTATTTTTGTATCATGAAACACGATTGCGCATAATTATATATGTACATCGTTTTTTTGCATAAATATATAAATATATATATATGTATTTCGCAACCAGTGAGTTTTGTCATTATTCGTGAAGTTGTTATCAACTCTCTCTCTCTCTCTCTCTCTCTCTCTCTCTCTCTCTCTCTCTCTCTCTCTCTCTCTCTCCTCCTTCTCCTTCTTCTTCTTCTTCTTCTTCTCCTTCTTCTTCTTCTTGGCTTTTGTTTCGGTATTGTTGCTGTTGTTGTTGATGTTGGTATGGTGTCTGTTGTAGTGATGTGATATCTGTTTGTTTTCGTGCTCTGTGTGTGTGTGTGTGTGTGTGTGTGTGTGTGTGTGTGTGTGTGTGTGTGTGTGCGTGCGCGTGCGCGTGCGTGTGTTGTGTGTTGAGGGGGGAGGG
>JACVVK020000261.1:300000-350000 GCA_018292915.2 Batillaria attramentaria
ATTAATACTAATCGTCTGTTGACTTCAGCTGAAATCGATTTCCAAACACCTTCTTCTTCTTCTTCTCCTTCTTTCTTCTTCTTCTTCATCTTTTTCTTTTTCTTCTTCTTTTTCTTCGTCTTCTTTTTCTACTTCTTCTTCTTTTTCTTCTTTCTCTTCGTCTTCCTTTTCGTCTTCTTCTTTTTCTTCTTCTTCTTCTTCTTCTACTTCTTCTTCGACTCTTCTTTCAAACTCTCTCACAGTCCACCAAACAGCACACATTGTGTGTGTGTGTGTGTGTGTGTGTGTGTGTGTGTGTGTGTGTGTGTGTGTGTGTGTGTGTGTGTGTGTGTGTGTGTGTGTGTGTGTGTGTGTGTGTGTGTGTGTGTGTGTGTGTGTGTGTGTGTGTGTGTGTGTGTTTCATTTTTGTTGGTATGAGTGCGAGAGTATGCTCATTGAGTCACTCTATGAGAATCTGGGCCCGTATGTAAAACTCGAGGTTAATTTAACCCACGGCTACGGGTCTAACCTAGACTAGGATTAAAAGAAACCCCAAAACAAAATTAAACAAAAAAGAAAGCGAAGAAAGAAAGACAAAAATCCTTCTATCACGGCATAGGCACCTTGCTGGAATGACCCGCTTCCTGATTTAAAACCAAAAAAAAAAAAAAAACCAACAGAAAATTTAACCCTACAGCTAGTTTAGTTCGAGGTTAGACTCTAACCCAGGGCTAAACTCCCTAACCCCGACTTTTACATGCGGTCCCAGCACCATGTAAGTAGGAATCGTTATTATTATTATTATTATTATTATTATTATCTCTATTCTTCTCCTCCTCCTGCTTGTGTGGGGAGCCGGGGTGGCCGAATGGTAGAACGTTGGACTCTCAATGCTCGGGTCGTGAGTTCGAATCCCGCCAGCTGGGGCCAAATATTTGTGCTGGCCTTTTTTTTCTCGTTGCCTCGTCTTTGATATCACCCTTATGTGGTAAAAAAGGACGTTAAACTCCCAAACACCCACCCACCCACCCACCCTACTGCTTGTGGTGCGTTCACCAGCTCCATCTGGTCACTATGACTCGTTGAGCAAACTCCGTACTCTAGCTCCGGTGACACAGTACATGTGACAATTTCAATAGGCCTCTTTGCGAAACCAACTTTCTATATCGCCTATTTGGCCCCAGCCGGGACTCAAAGTCGTCAGGATAACAGACATAAGTTTCAGTTCAGTGCGGTCCCAGATAGCATCCCAGTGATCGGAAACACCTTGGCGTGCGCCATCCAGTCTGTCAGGAAATCACGCTTCCCCTCAGCGTCCGCATCAGTTTTTACCGATGTTTGATTGGGTCACAAAGGGCTCTTCTGTTCTCGTTCTTTCAGGCGTAACAGTCGGACAGTCGTTTGCTCCACACAGTCTAGATAGTAGTAGCGATGGCGGTGGTGGTAGTAGTAGTAGGGGTGGGGGTGTGTGTGGGTGTTTGAGGGTTTGACACAACGCATTCTCTCAACTTACAACGAACAACAACTTGTAAAGTAAAAAGCACAGGGTGGGTGAAGGAGGGTGTTTGGGAGTTTAACGTCCTTTTCCATCATGTAAGGGTGAAATCAAAGACGGCGCAACGAGGAAAAGACCAGCACAAATATTTGGCCCCAGCCGGGATTCGAACTCACGACCCGAGCATTAAGGAATCCGACGCTCTACCATTCGGATATCACGGCTCCCCGTAAAAAAGCACAGATGAAGAACATAAAACGTAGGTGAAGGACCAGCAGAGACAAAATACAAATGAATTGAAATACAGACCAAATACAAATACAAAGATAAATTGTTAAGTCCTCCGCCCGCAAAATTGTTTTTAAAAAAAATATACATATAGGATAGGTATTGGGTAGCGCTGCATCGCGGCGACGCGCTTTCCCTGGGGGAAGCAGCCCGAATTTCCCGAAAGGATAGTAAAGTAGTAACAACTAATCAGGGGCGCCGGAAGATGTTGGGGGGAGGGGGGGGGGCAGAATCTCGGAGAGGGGAACGTTGCCCGAAGAAAGTGAAAAGCGGGGAGGGGGGGGCGGGCGACCAAATGCTGCGTAGACAAAATAACCTTTACGAACCAGGACTTTGCCCGAAAAAAGTGAAAAGCGGGGGGGGGGGGGGGGCAATCAGATGAGCGGACAGCCTTCGGTCCGCAAAAACAGAAGTTCTCTGTTGGGTGGGATGAGGGAGAGAGCACTAAGAGGGGTAGGGGGAGAGGTAGGGGAAGGGGGGGGGGCAAGACCATGGCTTTGCCCCCCCTCTTGCCATAGTCACCTGATTTTCCAGGGGGGGGGGGGGGGGCAAAAAGACACTCTTGCCCCCCCTGCTTGGGTACAGGGGGGGCAACTGCCCCCCCCCCCCCCCCGGTTCCGGCGCCCCTGCTAATTTTTTTTTTAAAGCTGAAACTTCATAATTTATCATAACTGAGCAGTTTTCAGGGTCAGTTTTCCATGGACTGTTTGTGTTGTGGCGACAAAAATTCCAGAGAATATGATTTGCACCCCCCCAAAAAAAATGGAAAACTAGACATCAGGAAGGTTCACAAAAAGTGTACCCTGGAGAACCGTTCCGTGTATTATCATCATTACTATATTTTCGGGAGGTCGGTGGTCTAGTGGTTAAGACTTTGTCACCAATGCGAGAGGTCAGGTTCGAGCCCCACTCGGGGCAAAGTATTTTTCCTTCTCGTACGTGGCACCGTTCATTTGGGCCGATCGTCGGGGGTTCTCTTCGCGTACTCCGGCTTCCTCCCTCCCGCTCTGCTTCGGAAAAGTTCAGCTCACAAAATTTGAAAATAAAAGCAATTCTAAATTCCGAAACTTAAATAGCTGAGCTGACCCTTCGCACCGCGTGATTGTAAAGTGTTCACGTGCAGTGTGTGAGAGAATGCGTGTGATTCACGTGAGCGTGCGTGTTGGGCTCAGCTCGTGGCACATTGAGCCAATTGAAGAAACTGGGTAAAGCGCTCATACATTACACAGATAATATCATTATTTTGTAAGCTTATCAGATTTCGATCGCTGTCAAATTATTGAGTCAACAATGCAACACCGTACACCGAGAGGAAACAACAGCTCAACGAGGAAAATCACAAATCCCGAACGCAGACTTGACCGCCATACCTAAATGCATACAATTATGGAAGTGCTCCATGGACACAGTTTTGGGACAACGCTCCAGCGTAACCCTTGCTGGCGCCTTACAGACACGTGAGTGCACCAGCACGCGACTACAGGCACCGCGTATTGTCGGCACAGAACAGTTGTGCAATTAAAATGGACACAAGTGTTTCTGGTGCTACTACAGACAATGATTGCTCTCACGCGGAGCCATACAGTTTTGCTCACAGCCTGGCAAACAATCACGTGCTCTCCGGTTTTTTGTTGTTTTTTTTGTTTTTGAGCAGCACGCAGAGTACCTCAGTTTTGAGTTGGATTTTTCGGGCTGCGTTCTGAACTGTATATGCATGAACATGCGGCACACGTCTTTGTGTCGTAGTAACGCGTTGGTCAAAGTTATCGTCTGGTTGATGAGGGGGGAGGGGGGGGGGTGTTTGGGATTGTAATGTTCTTTTCCACCATGTAAGGGTGATATCAATGACGGGGCAACGGAGAAAACGGCCAGCACAAATATTTGCCCCCAGCCGGGGTTCGTTCGAACTCACGACCCGAGCATTGAGAGTCCAACGCTCTACCATTCAGCTATCCTGGCTGGTTGATAAACGGCCGCTTTTTTAAGTTCATACCGACAGACCGAAGTCCTTTGGAAACACTCGGTGCTACTCTATGGAAAGATTCTGTTCCTCCTGTCCTACTTTTGAAGCGGGGTAGCACCAGAAACGCTCGGGTCCATTTTGACTACACCTCGTGCAGTTGTCCCTTTGCCAAAGCCGTTGGGGTGCGGGTTTTTAGCGCTTGAATCCTGCTCCACTATTTCAAGGTTAACCGTACGGTTCCCCTGCCAGTGCCCGGGTAATATAGGGTGTTATTAGACCGCTTCGCGTACACGTCGGAATGTCTCCTGCTTGGCGCTGATCTCCAGCTTTATTGGTGGGCAGTGTAAAGGTAAATTACGAGACGATAAGATGACACTTGGGACAGAATGCCACAAAAGCGGGACAAAAGTCGCATAGACACTTTTGAGAAAATCTGCCAAAATTGATGTGGGGTCGATTTTTAGTGATTTTGATAATTTCGCATTTTCAGGTGGTTAAACAACTTATACAGTTTCTGGGGAAGTTTCAAGGCTGTAGATATCTTAAAAATATACAAAAAATAGCATTTACTACCAGCACGTCATACTGCCACAGTTCCCGTGTCACACTTTTACCGGTCATTTTCTCAAAAATGGCTGCTTTTCAAAAGCACTTTTTCAGCAAACACATCTCGGGCATACACTATGCTACAGAAATAAATTTTGTACCGAAAGAAAGCTTATTTTCTGCTCTTTGTATTGATACCAATGACTCAAAATTCCCAAATTCACCCTCTGTCGCCCTTTCGTGGGAGCCCCTTACAATAAGGTCTATTGCTTGTATGTTAAATCGGTGATAATGTAGTGAGGATTCCCTGTTCTTCACGGTACACAGTGTTCAGTGGGCAACAATAAGCTCTACTGAAATGTCGTCGGGGTGTTGGATTTTTTTCTTCTTGCGTGAATCTGATGGTAACAGCAGCAGCAGTAGTAAAACACATCTTTTCTCCATGCAGTAGAACCACCCCCCCCCCCATGCCCCTCCCCTCCCCGCTCTCCATCTCTGCATGCCACCTGCAAAAAAAGTCAGTGTGTGTGTGTGTGTGTGTGTGTGTGTGTGTGTGTGTGTGTGTGTGTGTGTGTGTGTGTGTGTGTGTGTGTGTGTTGTACGTTATATACGCTGTTTTTTATGTTTTGTTATGTTTATGTACGCGCCCTGAGCTCTTGCGAGATGGGGCGCCACAAATACCCTTTAGTAGTAGTAGTAGTGAAAGTAGTAGTAGTAATAGTAGTAGTAGTAGTCGTAGTAGTAGTAGTAGTGAAAGTAGTAGTAGTAGTAGTCGTAGTGAAAGTAGTGGTAGACTAGTAGTATAGTACATGTAGTTTCACAGTGTTGGGTGGGCAACAATAAACTATATTGAACTGTCGCCACGGCGTTTAAGGGTTTTTTCCGTAAACAAGATAGTAGTAGTAGTAGTGGTAGCGGTTGTGGTAGTTGTGGTGGTGGAGGTGGTGGTGGTAGGAGTAGCAGCAACAGTCCTTTATTTCTTCTTCTTCTTCTTTCTTTCTTTCTTTCCCATTCTTTCTGTCTGTCTGTCTTTCTTCTTTGTCACCAGCATCTTCTTCAGCATCAGCGCCTCTCCTTCTTCTTCTTTGTTGCTGCTGTTGCTGTCATCCGCGATTCATCAGTCCATCTTCTGTTGTCGTTCAGTGAGGACTGACAGCATTGTCTTTCGGGTCTTCTGTCTTTTGGCTACTGTCCTCCAGCCCCTCTCTACACCAGTCAGTCACCTAGACACTACACACACGACTCTGCGTTGGTCTGCGTGACCATGTGCTCTTGTCTCAAGGACACTGGCACGTTTGGGACAGACGCCCTGCATTACCATAGTTGAATTGTTAGGCCGTGAGCCAAGGCCGTCTAAAACGCACTCCATAGCCCCTGAGTTAAGCAATTTTTTCATATAATGAAAAATAATACAAGGCTAGTGTATGGCAAAATCAGTGTTGTTTCCGTGTCGGTCCGGTCGGGTTAATGAATATGGACCTAATGAACACTGACCAATTAGCGAAATTTTCAACCAATCAGCGTCTTCAAAAAAAATTACTGCGGCAGGGACGTCCCTGACCGCGGCAATTTTAACCAATCATCGGGCTCAAATAGCAGTGGCTGCGAAACGAAAACGAAACGAAACGAAAACACGGCTGACGCGTGTTTGGCTCAGGCGTCTTCGGAAGGTATTCGTACCAGATTGCAGTGTTCAGTTCACTTTGCAGGGAGTAAAGACACCACAGTTAAGTCCTTCACAGATCAAACATTTGCAAATACCCTTCGGTATGCGCAGCAATGGGGTTTGTTTGACTGTGCGAGCTCCCAAATCGCGCGGACTTTTCTTGATTCAAGTCATTCCTGTCAGCGGGAAGCAGAGTTACAGGGTCTGGGATACCATCGATCCTGTTACCAACGATTCATAAGAAGAGACAGGTAAGTGGATGCTTCTTCGCCCGTAGTGCAGTCTTGATATTTCTGCCCTACTGACCCCAGCCGGTGGATTTTAAATTGATCTACACTAAGTATAGATTTGACGATGATGCGATGCCAGTACTTGCAGTGTTTTCGGGTTGAGGGGGGGGGGGGTGAGGGGGGAGTTTTGTGTGTGTGTGTGTTTGGAGGGGGGGAGATGAGAGGTCAGTTGGTAGACTCACAGGCGGGGAAAGAGTGCACAGGAACCTACATTAAACTAGAAAATGTGTGTGTGTGTGTGTGTGTATGTGTGTGTGTGTGTGAGAGAGAGAGAGAGAGACTGAGTGCTTCACTCTCATAAAGTTTAATAGTGTTGGTGCACAGCAGTTTGTGAGGTATCAACTGTGAATTGAAATTTTATATTTTGCCCTATGTACATGTACTTCACACCAATAACTATTGCTGATGCATCTAATCACACTATTTGTCATTTGATGTTTGTTACATAGTGTGTTCACTTTTCAGTTCTGTGTCTGTGGACAGGCTTGAATTACTTCAGCATCAAGCAGAGAAGAGAAATGCAAGTGCGCCTGCTGACAGTGCAGATGGAGGTCTGATCCAGCCACCACCACCACCTCCAGCAAAGCAACTTAGAAGCTCTGTCTAGCCCCCTGCAAACAAGCCTTCCTGTAGCAAACTCAGTGGTTTAACAATAACATTAACAAACTGTGACTGTAAAGGAGTGGATTAGTTTTATTTGAACAACAGTCTTTGGACCAAATAGTAAACAAATTGACTGGCTTGGTTTTTTATTCATGGACTGATTTTTGGATTTTCCTGCTGGATGGTCATCGTCTGTGAAGCATGGACTGCTGGTGTTGTTTACTGCAGAAACTGTTCTTGCAAACTCTGTTTTATGACGAACTGTGACTGTAAAGGAATGGCTTTGAACAACAATCTATGTTCAAGTTCAAGTTCATGTTCAAATTACTTTATTTATCCCTCATGGGGCAATTAAAATAAATGTTCGGACATAAGGGACTAATTGATTGGCTTGGTGTTTTCCTGCAAGTGTTGTTGAAATGGCCTCTTTTGCTGAGTAAGCAGAGCTTGTACTTAGAGTGGAACGTAGGCCCCCAGGAATCTCTCCTGGCCACCACCAAGAGGTGGAAGCTTACCTGTTTCGGGCACATCACTCGACATGACAGCCTATGCTAGACCGTCATGCAAAATGTGTTGCTACACGCCACTTACTACACCACTACACCCCACTTGCTACACCACTACACCCCACCTGCTACACCACACTTGCTACACTGCTACACCCCACTCAAGTTGCTACACCACTACAATACACACCGATACTCGGCTACACCCCACTTGCTACACCACTACACCGGCACCACTTACTACGCTGCTACACCCCACTTGCTACACCACTACACCCCACTTGCTACACCACTACACCCCACTTGCTACACCACTACACCCCACTTGCTACACCGATACTCTGTTAACCCACTTGCTACACAATAAATGAATAATCTGCTACACAACACTGACTTGCTACCCCAGTACGCTGCTACATTCCCTAAATACACTGCTACCGTGTGACTTTGCCATACATCACTTACAACAATTTTGAAACTCTGTGTGTGTGTGTGTGTGGAGAGAGAGAGTATCATGTCTAGACATTCCGTCAATCCGCAAAGCAAGCGAAGAAATAAAAAATGAGTGAATTTTATGTAACAAACGCCCCCCCCCCCCCCCCCAACAAAAACACAAATATTTCACATGACGTGCAATTGAAAGTACATGTACTTTCTGGGTAACCTAAGAATGAAATACTGATATTGACAATTCAAAACTGACATACTGGAGGGTTTTTTTTTTTACCCACATTATACAACAGAAATCATGGAATAACAAAACAGGAATCAAATGTCATTTTTGTTGTACAGTCAAACGGTCATCCTAGGGACTGAGTCAAACTGGCCGTCTTAGACAGGTGACCGGCTTTTACAGGGTGCAATGTTCCGGCAGAAAACGTGCCTAACCTTTCAAACTGACATCCTACATGTGATCAGACAGGTCTAGCAAGTATACATGACACATGTTCCTGCTTTTATATAGCGCAGAATTGCCGTGATTCTGTTAATAGGAATCAGTGTGTTTGACTTGTACCTATTAACAAATTTTTGTCAGTGTTGTATGGCAAAGCCACACAATAACAATGTCTTTACTACAATACTAGGGTGTAGCAGAGTAGTGGTGTAGCAAGTGGGGTGTAGCAGTGTAGTAAGTGGGGTGTAGTGGTGTAGTAAGTGGGGTGTAGTGGTGTAGCAAGTGGGGTGTAGCAGTGTAGTAATTGGATTGTGGTGCTGTAGTAAGTGGGGTGTAGTGGTGTTGCGAGTGGGGTGTTGCAGTGTAGCAAGTGGGGTGTAGTGGTGTAGCAAGTGGGGTGTAGCAGTGTTATAAGTGGGGTGTAGCAAGTGGGGTGTAGCAGTGTAGTAAGTGGGGTGTAGTGGTGTAGCAGTGTAGTAAGTGGGGTGTAGCAGTGTAGCAACTGGGGTGTAGCAGTGTAGTAAGTGGGGTGTAGTGGTGGAGCAAGTGGGGTGCAGTGGTGTAGTAAGTGGGGTGTAGCAACACATTTTTATATATGCCCCCACCCCCACCCCACCACTGATGATGCAACAGTCAAGGGATTGATTGACTGCACACATAACGTGACCTTGCAAGGATGTTGTGGTTGTTGTTGAATCTAAAATACCAACATAATTTTTTGTATGTTAATTAGGTTCAGTTTAACCCCTTGTGTACTGATCTTGTCAATTCCCATATACAGTGCAGAATTTATGCAACAATTCATATGTCTATTAAGATTTGATTCTGTCCTTCCATTGTGCAAGAGCTTACAGTACACATAAACAAAAACAAAACATGAGCCATGACTTTTGGTCACGGTTAATAAAGGGTTAATTTGAACAAACTCTGCTTTCTTTACTACTAATCATATAATTTAGTGCAGCATAATTTGTGATTTGTTGTTTATTGCGTTTTCACTTTGAATACCGGTTAATGCCCTTTAAAAAAAAAACTGTACAGAAATTTGCTCTTTAAAAGTGCTGCATCAGCAAAAAATGGCTATTTCTGCGCAAACACTTATCTTTTTTGAACACATATTACAACTGAAATGCATGTGCAAAATATCTGTTCAGGTTTTGACTCAGGGAATAAAAAAAAACATCTTGCTCATTGCTCATTTAGCATCCGAGCTAAATCACATTTTTGTTATTTTTCGTTAACTTTAGACCATAATACCGAGTTAATCCTACCACTTATACACCGTAACAAAGTTGATTTTGAATCTGTATACAAAACTCTACCTGAAACACCAAAAAATTGTTTGCTTAAACGTAGGGCTATGAAATGCAAAACTAAGCTGTTTAGATGCGTTCGTCCCGCCGCCTATGTGTTGAGTGACGGCAACAGTCTGCCCCCGTGTTTGCCCGAGACAATCACCACTCGACGATGCAGTGGCAAGGGCACCACTGATAGGGCACTGTTCAGTGGACAGACAGACAGACAGATAGACAGACAGACAGGCAGATAGGTGACTGAACAGAGACTGGGACAGGCAGGCAGACTGACAGACACACAGATAGACGGGTAGACACACTGAAATAGACACGTGGGCAGACAGAATCAATGAATCAACGAAACTTTATTTTACAACGGTAGAGGAAGTTGACGTCAGATAGTCAGTTTTCATACCTGCTCTTGCAAAAAGCTACTATTATCCTAACTAACAACAAAAAAAGGAATAAAACAAGAAAAACAAACAGACAAATAAATGCACAAATAAAACAACAAACAAACAGCGAGCAGATGTTGCAGACACACGCACACACATACACAATGCCTATTGATTTCAAGTAGATAAACAGATAGACTGGCAGGCAGACAGACAGATAGACAAATGGACACAGACATGGGGACAGGCGGATGGACTGACAAAGTGAGACAGACATTGATGAAGGGACAGACAAGTGGGCATCAAGCCGACAGACAGGCAGACAGAGAGAGACACAGAAAGAGACATACAAACGGACACAGAGAAAGAGACAGACAGATTGCCAGACGGCCGGACCTACAGACGGATACACCCCAACAGACAGACCGACAGATGAACAGACACTGTCAAAGAGGCGGACGGACACACAGACGGATGAACAGACAAAGAGGGAAAGACAGGCGGGCGGAGAGACAGACTGATAGACACACACACTCAGCCAGACAGACAGACTGAGAAACTTCAGAAACAAACGCGACAAGCAATACAACTGACAAGCGCTCTCCATGTATAGCTTATAAATTGACTGGTTCTGCAGTCTACCTCAGATCTAATCTAAGGAAGAAAGTCTTGATTCCCCCGTCTTCTCTGATTTACACAACTTCAATACGCTCACACCAAATCAAACACGAAAAACTTGAGCGTTCCTGTCCGTGGGTTCTTTTTATCAATGTCTTTATTGCAAGTAATCCCAGTTCCAAAGTGAATTATATTTACCACGCTCGCCTCACAACATATGCAGAGCCGCT
Source organism: Batillaria attramentaria (assembly GCA_018292915.2). Classification (NCBI taxonomy): domain Eukaryota; kingdom Metazoa; phylum Mollusca; class Gastropoda; family Batillariidae; genus Batillaria; species Batillaria attramentaria. The sequence goes on from JACVVK020000261.1 coordinate 310,770, forward strand.
CAAATCGCTTTTTCCGCTTTTTCCGTGTTGGCAAGATAACTCTTAATAGAGAGATATATTGAGACTTGAGATGAGTGATCTTAACGACCATCTCTTTAAGAGACATATCTACCTGAAGACCGCTCATGTGCAAGCTCACTTTCTTATGGATTGTCCTCTCTTTAATAATGCACGTACTCAAACAATATCAACTCTTCCTTATAACTACAACGTCGACACCCTCTTGAGAGAGAGAATCTCAGTCTTTCTTTGAATGATAATATAAATCTTTTTGAAACTGTACAGCACTTTATAGAAATATCAGGTCGCTTTGACACCTAAATTCCGATTACGATTAGCAGTCGCCAGCCCGCTGCCACCGTCGAACCCACAGTCCCACTGCATTTTTCTTAGTACAGTCAGTATTGGCCATTCTCTCTATCCCCTTTCTTCCTATCTCTTTCTTTACAGATCTGTCCTACCATAATACTGTATTTGACGCCTCCGCCGCAAATGTTTTTGTACTTATGAGCACATTTATAAGTTTTTGACTTGTTGTGCTCGCCCTCGTGAAAATTGTTCAAAATGAATAAAACTGTTTAAACCAAAATAGAGAGATAAAAGGTGTTGTTAATTCTCCACAAGCCAGTACACGACGCCAAAGTGTCGGTGAAGTATAGATAAAGCAGATCAGTAAATATATCAATCATACTGGCTGTCGTGAGATAAGAAACTGTAATCAGTGAGGTTGTGGGGGGGATTTAGAACTTTATTGACCGAAAAATATAAAACCTGCAAGAATATGCACATGTGAAGTGTTTACAGGATTTTACAATGATACGAAACTTCGATAAGGTAGAGAACGTGGTACGATATGCATTGAGGTACGTAACACGATCAGGCTTGCACGCTCACATTATTTTGTGTAAATTTTCCCCCGTAAGTCGAAGTTCTTCTCTTTTTTATGCGCAAGGTACACTCGTCAATACAGCGATCTTCGGTCGGACAGCGATTAATGGTGTTGGAATAAGGGAGGTAACAGCCTACTGGTTTTTCCCATATTGCAGTACGTAGTTACTCTCTCTTCCTTGTCGGAATCCATAATAATCAAATCTTGCTGTCGCAGCAACCAAATGTATTAGGTCGATATACTTAATTGAAGTATAGCTGACCTGTGCGGGTGGGGGTGGGTGGGTGTTTGGGGGTTTAACGTCCTTTTCCACCACATAGGGTGATATCAAAGACGGGGCAACGATGAAAAAGCCAGCACAAATATTTGGCCCCAGTCGGGATCGAACTCACGACCCGAGCATTAGAAGTCCAACGCTCTACCATTCGACCACCCCGGCGCCCCCTGACCTGTGCAGATTTAGAGAAGGGGTTAGGTAAGTAGGATGACTTCTGCCTCCGTCCGTTATGTGTGTGTGTGTGTGTGTGTGTGTGTGTGTGTGTGTGTGTGTGTGTGTGTGTGTGTGTGTGTGTCACTCTGTGTGTGTGTGTCTCACTCTGTGTGTGTGTGTGTGTGTGTGTGTGTGTGTGTGTGTGTGTGTGTGTGTGTGTCTCACTCTGTGTGTGTGTGTCTCACTCTGTGTGTGTGTGTCTCACTCTGTGTGTGTGTGTGTGTGTGTGTGTGTGTGTGTGTGTGTGTGTGTGTGTGTGTTGTTGTTGTTGTTGTTGTTCAGTGTTGTTGTTGTTGTTGTTTCCATTTTTGGAGCGGAGGATGGGGGTGGGGGTGGGGGAGGTGTTGAGGGGTATGTTCAAAAATCTGCATTTCGGAATGGCGCCGCAACAGTCAAGGCATCTGCCTTAGAAATTCTGTGTATGGCAAGCTCAAACGTTTCGCCCCATACCACTGTGAGTGAGACAACTTTTGCTGAATGGTCAAGGGGAAATAATTCAGACTAGAAAAGCCAGTGTGTCAGTGCTCTGGGTTTGACAAATCCAGTCAAGCAGTGGGCGTGACTTTTAACGTGTGACAGCTTACTCTAGGAGTATTAGTGATGCTACGGTTGGTAGCGGTTGCACGATTGGTTCCAAAAGGTCAGCGTCGCTTGAGCTGATTGGTCACGTTTGTCTGTACAAGCGGCACAAAGCACTTCGTGGTATGTGTGGAAGATGAGTTATATTACATGTACATGATATCGTATTTTTCGTGCAAACGGGCGAGTGTGTGTTTGTGTGGGGGGGGGGATGGGTGTGTATTTGTGTATATGTGTGTCTCTGACTCTGTGTGTGTGTGTCAGTGCGCGCGCGCGCGCGCGTGTGTGTGTGTGTGTGTGTGTGTGTGTGTGTGTGTGTGTGTGTCTGTCTGTCTGTCTGTCTGTCTGTCTGTCTGTCTGTCTGTCTGTCTGTCTGTGCGCTGTCGCTGAAATTGTTTACCTCGATATTGGGCCTATAAAATACCCTCTCTTGTGCAGTACCTAGAAAGGAAATTAAGATTTCAGAGCAGTCACAGGTTATTTGTTAACTTTGTTTGTTTGTTTGTTTGTTTGTTTGTTTGTTTGTTTGTTTGTTTGGTTTGGTTTGGTTCAGTTGTTTTGTTGTTCTTGTTATTTTTATATAAGGGAGTATTCTTAGAATGAGTCTCTCTCTCTCTCTCACACACACACACACACACACACACACACACACACACACACACACACACACACACACACACACACAAACACACACACACACACACACACACACACACACACACACACACACACACACACACACACACACACACTGAAAAACAAGAATGATTCTACATATTTGAAGCGAACTTTATTCAGGTTCAGCGCTGATACCATGCTTAAGGTTAAAAAAAAATACAGAAAAGGTCGGTAGATATACATACATGTACGCCATAACTTGAAAACGAAGAGTATAATATCCTGAAAATAATATTTATGAAGATCTCGTCACATTCATTTGTACAGTTACTTATTGCAAGTGGGATTTCATTATCAGGAGAGCTTGTATATTGCATCAGGAATCCTTCTGGCTTTTCTCCCTTGACTCTCGTCCTCTGCCGGGAGTTGTTTCCCTTGCTGTTCCTCTGCTCTCATCTGTAATTCAGCAAATCGTTTAAAAGCAAATTGTATGTATTATGCACCTTCGTGGTCATGTTGGTAGTGGTAGTGGTGGTGGCACTGTAGTGGCGGTTTTGTTAGTTTTGCTGTTGTTGTTCTTATATTTATATTTACTTCCTTTCTCAGTTTAGGCGGGAATGGATGGATGGGGGGGTGGGGGGGGGGCTGCGGTGTTGACAGTTTTCTCCTCTTGTTGTTGTTGTTGTCGTTTCTGCTCTTTCAACAAAGCGTTCTTATTTGCAGAAGCCGTGAGGTGGTGTCCATTCATTTGTTCAGACATGCTGCCAGTATCAGTATGCATAGCACTTAAACTTCCCTTTCAAACCACACAGCACCAGGCAGCACCATATAGAACTACAGACTTCAACATAAGTCAAGGACCACTTGCAAATTTGGCTAAAATTCCTGGAAAATGTCCGTGCAGCACATGGTGGTTTTTCAGCTTCAGCAAGCTTTGCAGGATGCATACTTTCACAGCAAAAAAAAAAAAAAAAAATGAAAGATTCCTTGATCTCTATTTTTGGTGAATTCTTAAAAATTAGGCCTGTCTGTCAAGGTGGTCCTTGACTTATGTTGAAGTCTGTAACTCCAAATTTCGTACAAAAATTACTTTTCATTCATTTCTCGCTCTGATAATGTGTCAGAGGTGCTAATGACGTGCAGGTTAGAACATCATCAAGCTAAACATCACCTTCACGATTTGTGGAAGGGGGGTAACCTCTTGGCTCGTCTGGAGCCTGGTCCTGCTTTGCGTGGCGCGTCACGCGACCTTCAACTTCACGTATGGGGGTCAAGGTCCTCGGCTGGTCGTCTGGATGTTCGGCTGAGTCAAGTCTTCCTGAAGACAATTAAACGAGACACATGCACAAGTATGGGTTTCTACGGGATTGGAGTCAAAATGTACTACTGATAATAATGATAATAATAATGAGGATTTGTGTGGCGCCCAACTTCCTGTTGGAGCTCTGGGCGCCTCCCAATAGCAGAGTGGCATCACATACATACACATTAAAGACACGACACATGCGCATTACATACACATTAAATAAACGTCACATACACGTCATGACACAGCCTAACACGATATAATGATGGAAGTGATGGAGGAGCAGTCAATTTAGTCTATATCATGCAGCTAGAAAAGATGGGATTTAAAAAGAGTCCAAAAAGAAAGGCAGCAACAGAGTTTGACTCACCGCCAGACATGACAGCCCGGAACACCGTAAACAACAGGCTTCCGTGCGCAGGGTCAAGGTCGCTAAAGTCCTGCAAGGTCATGGCCGACAAGCGTTGACCGTTCACATCTTGGAAACAACTGACGAGACTGACCTTGACCTCTTGACCTAGGGCGTATTCGTCCACCACGCTGGCAATCCACTCAGTGACCTCCAAGACTGACCAGTTGTCCGGATGCAATGTCGCCCAACGCGGGCGTTCTGAAACAGACATCATCCAGTGGTTAATGGTTCAGCCAATGATATTTTTGTCAGATGACGAAAAGTGTCGCCCACTCAGATCGCATGCAAGGCGTGAAGCGTTGGCAAGGGAGTCATTGTCAGCGGCGACCACGGGTAAACAGAGTGTACAGGTAGTTGAGTGGGTGGGTGGGTGGGCCGGTGGGTGGGTTTGTTTTGGGGGTTTAACGTCCTTTTCCACCACACACGGGTGATATCAAAGATGGGGTAGTAGTCTCAGTCTTGTGTACCGGTTGTATCGCAATTACCATCGCACACTTTGGACACACAGGATTATGCCTTGATATAAGATGAGGGGTGGGTGGGGTGGGCAAACGGGGGTTTAACGTCCTTTTCCACGAAATACGGGTGATGCCTTATGACGAGGACAACGTCTCGACGCCACTACCGCTCCCCACGCGACCACCCCGACCCCCAGGGAAAAACATCACAGCATATCATGTACGGAAAATACAACGCAGAATTATTCCAAACTTCATCTCTTCACCCTCACATACATATGCAATTTTGTCGTTCCGATGTGCGTGCATGCGTGTTTGTGTGGGGGGGGGGGCGTTTTTAAATCAGGTTGATCTGGTTTGTTTGTTTGTTTTTTTCTGTATTTTATCTGCTTTGTGTTTGTTTTACTTATCTTTTTTTCATTTTGTGTTGCTATAAATAAACACGTATTTTTAACGTAAAGCCCATAGAGCCTAAATATAAAGTTTGCGCCATATAAATAAACACGTATTTTTAACGTAAAGCCCATAGAGCCTAAATATAAAGTTTGCGCCATATAAATAATAATTGTAATTGTTAGTGTATTAGTTACTAGTAGTGCAGCGGCTATACTCCATCCCAAATTGTAAACTTGAGATGCCCGATACCCCGATACCTAAGGATGTTGTCTGATCGCAGCACATGAAGGGTGCAGTTTATCTTTACGAACTGAAATATTCCTCATCCACAAACGTGCAGAAGTTTATTGCACCGAGCAACCGTTGCACGCAGGTCGTGGCAGCGGCTGGTAATCTTCCCGTGTGGCTGAAACGGCACCAGCAAAGCACCTCCATTGTCAACAAAATTACTTACACCCCAGGAAACGAGAAGTGAAGTATAGACTATGCCTGTCATCTGTTTGTCCCTAACTCGATTTTTTTCTAGGAGCACCTGTGCAAGTCATACGCGAGTTTTATCTTGTCTTGTCTTGTCTCAGTTCTCTTGTCTTCGTCCTGTCTCAGTTGTCTTGTCTAAGTTGTCTTGTCTAAGTTGTCTTGTCTCTGTTGTCCTGTCTTGTCTAGTCTTGTCTTGTCTCAGTTGTCTTGTCTCAGTTGTCTTGTCTTGTCTTGTCTTGTCTCAATTGTGTTGTCTTGTCTTGTGTTTTTCCTTGCCTAATTTCGATTCCCGGCTGGGGCCGAATATTTGTGTTGGCCTTTTTCTCGTTGCCCCGTCTTTGATATCACCCGTACGTGGTGGAAAAGGACTTAAACTCCCACACCCCCACCCCCACCCCCCACCCATTCATTCCCCCCCCCCCTTTTCCCTTGCTTAAAAGTGACAGCAACCGTACATGATCTATCCACATCATTGAGGGTCCTTTTGTAAATTTTGAGCATTAAGATTGGACAAAAAAATGTCCCAGAGTGCTTAAGCCAATCAGATTCTGTCTGCTATGCACAATGGCTCAGCGGAAATGCGATGCTGCAAGTGTCCGCTGCTAGTTATATATCGCTTTTTGTTCATCGAGTTTCCGGGAGAGTGTTGGAAAAATACTGTTTGTCACGGCAAGACCAAAACCGTGCGTCCCCTGTGACGCGCTGTTCTCAGATTTGTGCGTCAGTTCAAGAGATTTGTGCGTACAAATACGCAGACTAATAATAACAATAATAATAATAATAATAATGAGGATTTGTGTGGCGCCCAACCTCCTGCTGGAGCTCTGGGCGCCTCGCAATAGCAGAGTGACATCACATACACATTACATACACGTCACATACACATAGTCCTGATACATCCTAACACGACATAATGATGGTGACAGTGATGGTAGAGCAGTCAACTAAGGCAACATAATACAGCCGGAAAAATGGGATTTTAAAGCGGTTTTAAAAAGAGTCCGCCGACTCAGCATGGCGAACAAGGGAAGACAGGCTGTTCCAAATGAGTGAATCGTGGTAGAGCAACGCTCGCTGACCTAGTGTTTTCGACTTAACCTGTGGAATGCGAAGGATGCGGGTGTCAGAACACCTGTACCTGTGTCCATAACAAGAATAAATAGCAACGAGAGGAAGGAAAATTACATCGCATCAAAAAAGGTACCAAAGCTTCTGCAGGGAATTCCGGGAACTGAATTCAGCCTTGAACAAATGGGCTAGACATAACTTTGCCTTCGATTTTTTTTTTAAATCGTCTGTGCTAGTCATTCACTGAACTTGTTCTGGTTGCCTAAAATGACGATAGCCGTCTATCATTTGAATTACTAAAACATTTGAACACAGCCACAGTCTTCGCAACCGACAAAGCTGAACATGTCGCTGCGTGTTTCGATAATGGAATGTTTGTGTGCACCTCGTCATTTTCATGCTGTCTTTGGGAGTGGTCTTCGTAGTTTTTTTGTAACTCTTGTGTAGCGAAGATTCTGTTCGTTTGTTGTTGTTGTTGTTGTTGTTGTTGTTGTTGTCGTTGTTTACTACATTGTGCTCATTACTCAAAACCAGATTAAAATATATGATTCTGCTTTACGAGTTACGACAAAACCGCTCAACAATGCTTGAATTTTCTCGGAAACGCAATATTCTTTTTTTTTTTTAAGGGGTTGTTTCGTTGGTTCCATGGTTGTGGGCTTCCTCCCTGTTGTAGAGATCGCGAAAAGCCACTGCATTTCGATGGAAATTTCTAGACCATCCGAGAACATGCCGATGCAGTACCGTCAGTAGATTACGTCACCTTGGAAAGATTCCGTACTTGCCAGTAAGTTGAGGAATGTTCTAGATCTGACCTGTTTAGTATATAAGCAGCCCTGCACAGCGTTCTGGGTCTTCTTCTTTCATGAGTTTGTTCTCCACGCATCTTCTGTTAATAAAGTATTGGAGTTCTATCCTGTTGTATCCCGTGTCTTCTCTGCGAGTGCATCGAGAGAGCGACATAGCAGGAGTAAAATACAACACTCCCTTTCGACCACATGAGGATGATATGAAAGACGAGGCAACATGGGGAAAAGCCAACACTTTGTTTTCCCTCCAAGCCGGGAAAACAAGAAGAGACAATGGTGCCTTATGTGTGCAAAAACGGAGGAGTGTGCATTGGCCGACACTCAGATTTCGAGAGCGTTGCAGATCAAGCATAAATAACGACGCGAGAAAAGAAAGTTACATTACACAAAAAAAGGAACCGAAACTTCCCACGAATTTCCGAGAACTCAGTGTTGAAAGACTTTTTCGCGGCTAACCAATGTCTTTTTGTATCAAGCCCATTTAAATGTAAAAGTCCAAGAGAGAGAGAAAGAGAGAGAGAGAGCGAGCGAGAGAGAGAGAGAGAGAGAGAATATTATTTATTACAGTTTAAAAGTGTATTCCATTGTATTAATTTTTGCACAATGTATGCCAATCCAATTAAAACTGTGATTTTGGTATGTTTTATTGACGTGTATGATCCAAATTCAAATTCAATTCAAATATACTTTATTATCTGTTCTAAAAATACATTTTAAAACAGAAAATTGTCTTCAGACACACGCATTCATGATCTTAATTTACATTTTTATTATATTAGATAAACAATTTATTATTATTATTATTATTATTATTATCAGTAGTAGTAGTAGTAGATGTAGTAGTAGAAATAGTAGCACCCTGAACTTTCGGGAACGTCTTTCATTCTAGAATTTGCTCGAAAATCTCGGTTGAGAGTTGGTTTAATTCTCATCAGTTCACGCACTTTGAAAGCATAAGCTCTACCCTTCATGACTGCCCTACCAAGCACAAAAGACAAATTTGTGATTACTGTGAGTACTTGTTACCGATTGTCAGGCATCTTTGGTGCATCGTCACCGTCAACCAAAAGTAAGGAAAACGCAACGCCTTGTTTGCGCCAGACGCTGCATGCAGAGTGAGTGAAGCGACGCAGTGTGTTTCAACTTGAAACAGTTTTGTATCTTCTGGATCTGTCCATATGTGTGTATATCCTTTCTCTGCCTTATGGTGAACATTTATTATGACTGGTGTAATTAATATTCAATGCCCTAAGGGGGTCCTGAATAAAATTCTTGACTTTCTTGACTGAGAAAAATGGTGCAACGACATGTCTGGAATTTCCAAGAATATGCGTGATTTTGTTGTTGTCGTTGTTGTTTTATTGGGTTTGTTTGTTTGTTTGTTTGTTTGTTGTTTTTTGTTTTATTTGTTTTTGTTTTGGGGTTTGTTTTGTGTGTGTGTGTGTGTGTGTGTGTGTGTGTGTGTGTGTGTGTGTGTGTGTGTGTGTGTGTGTGTGTGTGCGTGGGGAGAAAGAGGTGTATATATGTATCCGCTTCAAATTTTGCAGGGTTTTTTGGTTTTGTTGTTGTTTGTTTGTTTGTTTGTTTGTTTGTTTGTTTGTTTGTTTGTTTGTTTGTTGGTGGTGGTGTTTTTTGTGTTTGTGATTTTTTTGTTTTTTTGTTTGTTTGTTTGTTTGTTTGTTGTTGTTGTTGTTTGTTTGTTTGTTTGTTTGCTTGTTTCTTGTTTTTTGTTTGTTTGTTTTTGTTGTTGTTGGTTTGTTAGTTTGCTTTTTTTTTGGGAGGGGGGGTTGTTTGTTGTTGTTGTTGTTGTTGTTTTTTGTTTTGTTTTGTTTTTTGTTTTTTTTGTTGTTGTTGTTTTTTTGTTTTTTTTTTTGGGGGGGGGGCGCCATCGGAATTTGAATTCGAATTCATGTTTTCAAAACATGTTTGTTTTTGTTGTTGTTGGTTTGTTAGTTTGGTTTTTTTGGGGGTTTTTTGTTTTTTTTTGTTTTTTTTTTTTGTTGGTTTTTTTTGGGGGGGGGGGGTGTTTGTTGTTGTTGTTTTTTGTGTTGTTTTTATTTTATTTTATTTATTTATTTTTTTATTTATTTTTATTTATTTTTTTTGGGGGGGGGTGGGGGCGCCATTGGAATTTGAATTCGAATTCATGTTTTCAAAACGCCCGATTATTTTCTCATCAAGACGGACATGACAGTGTGTCCTAACATTTCTGCGCAACTGTGGTTATTGTCCAGATACTCTTCAAAATGATGCGGACATTGTGACTTGCGATCATGATTGCCGTTTATTTCACTCGTCTCTTTCGTTTTCGACGATCGCATCGTTTGCTATCTCCACGCATTTTGTCGTCACGAGAAACCCACCTTTTGTCGCGAAACATCGCGAGTGTACAACGTAAATTACACCAGTATACTATCCATGCCACCAAAAAGATCTATGAAAAATCTGCAGAGACAGGACCAAATACTGTTGCCATGTTACACTTCCAACAAGGAACTCGAGACCTGGCTCAGCATCTAGAAGTCGAGGTTAGGGAGTTTAGCGTCGGGTTAGAGTCTAACCTCGAACTAAACTTGCTCTAGGGATAATTTTCTTTTTAAATCTGGAAGCGGGTCTATTCCAGCAAGATACCCAAGCCGTTAAGAAGGATTTATTTCTTCCTTTTTTCGCCTCCTTTTTTATATAATTTTTTTTTTTTTTTTTTTTGGGGGGGGGGGTTCTTTTGTCCTAGTCTGGGTACCCGACAGCATCTTCAGTTTCCTGAAAGAGGTCAACCTGTTCTATAAATTATAGACTTCAAACATTCAGTCTTTCACTGACCACTTATTTTTTATTTTTTTTAAGACCCGATAGATTTTTCATATTTATTTACATCTTGTTTTAAAGTGGGAATTTTTATGTTTTATAGGACCTGGCAGGAAGGGACTTTCATGAGCCGCGAATTAGCCTTTGTTGCTTGCGCGGCGTTAAGCCCTAAATAACTAACTAACTAACCTAGTCTGGGTTAGGCCCGTAGCCGTGGGTTACGTTAACCTCGACTTTTACTTTCGGGCCCTGGACTGAGAGCAGTGACAATCTTTATTCGTCTGTAGTTGCCTAAGCACAGAATCTACCAGAACAACTCCAACTGAACATGCGCACACTCGCCATTATGCTTGAATCTAGATTTCTTTTTCCCGTGGATGTGTTTGAATAATAATAATAATAATAATAGTAATAATCGCATTGATATAGACGCTTTATCTCGAATATTTGGCTCAAAGCGCCGCGAGCTAAACCCAACACGCACGCTCACGTGAATCACACGCAGTCTCTCACACACTAGACATGAACACATTACAATCACGTGGTATAACGAGAGCCTTCTCAGCAATTTAAGTTTCGGAATTTTAGAATTGCATTTCTTTTTTTTTAATTTTGTGGGCTGAATATTTCCAAAGCAGAGAGGAAGGAAGCCGGAGAGAACCCCCCAGCGATCGGCCCGGATGAACGGTGCCACGTACGAGAGAGAAAAAGATCTTTGTCCCGATTGGGACTCGAACCTGACCTCTCGCGTTAGCGACAAAGTCTTAACCACTGGACCACCGACCCCCACGACCGCCCCATAGGATGAGACCATCAACGTTATGCACTTCACATTCTGCCAGAAGGCAGAGAAGAACAAGTCGTTCCGAGCAGACGCTGGAACTTATTTTATAAAAGTGTTCACAACACCATCATTTTGTGACGGTCTGTTCGACAAGCAGTCGTGGACAAAAAATTTACCAAGTCTGCACTGTCAGTTTAATAATAATAATAATAATAACGGATATTTTTATGGCGCCTTATCTCGTACGGAGCTCTAGGCGCCTTACAGAAGTAAACAAAGAGAGTAAGACACTGGAACATGAAAAACACACACACACACACACACACACACACACACACACACACACACACACACACACACACACACACACACACACACATGTCGGTTGTGACTTTGGCGCCGTCCAAACAACTAAGGTTCTTCTGGCGGCGTAGCAGAACGGAAGAGGAAAGTTTTTAAATTTGATTTGAAAGAAGTGTAGGAGTTTGCATGACGGATGTGGAAGGGCAACTGATTCCAGACTGCTGGACCAATATATTCAAAGGCACGCTGTCCTTGGGATTTCTTCTTGCAATGTGGAATTCTCAGGAGCCTGGTGTCGGAGGAAGATCGGAGAGTTCTGGAGGGACAGTATAGATGGAGTAGTTGAGACAGGTAAGGAGGAGCGGTGCCGGCAAGAGAAGTGAAGCACAGGCAAGCTATTTTGTATTGTATGCGGGCCTGTACAGGCAACCAGTGAAACGTGGAAAGAAGCGGAGTGATGTGATCACGCTTGGGGGCTCTGCAGATGAGACGGGCAGCACAATTTTGAACTTTTTGGAGTTTCTGAACAAGATTGGAGGGTATACCAGCTAGCAGTGCATTACAATAATCTAGTCTAGATAGTACGAGGGATGTGACCAGGGTTTTTGCAGCGTCCTGAGTGAGGAGATGCCTGATGGAACCAATTCTCCTCAGCTCTAGAAAAGCGGACTGACAGATCTTGAGCACCTGGTCCTGCATGGCCAGTCTACCGTCAAGCAACACGCCAAGGTTTTTAACACTGATGGACAGAGGGATAGTGTTCTGTCCCACCATTTACAAAATATCCTGTTGTTTTATTCTTATTCCGGACAAATGTCCTATACTTTTTCGGTCATTCCGGACAAAATTAATGCTCTATACTTTTTCGGTCATCCAGGACAAATGTCCTATACTTTTTTCGGTCATTCAGGACAAATGTCTTATACTTTTTTCGGTCATTCAGGACAAATGTCCTATACTTTTTTCGGTCATTCAGGACAAATGTCCTATACTTTTTCGGTCATTCAGGACAAATGTCTTATACTTTTTTCGGTCATTCAGGACAAATGTCCTATACTTTTTCGGTCATTCAGGACAAATGTCCTATACTTTTTCGGTCATTCTGGACAAATGTCCTATACTTTTTTCGGTCATTCAGGACAAATGTCTTATACTTTTTCGGTCATTCTGGACAAATGTCCTATACTTTTTCGGTCATTCAGGACATTTGTCCCATGATTCTCCCACGGAAATGAAATCTTTGAACATACTGCATAGATAAACGTTTTACCTGAAACATAATTGTACGAGTCAATTACTGCTTAGCAGTTCGTTGCTTGGATGTGTTTCAGCCTACACATATCGCCATCTGAGCAATAATAATAATAATAATATATTGCCATGTGTCCCATTGCAGTAAAACAATAAAACAGGAGTGTCGCATGTCGTCTCTCACACAACATAACATGTAAAAAGAACCGCAGAGAACTAAACATATTTAAGTACAACTAAACATCAATAAAAATGCCTCCTTATACATGAAGATACCACCACAACACGCCCCCCCCCCCTCCTGCCCCCGCTCCCCGCATACACACACACCCGCCCTTACACACCGACTGCTTGTTGCTTGTTTGTTGTCATTTTTGGGTTTCTTTTGGTTTGGTTGGTTTGTTTGTTGTTGTTTTGTTGTTGTTGTTGTTTTTTGTTTGTTTGTTGTTGTTGTTGTTTCGTTGGTTTTTTGGTTTTTGTTTTTTTGTTTTTTTGTTTTTTTGTTGTTGTTGTTTGTTTGTTTTTTGGGGTTTTTTTTGTTGTTGTTGTTGTTTTGTGTTTTGTTTTGTTTTTTTTTTGGGGGGGGGTCTTGGTGGTGGTGGTAGTTCGGTTTTGTTTGTTTGGTGTTTGTGTTTTTGGGTTTTGTTCTGGTTTTGGGTCTTTTGTTTTGTTTTGTGTTTTGTGTGTGCTGTTTTGTTTTTTTGGGCGGGGTTGGGGTTTTTTGTGGAGCCGGGGGAGGGGGGGGGGGGTAGTCGTATGGTCATTGAGTGTCGTACATACAGCTTAAAACACAGCATAAAATTACAGTCGTGTATAAACATATGAAAATATCCACGCTTTGTCGATAATCAGCGAGTGATCTTAGTTTCTAAGAGAGAAAAAATCGCATGCAACTCATTCAAGCTTGTGCCAGCATGTATCTACGCACCATATAATGTGTAGTAGTAGTAGCGGTGGTAGTAGTAGTAGTAGTAGTAGTAGTAGTAGTAGTAGTAGTAGTAGTATCATGGTTATTTTCATTCTTGTTATGGTTGTAATTAGCTTTAGAAAAAGCATTTTTTGCCTTAAAAATTCCTGCATCCTTTTTACCTGTTTGGTAGAACAGTGACTAAAAAGCCATACAAATCGTGGGATTTGTTTTTACACCAACAAAATATCTTAAAATATTTATAGATGCGCGAGTTAGCGTGGGCTTCAACTGAAACATGTATCCGCGATATTTCTGTCACACGAAACCAAAAAAAAGAAAAAAAATCCAGCAAATGCCATAAGTGCCTGCCTCTCACTTCGTGTTCTAAATAGATCGATCTTGTCAATTTCGTCTTCGTGATGTTTTGGGCGTTTCCTGTTGTGTTTTTGTAAATTCTTCCGTATGAGCAAGGTCGTTTTGTGTGATTCTACATTTGCAACTGTTTGTCAGAAACAGAATATTTTTCTCTCTCTCCTTGGCGAAAGAAGCTTGCAAGTCATTTATTTCTGATAATGTTGAAGCGGCAAGTATTGCGATGTGTCGTCGCTTGGAAACGAAACCAGTTTCACACAAACCGGTTACAGAGTTATTTTCCGCTAAGAAAGACTTACTTGCATTTAGGTTGTTTTGTTTTTTGTTTTGTTTTGTTTTGTTTTTGTTTTTGTTTTTTGTTTTTTTGTTTTTTTTTTTTTTTTTTGGGGGGGTTGCAGATTATTATAGAGCATGCAGCATATTATTATGCATACATGCACTCCGCATTTGCTGTAGTTTCAAATTAATAATAATAATAATAATAAAGACTTATAAGGCGCCTATACATGTAAATGACAGGCTCTAAGTGCCGTACATCATAACTACATACACCGCACAATAAACAGCTTTCATACACATGCACAGACACACAGGGAACATTTAAACAATAACTCTCAACAAGCAGGCTGACATGGTGTGGAAGGGCAGGGTAGATCAGTTATCAGTTTTATTATATTGTATTTGGTTTCTATGTTTAGTACTTCCTTAATTTGGATTTTTCAGGGAGACAGACAGAGAGAGGATAATTTACATATACATGGAATGCTGCGATGACTTGTAATGTAACTGTGATTGTGTAGGATGAATTTGTGTGTGATCTTGTAAAGTTATTGCACTTGCCAAACCAATTTGATGTCGTTTTTACTGGCGCAGAATCTTAATTGTTTTTTCATTCTTATTTTAGTTTTAAGCTATGAGTCCCAAAGACGAATTTCCATTTTATACCTGTTATTTAATAAACAACAAAGTATTTTTAATATTAATAATAATAAAATGGTTACTTAAGGGACGCCCTCTCTCTCGCGGGAGCTCAGGGCGCCTTACCATGAACACACACTCACTCACCCAGAAACACATGCAACATGCCTTTTGAATTTGAATTTGAAGGAAATGGTTGTGTATGTGTTGGGGCGTGCAGTAGTAGTAGTAGTAGTAGTAGTAGTAACAGTATTTCTTCATTGTTGCGGTTGTCTTTGTTCATAATATGTTTATGTAAGCATTAATTTTATGCAAATGGTAAAGAGATAGTTAAAGCCGAATGGGCGCTATCTGTAATGGTCATTTCGGAAGTTTGGCATCGCTAAAAGAATCACATTATCAGTTATTACAATTTCCTTTACTGTAATCGCAAAATAAACTTTCCCGGCTATGAGAGCTCTAAGCTCATTATACATGCTACAGACAAACCTAACAATAACTTCTAAATGAACATTCATTGATATTCAGAATCATATACGATGCATATAACAATATATACATACTTCTTCACCTGGTCTGCCGCCATTTCCGAAGGGGAACCGGGGTGACCCAGCTGATAAAGCGGTTGGATTTCAGTTTCACTACCGGTTCGGGTCGTGGGTTCAAATCCCATCTGGGTCCCAAAGTCTTGTACGAAATTTACACTCATTGCCTCGTCTTTGACAATGTGGTGGAAAGTGACTTGCCTCTCCACAAACAAACAAACAAACAAACAAACGTTTCCAAAAAATATATATAAAAAAAAACTTTTTCCTTCATAAGCACGGCTTATCGGGTCTCTCAACTAAGCGACACAAATGCGTGAGCGCTGGACTTTCATTGCTCGGGTCGTGAGTTCGAATCCCGGCTGGGGCTAAATATTGTGCAGGCCCTATCTTCTACATATCTTCTCGTTGCCCCGTCTTTGATATCACCCTTACGTGGTGGCAAAGGACGTAAAACTCCGAAACACCCACTTACCCACCCACCCACTTACCCACCTACATACAAATGCGTTTAGTCGCGCGAGCCGCTGGGGGTACTAACTTACCGTTCATTCTCACAGCGGTTGCTCTGACCATCTGAAAAGTTGCACCATCAGAACTGGCAGTTGCACACTGTGCCTACAAGTTCAGACACCAACCTACGGAAAACTATGATGTGTGTCTTGGCCACTCCCACCGCCTCCGTCAGCACAAAACTGGTCGACAATGAGAATGCATGTGCGACTGAGGCGCCAGTTCATGTCAGTGTTCTGCGTGCGCGACTGGGGGTTTGCTCAAACATACCAATGCGTTCGACAGTTTTAAGGAAATCTGTCAAAAGTTTCTTAAGTTCGAAACTTATCTATCACGCTTGTCGAAGTAACACACAGCGCGAGTGTGAGGATTGCCGTAGACAGTTAGTCGTACGTGCACGGGCAGGCAACTCTGACGCTAATCTGAAGTCTTCTTGACTCTAGGGTTTGGAGAGTTCAGTCGAAGGTTCAGATTTGCAGCTCTGAATTTCCTCCGTAAGTACAAAGGCCCAATGTTATATTGCGGGGGAGGATTGGCGCGGGGTGATTCATCTTCAAAGACTCAGTAACATTTAGTGTCAAATGCTTCAGCGAAAGTGAAGCGAAACAGTTTCGCATGGACTGAATTACTGAGTAATCCAAAATGAATGAGGTTCAGCCATTACCATCGAAACATGTTTTTTGCTGGAGTAAAGTCGAACGACTTGATTGAAACGTTGGCAAATAATAATGATAATGATAATAATAATACATGGCTTGTATACAGCGCCGTTCTTCAACTATAGCAGTTGGTGCGATAGATTTCTCGGAATTTGTGTGGACTGTGTCTGACGTCATTGTTGTGTAATTTATCTCGTCTCGGTCAGTCAGTAAAACTAAGGTTCGACGCTGCCATACCGCCACGGTCAGCTGCTTACAATGAATGAGCACTTACAAAGGATACTGTTTTTCTTGCAATTCTGGAATGTTCTTACAAAACACGACATGTTCTCGCAAAACACTCTTCTATGTCTATCATTAACATTCACGTGAAGCCTGGAATCTCACTATGCAAATCGCTTGTGGAGCAACCCGACTGAACAAAATCCGAGCTGGTTGATATCATTATCAGGTGAAGCCGTCTGCAAACAATCTGTCTGACAGCACTTCATTTATTTGAGTCATGCAGAACAAAGTAATCAACGGACTGGAACGCACACGTGTAATCTTCGTGTTTAACATTTGTTTCGGTTCGTTTTGCGTCTTAAAGGGGTCATGAATTTTCTGTAAAGTATTCATGACTTCTGCGTTGGACGGCAAATTTTGCAAGCAGGGTGATTTCATTTGAATACCGCTCGCAGCATTTCCACAGGGAGCTGAGCAAATGAACTGTATTTCAGGCCTAGCAAATCTTATTTGTTCTCCAGGGATATTGAGAGTTGTACGTCAAATTGTTTGACAGTTCAACACAGATCACTGTGACCGGTCGGAATTTGCAATCATTTGCATACATGTGTTTAAGGGAATGACAGATTGAGTGCGTCTCGCACGCGTGTGAGAGGCATAAGCATACACTGTGGTTGACAGATCTGTGCATCCGTGGCAATTAAAATTAGCATTTTAGTTGATAGGGAAAAGTGCACGTGTACCAAAGTGTTTTACAGCACCGTGGCAATAAAAAAAAGCTTTGTTTGCAGTACCAACAAAAAAAAAGTCTTGAAAGCACATCGGAAACGGAGGACAAAACATGCCAAGACAACTTATAATTCTCGGCAATTATTTCAATACCAGGGGCCAGATTTTTTTTAAATTCGGTAGAACAGCAGCACGACTCCTACCAAGCGATCGACAAGGGAGGGAGCCGGAGGTAGGGGAGGGGGGAGAGAGAGAGAGGGGGGGGGGTACATGTGAAAGGGAAATCAGATGCTGTCACCCCACTACCGAAACAATGTTTATTTCCTTTCAAGTGTGTGTGTGTGTGTGTGTGTGTGTGTGTGTGTGTGTGTGTGTGTGTGTGTGTGTGTGTGTGTGGAAACTGCTTTACTGGGGTAGTAGTGTCAGGGTAATGACACGGTTTTCCTTCCGGGTTTAAAGAGAAGAACTGACTTCAGTGTACATCAAAAAGTAAGATGTTCCTTGTTCGCGTCTTACGGGATGAAAGGGGTTAGGGAGTGATGGTGGTTGGTGGTTTAGGACGGGGAGGGGGAAGGTAAAGATGAGGACGAGGAAGGTGTGTGTGTGAGGGGGGGGGGGGGTACGACCAAACAGACAAGACTAAGTAAGACTATGAGGGGTGGTAATGGAGGTGGGTGTTCGGAAGTTTTGTTTTTTTTAAAACTATTTTATTGTCCCTTTCGGGAAATTCGGGCTGCTTCCCCCGGGGGAAGCGCGTCGCCGCAGTGTAGCGCCACCCAATACCTATCCTCCCTTTTTTTACAATTTTGCAATTTAATGTCATTTTCCACTACATAAGAGTGATCTCAAAGACGGGACAGCGAGAAAAGGCCAGTACAAATATTTGGCTCCAGCCGAGTAAGACTAGGCACTATTACTTCGAACAGAAGTCCGTAAAACACAAAAAGCAAATACTGCAAGATAAAATACTAGTTCACACTGAAATGGCTGTCGGTCAAATACCAAGGTCCCAGTAGTTACTAAGTGACACGAACACGTTTTATGAGGTCATTCACTGGCTTCAGGCACTTTGATTGCCCGCGAAATAGTCTTTGTTGCTTGTGCCGCGTTAAGCCCTAACTAACTAACTAACTAACTGACTCATGGCAGAAAGCACCGTCTGCACGGTTCACATCTGTACACGAAGTTGGTGGGTTGCTTGGTTGCTTGGTTGGCTGGCTAGCGGGTTGGGGTTTTCCATCACATAAGAGTGAAACAAAGATTGGACGAGAAAAAATCCATCACATTGTTGTTTGTTTGTTTGTTTGTTTGTTTGTTTTGCTCCCAGCAGGGATTCGAACTCACAACCCGAGTATTACGGGCCCAACTCTCTCCCAAATCGGATATCCCGGTGTAACATGCGGGATGTACTCCCTTGGCGTGAAGTACCCCGGGCCAATGCAGCTTGGGATTAGAAGAACCCCGGGTCTAAACAGGCTGAGGTTTGCGGTGCCCCGGGTCAATGAAGCTTGAGGCTAGAAGTGCCTCAGGTCTAAACAGGTTGAGGTTTGAAGTGCCCCAGGTCAATGCAGCTTGAGGCTAGAAGTGCCCCAGGTCAATGCAGCTTGAGGCTAGAAGTGCCCCAGGTCAATGCAGCTTGAGGCTAAAAGTGCCCCGGGTCTAAACGGGTTGAGGTTTGCGGTGTACCGGGTCAATGAAGCTTGAATGAGGCTAGAAGTGATCCGGGTGTAAACAGGCTGAGGTTTGAAGTGCCGCGGGTCAATGCAGCTTGAGGCTAGAAATGCCCCGGGTATGTCCCCCGGGTCAATGAAGCTTGAGACTAGAAGTGCCCCAGGTGTAAACAGGTTGAGGTTTAAAGAGCCCCGGTTCAATGCAGCTTGAGGCTAGAAGTGCCCCAGGTGTAAACAGGTTGAGGTTTAAAGAGCCCCGGTTCAATGCAGCTTGAGGCTAGAAGTGCCCCAGGTGTAAACAGGTTGAGGTTTAAAGAGCCCCGGGTCACTGGCAATGCAGCTTGAGGCTAGAAGTGCCCCGGAGTCAAACATCTGGTTATTACACCGGCTCCCCTCCAGGGTTGCACATTTAAGTCGGTCCCAGGACATTGACCTAAAAAAATTTCAAATGTCCTATTTTTCCCACCTCAAGCGGACATTTGTCCTATTAAAATTTTTATTGCCACTAAGTGGCCAGGACACTGTGTCCTATCACTTTGCTGTTTCCAGGACACTTTGTCCTATAGAAGCTGTGGAAAATGTACAACCCTGCCCCTCTACACATGAAGCGTGCAGCGATCAAACGTCGCTCCGCCTGTCCTCTCCGTGTGTCGATACGAGCAGACCGGACCCCACTTGTACTACTGCCGCTACAACTAACGTGGTTCTAACTGGCACAAAGCGTCATAAGGTCTCAAGTGGACCCATCTTCAAATCCGCATTGACAATAAAAAAAAAAATCGCATTATCTAGTAATACTCACTCTCCGCCAGTGTGATACTGAGGCTGCTCCAGTAGATGCGGCCGCCGGGCACAGTAACGATACCAACAATAATCCCTCATTGCTTTGTGGTCTCCCATTCAGCAATCCGGAACCGAAGCCTATCTTATTATTTTTAGCGGGTCCAAATCCCATCGCCCGCACGACGCACATCATCCTGGCTGTTGGCTGCGGCGTGTCCAGGAACAGTTGACTAGATCTTCCTTCATTTGCCAGAGCGCTGGCATAGGTTTCACGATGGAAGTCCCCAAGCAGACAAATTTCGATTGGTTATCACCACGAAGACAGATAGATGCCGTGCCTTGCGCGCTGCGCATTTGTGATATGGAAATGTCACGTCCACCAAATCGATAACAAGTCGTGTTAACAGCTGCTCGGCTTGTGATTGGTCGGCATCAGGGTAGATATCGTTGCGTAACCAATGTTTCAATCCGCGCTTCCTTGTTCAAAGCGAACACTGAACACGCGTGTGTTTACACTCTCGTAGTGGTTGGTTTCAAGTGTAACGAGCGACGAAACTGCACCGTGCGTTTCAGCCTGGCAGAAAAGTCTACTTCACTTGACTCAGAAAGCCACACCACACCGCCTCACGCCAAAACCCTTATCGCACTTAGAGCTTAGAGCTAAATCAGGGTACATTGTAGTCCTGTCTCAGTTTACCTGGATGTTTGTTGGCCCGTTTCAACGAGAAGTCCACTCCCTACTGCCCGACTTCCTTGTTGGCGGTCCGGTGTGAGCCAATCAGAGACGCAAGCATTATTGGCAAGGTATCCTTCAGATCTTCCGTCTTGCGATTAAAAGTGGAGTAGAGGTCTCATTCATAATGACGCTATGAATGGAAAACAGGTCGCGTTGGTATGCGGAAGACAGGTACACTTATATGGGTTGGTCACGGGTAAAGGGGCATTAAAGTCTAAGGTAGTGGGGTTTAAAAGAGAGAAAAGTGTGAAGGTGGTATTCTTACATTACGTTGGAGAGTCATAATTTACTGCTAGATCATGGTAATTTGTGCATGCAGTGTCCCGGTTAAGGAAACTTCTGATACTGATGATGCCTCGACGGTGAGGCGGTGTAATCACAGAGACTTGTGGGCGCGCACACACACACACACACACACACACACACACACACACACACACACCACACGCACGCACACACACACACACACACACCACACCACACGCACACGCTCACGCACACACACACACACACACACACACACACACACACCACACGCACACGCACACACACACACACACACACACACACACACACACTGATAGCCGAAGCCCGACCCCAGTCTCCTCCCGATATATAAAACACACATCATGATAGAAATCCGGGATGAAATACGGTGGGTGGGGGTTTAATGTCTCTTTCTACTAGATGGATAAAAAAAGGCCGTTTTTGTGTTTGTTTTGTTTTTACAACATTATTGTCCCTTTCGGGAAATTTGGGCTGCTATTCTCTGGGAAGCGCGTCGCCGCGGTTCAGCTCCACCCATCCTATTTTTCAATTTTGCTGGTGGAGGAAAGCCGGATAACCCGGAGAGAAACCCACGATGAGCAGCCCGGCAGCCAGGAAAAATCGGTATCACATATCACAAGCTCGACCCGGGCTCGAACCCATGCCTCATCGCCGTGAGAGCGGTGACGACCGTTCAGCAGCGCAGCGGCTAAGTCCGACGCGCTACTTATTAGACCACCGCTCCTCCCTTTCAAACCCCACCACCACCTGACCCTACAGCCCCCCCCCCCCTCTACAACACACACACACACACACACACACACACACACACACACACACACACACACACATCACTCATACCCTTCATTTCCTCCAAAGTGTGTTTTGGAAAAGGACGTTAAACCCCCAAACACCCACCAACCACCCTCCTTTCCTTCTAACCAGCTAATGATACTCTCTCTCTCTCTCTCTCTCTCTCTCTCTCCCGCGACCAACCAACCAACCAACCAACCAACCACACCTGTATAGCGGTAAAAAGTAGAGCAAAACGTTAATCTTCAAACTGAGCGGTGCGCCCCCCCCCCCCCCCCCCCCCCCGAGTTTAGCTCGAAATGATCGTGTCTGGTGGCACTGGAAGCACTACTGCGATTAGGCTCCCGGATCCCGGTAACTTGTTGTCATCTGTTGCACACGGCAGCCACTGTTCATGCGGGACTGTTGGTCACGTGACACGAGTGCTACGTATGTATCGGTCTGATTTCCCCTAGGTTTGGTTTGTGTTTAGGGGAAACCCCTCGTTCTCCTTCCCGGCTTAATTGTCTGGCCCCCGCCTTTTTTACTCACAATGTCCGGCTTAGTGCTGTATCTGTGGTCGGCTCGTGCCCTCTCTCTCTCTCTCTCTCTCTCGTTTAAAAGCAGCCTCTTCAAATATCTATTAGCCAACAAATAACAAACAGTCATAAAAATAGGTACCACACGTTCACATAAATATGGACATACTAGTTCATACATGCGATAATATTGTGTGTGTGTGTGTGTGTGTGTTTGAAGTTTCTTGTTCCAGGTTTACGTATGTTCGATCATTTGGCCTTTTTTGTTTAGTTGTTTGTTCTTAAAAACGGCAAGTTTGAAAATTGGTTGCAAGACCAAAACTTCTACCGTTTTCAAATAAAGTTATTTCAATTTCAATTTCTCTCTCTCTCTCTCTCTCTCTCTCTCGTGCGTTTTGTGTTTGTTGTATTTTTTACATTAGTAATAATGTAGTGTAGCAACGGCAAGTTTTAAAATTGGTATGAATATGTCTGTAACTTCTACCGTTGTAAAATAAACTGGTTCTTGTTCTTGTGCACGCGTGTGTGCGTACGGGTGTGCGCATCTGTGTGTGTGTGTGTGTGTGTGTGTGTGTGTGTGTGTGTGTGTGTGTGTGTGTGTGTGTGTGTGTGTGTGTGTGTGTGTGTGTGTGTGTGTGTGTGTGTGTGTGTGTGTGTGTGCTTGAAGTCTTTTTCATTCTCATTTTCATTCCAGCTGAAGTTGTTTACATTTCTTGTGTAGTATTAGCAACGGCAAGGTTGAAAATTGGTCTGATGACCAACACTACTTTTTTACCGTTGTAAAATTGTAAGATTCGTTCGTCGTTCGTTCGTTCGTTCGTTCGTTCGCTCTCTCTCTCTCTCTCTCTCTCTCTCTCTCTCACACACACACACACACACACACACACACACACACACACACACACACACACACACACACACACACACGCACGCACGCACGCACGCACGCACGCACGCACACGATGTTCTTGGATTTTTTGTTGTTGTTGTTGGTATTATGCGTGAATTGTTATCTGTGTGTAAAGTTTTTGGACCACGTAGTTTGGTATAATAGAATATAGTGTAGGAGGACAGCTTGTGCGATAGGCAGCAACGCCTACATGCTCTAGCCTGAAATAGACACGTTTCATCATAAGCGGTCTCATCATTATCGTTACCATCTCCTCTCTCTCTCTCTCTCTCTCTCTCTCTCTCTCGTGCCTCTAGCTGCAGCAGCACCAGAATTGATAACTTACATAAAAACTCCAGCAATAACAATAGTAAAATCAGACTGTATGACTAAAACATTTGTAAAAGAAAAGACAGCTCGTCAAAGGAATGACGTACAAATTAAGCCTCACGAATTCAACTCTCTCTCTCTCTCTCTCTCTGTGACATGTGTCGATGTCTCGTGACGGACATTTGTCCGTTGGGGGTAGGGGAGGGGGGAGGGCAGTGCGGGGACAGGTGAGAGAGAGATGGAAATTGGAAATCCGCACACTTTATTGTAGAGGAGTAGATCTAAAGGCTGATTTTATTAAAAACAGCAACAGCAACACCAGATTTGGGATTTGGTGTAGTGTTTGAACGGATTATTTCTACGATAGCGTTGTGAGCTCTTTCTTTTGCTTTTTCTTTCATTCTCTTGTTCCACAGTTTCCTTTGGTATGTCCGTATTTGTCACTGTTTGTTTCTGGTATCTCTCTCTCTCTCTCTCTCTCTCTCACACACACACACACACACACACACACACACACACACACACACACATCACCACCAACACCACCACCACCACCACTATCACCAACAAAAAAGGCGCGAATCAACCATAGGTTTTTAAATCGATTCTTTCATTAGTATTGTTTTAATATTCACAAGAAGAAGCGAAACATTAAAAACAAAGAAAACCAGACATGAGGTCATGCGCTGACGTTAGAGTTCAAACTAAGGTAGATATGGCCAACGTTCCTTCAGTTACTCTGCTCCCCAAATCTGGAACTCACTGCCTGTCTCCGTTAGGAACCTCCCTACTCTGTCACAGTTCAAGGCACACCTTAAAACCTATCTGTTTCGGCAAGCTTTCCACTAATTTTTTTTACTGTTATCCTCCCCTGTATCCCACGTCCGCCGTGTGTGTGTGTGTGTGTGTGTGTGTGTGTGTGTGTGTGTGTGTGTGTGTGTGTGTGTGTGTGTGTGTGTGTGTGTGTGTGTGTGTCCGTTGGTCTGTGTGTGTGTGTGTGTGTGTGTGTGTGTGTGTGTGTGTGTGTGTGTGTGTGTGTGTGTGTGTGTGTGACTAGCGCGCACTGAGTGCTCTCTTAGGCAGATTTTCTGCGCCATATAAGAACAATTTATTATTATTATTATCATTATATAATTCAGCGCGAACATACAAACATCACAACGAAACAACCTCCCAGTGTGGCACCAAATCGTGGAAAGAAAGCAGTAAGTCATTTGAGGGGAAAAGGCCATTACGTCAATCTCCTTCATTTGGAAATCACCCCTTCTTCCATGAAATGACGTCGTGGACGTGCTGTGTTTTGTCCATGCACGGCAGAGTACAGGTGCGGGGCTTGCCGAGGTGATTCATCTATCAGTTGTTGTTAGAAATGTGTCACACTACGACAGCTGCAGGTCCAGTTTCATTCTCGTAAAACTCTAGTACTTACGGAGGTCATTCACTGATTCACTCACTGGAAAATCGTCACACGTCAGAAGCCTGTAAGTGGCCGTACACGTCGTTGTAGACCATCACGACGTCTTCGCTGCTGTCCGAATTCTGCAAAGTTAAGGCCAGAATTAGTCAGAATATAAATTAACATAACGGGAATATGATACAGATACAGATAACTTTATTGTCCTTAAAACAGGAAATTTGTCTTCGGCTTCACCGACAAGTAAAGGAGATCATGAAATCACACAAGGAGTTTGGCTTATAAAATCAATCTCTCTCTCTCTCTCTCTCTCTCTCTCTCTCTCTCTCTCTCTCTCTCTCTCTCTCCGTGTCCCACTCTCTCTCTCCCCCCCCCCCTCTCTCCCTCTCTCTCTCTCTCTCTCTCCGTGTCCCACTCTCTCTCCCCCCCCCCTCTCTCTCTCTCTCTCTCTCTCTCTCTCTCTCTCTCTCTCCGTGTCCCACTCTCTCCCCCCCCCCCCCTCTCTCTCTCTCTCTCTCGTGCCTCTAGCTGCAGCAGCACCAGAGTTGATAACTTACATAAAAACTCCGGCAATAACAATAGTAAAATCAGACTATATGACTAAAACATTTGTAAAAGACAGCTCGTCAAAGGAATGACGTACAAATTAAGCATCACGAATTCAACACACTTATTGCACAGGGTAGGAACGACTTTTTAAACAGGTTTTTTATGGCACACAGGAACTCTAAAACTCTGTTGTAGGGTTCACAAAATGGGGCCGACTTAGTTGCGTTTGTGGTATTCTTACTAACCCCAAGGCGTGTTTTTCAGGTGTTTCAGCTGAACTCAAAAGCGATTCCGTTACAAAAAATGTATTGCCCCTTCGGGTTTGGGTGTACTGCTCCCGCCGATAGTAATATTCATCATGACTTTTTAAAGCTTTGGTTAAGCCGTCGTATTCCACCTCAATGTCGTTTTGTGTCGTGCATGGCGTTATAATGTGTGACACGTGGAACAAAGGGAGCTTACCATGTTTATATGTGAAGCTGACTAGCAATATTGACCTAAGCGGATTTCATTAAACACACTCACGTGATCGGAAGAATAGCCCTCTTCAGACTCCGCCGCAGAACCCCTAGACAACGGCTTATCCGGTTCGGAGTGATCCGGTTTTCCTGTCTCACCGCCGGTTGTGGTGATCTGTATTTTCCAGTTGCTGTCCAGAGTTTCTTGGTAAGCCGGATTCGTCTGCCGGGAATCTCCCGCCGTGCTGCTAGGGCTCGTACTGTTTCTTGTTCCTGGACCCGAAGTCCGGTCAACACCGGGAAACTGGCCGATGACTATCCTGCCGTTTTGAACGTGCGGAAGATATTGAGGTGGTGGTGCACGACTATCAAACTGAGTCTGATTAGGCCTCGGTGATGCTGAACTATTGGGGAATGTTGGGACGTGAGTCTGGGTGCCATTCTGCTGAGGACCGAGGATGGAAGAGGGTGCCGGCGGGTCTCTCGGCTGGTTTCGGGAAATGGACGTCGGCGACTGGTACTTCTTAGGGGCAGTCAACTCTACTGTCCTGCCCGTCCTGGCCGCCGGACTTACAACAGAATGACCAACGCTGTCGGCGTCTTTACTCTTCATCACATCGGCGGCGTTCAGAGCCTTGGCCCTCGTCAGATGTGGCCTCGGATTTTCGCGTTCCAGATCTGCCCGTGGCGTCTTAAGGTCGCCGCTCAATCCGACGGTCCGGTCCAGGTTTTCTTCTACTCCCGCCCATCTCCTGAATTTCGGGAAAACGTCTGCTCCGGTTGTGAGTCTGTGGTCTGCCAAACCCGACATCTGATCCGGCTGAGAGACAATACGTAACAGACCGTGATTATGTCCGGCGTTTTCTGCAGCCCTGTGGCTGCTAGACTCGGCACCCGCTGGACTTGCTTCTGTAGCTTCGGGAGTGATCGGTGATGCGCGACTGCTTGGTTTGACTACTGGGGTATAAGGAGACTCGTCAGAGTCTGATTCGGTTTCGCTCTTCGGGTGAGGAGTTGGTGGTCGCTTGGCTGGTTGAGGTTGTCCAGGTCGTTTATGCCGATGCTGAGGAGTCGTGACGCCAGTCTCTGAGGTCTTCGTGATGCCAGACTCTGAGGTCTTCGTGATACCAGACTCTGAGGTCTTCGTGATACCAGACTCTGAGGTCTTCGTGATACCAGACTCTGAGGTCTTCGTGATACTGCCAGCAGCTTCCGGTGAGTGTGTTCTCCCGAGGTGGTGCTGAGGGTCAGGGTAGCCTGTTGTGACGACCCTGGTAGCGCGGTAAATCCCATCAGGCGATCTCCAAGACTGTTGATCAGCGGCGCCTAACTCCCTGTTCTGAACCCCGTCTTGTCTCGGGGATCTCCCGAGGTCTGAATCACTACATGATTTGTTCGCGTGACCTGTACCGCCTGCTCTGGGGTACCTCACCCCCAGGGGATCAGCACGGCTGTAGTGTGGGACCCTAGTCAGACGATCTCGCTCGTCCAGTTCAGGAGGTCCGCGCTGGATGCCAGCTGTGGTTCTACCAGCAGGACCTCCTCCATCAGACCTCACGAATCCTTCTTGGTGTCGTGCAAAGTCGCCGGGCGTCCCGCCTGTGTTGGGGTAGTGAACGCCAGCTGATGCAGAGGGTTGGTCGTGACGAACACCGACCTGGGTGAACGCTGACACTCTGTCAGTGCTAGAGGTGCTTGCCGTGGTCGTGTTGGCTGGAGCGGCAGACATGGTTGCGGTGGGGATGGTTGGTTTGCTGTGTGCGGTCTGCTCGTATCGAGAATATATCCTGGCCTGGGACCCGGATGGTGGCCTGGAAGAGACCTGTATAGACGGACATACGCCGACACGGGAATGATCGTTAAGCAGGATTATTCCATCTTTGTTAAGGCAGCTTATATTTTGGATTAGTTTTGTTCGTGAGTGCGCCTGTTATCTCGAAGGCGAGCCGGGGTGGTCGAATGGTAGAGCGTTGGACTTCTAATGCTCAGGTCGTGAGTTCGATCCCGGCTAGGGCCAAATATTTGTGCTGGCTTTTTCATCGTTGCCCCGTCTTTGATATCACCCTATGTGGTGGAAAAGGACGTTAAACCCCCAAACACCCACCCACCCTGTTATCTCGAAATCTTGATGATTTCATTTCATTTAAATACCATTTATTATCCCAATTTGGGCAATTTGTTATTAAACAGCGGCACTAAACACACATCACAGACCTCAACGACTAAATACATATAAGATGCCCACCACTCCCCTCCCCCTACACACACCCACACCCACACACACACCCACACACACGCATGTGTATAAAGTCATCAGCACATCACATATCTTAAGAACTAAATACATAAGAAACTGCACGTAGATACATAATTCAAATATGATGTTAGCGACCTTAACTTACTTAGGCCCTTGGCTCCACGTGGAGCATAGGCCATCGACAACCCTTCGCCATCGCACTCTGTTCTGGGCCAGTCTTGCCACTCCAGTCCAGTTGGTACCCTGCTTACATAGCTCTGCCTCAGTGTCCCGCCTCCAGCTGTTGCGAGGCCGGCCTCTCTTCCTTTTCCCATGCGGGTTCCATGTCAGGGCTTGGCGTGTGGTGCTGGATGCTGGCTTCCTGAGGGTGTGTCCAATCCAGCCCCACTTCCTCCGCAGGATCTGCTTGGCCACTGGTTCCTGCCCCGCTCGCTCCCACAGCTCTTCATTCCGGATCTTCTCTGGCCATCGGATGTTGAAGATGCGCCTCAGACAGGTGTTGAGAAATGTCTGGATCTTCTGCTGCATCGTCTTCGTTGTCCTCCATGTTTCGCATCCGTAGAGCAGAACTGACTTCACGTTGGAGTTGAAGATGCGAAGTTTGGTTCTTATGCTGACAACTTTGGATGCCCAGACGTTCTTCAGCATGACCATTGCTGCCCTTGCCTTGCCGATTCTGGCTGTGACGTCTCGGTCTGTGCCTCCCTGTCCATCAACCACACTCCCCAGGTAGACAAAAGACTCCACCTCCCTGATGGGCTCTCCACCGACTGTGACTGGTGTGTTGGCAGTGGTGTTGATCTTCATCAGCTCGGTTTTCTTCCTGTTGATCTTGAGCCCTGTTCCGGCTGATGTGGCTTCCAGGCGCGTAGTCTTGTCCTGCATCTGGCTGTGGCTGTGAGACAGGAGCGCCAGGTCGTCCGCGAAGTCGAGGTCATCCAGCTGCGTCCAGAGTGTCCATTGTATCCCGTTTTTCCTGCCTGCTGTAGTGGTCTTCATGATCCAGTCGATGACCAGGAGGAAGAGAAACGGGGACAACAGGCATCCCTGGCGGACTCCAGTCTTCACCTCGAAGCTTTCTGACAACTGGCCAGCATGGGCAATCCTGCAGCTCATGTCTTGGTAGGTGCACTGGATCAAGGAGATGATCTTCCCAGGAACTCCATAGTGCCTTAACAGCTTCCACAGTGCCTCTCTGTCTACACTGTCGAAAGCCTTCTCATAGTCTATGAAGTTGATGTAGAGCGGGGAGTTCCACTCCAGTGACTGCTCCACAATGATGCGTAGGCTGGCAATCTGGTCAGCGCAGGACCTGTTCCTGCGAAAGCCCGCCTGCTGGTCTCGGAGCATGGGGTCGACTGCCTCTCTCATCCTCTCCAGTAGAATTCTGTTGAGAACCTTGCCTGGCACTGACAGGAGCATGATCCCTCGGTAGTTGCTGCAGTCCCTGAGGTCCCCTTTCTTTGGCAGCTTGATGACGATCCCTTCTTTCCACTGGGCTGGCACCTCTTCCTTCTCCCAGATCTTGCTGAATAGGCTGTGCAGCATGTTGACGGCTGTCTCTGTGTCTGCTTTGATGGCTTCTGCTGGTATCTCGTCCGGCCCTGCAGCTTTCCCATTTCTCAGTGTCATGATGGCTTTCCTGATCTCCACCTTAGAGGGCTTGTCGCAGTTGATGGGTAGTTCTGTCTCTGCTGGTGGGATGTCTGGTGGTGTTTCAGGGATGGGGCGATTTAACAGCTCCCTGAAGTGTTCTGCCCATCGCTTCAGCTGTTCCTCAGTTGTTGTCAGTGGGTGCCCGTTCTTGTCCTTCACTGGTTTGTCTGTCTGCTGGAATTTTCCCGTGAGCTTCTTGGTCACCTGGTACAGGTCTTTTAGATTCCCTTGTCGGGCTGCTTCCTCTGCTTGACTGGCCAGGTTGTTGATGTAGTCCCTCTTGTCCTTCCTGGTGCTCCTCTTCACTTCTCTGTCAGCTGCTGTGTATTCCTCTTGTGCCTTTGCCTTAGCTCTTCTTGTTCGGCTCGTGTTCAGTGCAGCTTTCTTCTCTTTCCTAACTTCCAGCTTCTGGATGGTATCAGCAGAGATCCATTCCTTATGTTGGGTCTTTCTCTTGCCAAGGACCTCTTCGCATGTGTCGTGCCAAAGTTTCTTGCTGTGTTCCCAGTGTGTCTCGATGTCCATTTCACTGTCTTCTATCAGGTCTTGCAGTGGCTGGAACCTGTTGGAAAGGCTGATCCGGAATGCTGCTTGTGTCTCTGTGTTCCTGAGTAGTCCAACGTTGTACCTGGTCCGTGTGTTGTTGGCGTTGGTGTGCCTCTTAAGCCGAAGTCTCAATGTTGTTGCAAGAAGGTGGTGGTCTGATGATACATCAGCACCCCTCATCACACGCACATCCCGCCACGATCTCCTGAACTTCCGGCTGATGCAGATGTGATCAATCTGGTTCTCCGTGACATGGTCCGGCGATCTCCATGTGGCCTTGTGGATGCGCTTGTGTGGGAAGATGCTGCCTCCTATCACTAGCTGGTTCAGGGCACAAAAGTTTGCAAAGCGCTCGCCATTTTCGTTCATCTGTCCCAGTCCGTGTGTTCCCATGGTGTCCTCGTAGCCTGTGTTGTCTGATCCAATCTTGGCGTTGAAGTCTCCCATCAGTATGGTCATGTCCTTGGCTCCTCCTCTATCTATCACTGTCTGCAGTTGTTGGTAGAAGTCATCTTTTTTCTCCTCTTCCGCATCATTGGTGGGAGCGTAGCACTGGATGATGTTCAGCTTGATGTCTTTTTTCTTGGTGATGAATTTGGCTGTGATGATGCGGGAGTTGACAGGTTCCCAGCCGATGAGTGCCCGCTGTGCCTCCGGTGCCAGCATCAGGGCCACGCCCTCAGTGTGGGGGGCTCCATCCTCTGTGTGTCCAGAGTACAGCAATTGCTCTCCCGATGAGAATCTCAGCTGTCCTGTCTGTAGCCACCTTGTCTCACTCAGTCCCAGTACTCCTATCTTGTAGTTCTTCATCTCTCTTGCTACTTGTATGGTCCTTCCTACTTCATACATTGTCCTGATGTTCCATGTGGCTACTCTCGTCGTTGTCCTGGGTGTTAGAAGGGGGGTCGGCCTTGCAGCTTCCTTTCGGCTTTCACTGCAATGCGTCATAGGTCTCCGGGATGGAGACCCTTCCTCGCCCAGGTGAATGTCTCGGTTTGTTGTTGTCGATGCTTTTGTAACTTAGTGTTTTTTACAGGTAGGGCTGTTAACCCTACGCAAACCCGTTTAGCCTCTTGGAGAGGTGGTCCACATTCGTCTGACCTCTACCCTTTGACCTGTCCAGCTTGGGTGACCCTGCCAGGAGCATGTGCTCCTGCTGGCATAGTTCTCTGGGTCATTGAGGTACACAAGCCACTACCCCACGACAAGGGGTGGACCATGTAGGGAGCGACCTTAACGGATATATATATATATATATATATATATATATATATATATATATATATATATATATATATATATATATAAACTAGTGTCCAAAAGAAACGATACCAAACTGTTGTCAGAATGTTTTTGTGCAAAGTGATCCCCGAGGCCTAAAAACATAGGTTTACGTATCCCACGTCCCAAATACAGCGTCTGCGCTCGGGAAACATTTGCTAATGAAATATTCACTCTGAAATTTCTGTATTGTTTTGCTTTTATTGTATGTCCTTGCCAACCCTTGGTATCGTTTCTTTTGGACACTAGTTTATATATATATATATATATGTGTGTGTGTGTGTGTGTGTGTGTGTGTGTGTGTGTGTGTGTGTGTGTGTGTGTGTGTGTGTGTGTGTAAAACGTATATAAAAATGCCCCCCCCCCCCACCCCCTACACACACACACACACACACACACACACACACACACACACACACACACACACACACACACACACACACCGATTAGTAGAGCTCTCAATGCAATACAATGTTGTTTACACTTTGCGCGAGTGGTCGACCATTCAATTTCTGCGACTGTTGCTACACTACTTGAGCGCTCAGTGTAGTTGTCGCCGCGACATCGAGTACGCTTCTCTTGGCTAAGTGCCAGCATTTCAGACGCTGTCACTGTCCAGGTGTCTAAGCAGTGTGAAGACAGATACCACGAAAGCAGATCAGAACGATCTGTGAGCATGAAAATGAATGATAACATTAGCCCCCTTAAATTTCTTTTATGCAGATGTAGCGCCTTGGGGAGTTATACACATAAGTACCTCCGGCCTATTTCTGGTCAGCGGGGCCCCGCCCCGTGTGCCTCTCTTCTCGTACCTCCGTGTGGGTACCTCCAGTCTCTGTTGCTGGGGAAACGTGGCGTCCTGTAATAATAATAATAATGAGTACTATATAGGCGGTCTACCCAATTTCCTGAATCGGCTCAAAGCGCCGCGAACTGAACCCAACACGCACGCTCACGTGAATCACACGCATTCTCTCACACACTGGACATTTAAACACATTACAATCACGTGGTGCGAAGGGTCAGCTCGGCTATTTAAATTTCGGAATTTAGAATTGCATTTATTTTTCAGATTTGGTGGACTGAACATTGCCAAAGCAGAGGGGGGGGGGGGGGGGGCGGAGTACCCGGAGAGAACCCCCCGACGATCGGCCCGAATGAACGGTGCGAAATACGAGAAACGAGACAAGAATGAGTCCTGAGAGGAAACGAGACAGGAGTGAGTCTTTAGCTGTACATTATATTACATGATTATTACCATACGCGTACGCAGCTTTAGACTTTCAAACTTCGGGTAGTGAGTTCAAATCCCGGCTCTGGAGAGTCAAGGCTGTTTCCTAGTTTTTCAATCACCCGTAATTGGTGGGAAAAGATGTGAAACCCGCGAAAACACACACACACACACACACACACACACACACACACACACACACACACACACACACACACACACACACGTTGAAGCACATGTACAGACCCTCTGGAGTGAGGTTGGCTGCGTTAGCGTAGAAGCTTTTGTCTGCTGCCCCTGCGGCGCCTCCTGTACACAATGTAACATAATTTCCTGTACATATCTGTACAATAAGAGCCGTCAAGGAACCGTTACTCTTGCCTGATTTTCGCATACACGGCCAAAACAGAAAACGAGTCAAGAATGTGGAATTCTCGTGCGCGGTACAAAATGTACGTTCGTTCGTTCGTTTGGTTGTTTGTTTGTTTGTTTGTTTGTTTGTTTGCCATCCATACCATCGCTGAGCTCGGATGTACAGGTGTAAAGCGGATCTGACTGTTGGTGGGGTCCGCCAGCTCCTCATCGTCATCGTCATCTTCATCTTCATCGTCGTCAATACGCGTAGTTTTCTCCTCTCGCTGTCTCTCCATTTCCTCGTCATCGGTAATATCATCGTCGTCATCGTCGTCGTCGTCGTCGTCGTCTTCATGGCTGACGATGATGGCTGGGATGGGTCTTGGGTGATGCGGCGCTGGGGGAGTTTCCGGGTAATAGGTCTGTTAGGCCAAGAAGAAAACAAATCTGACAACTGCACGGTGGCTGCTTAATAATAATAATAATAATAATTATAATAACAGCTCTTATAATGCGCTAACAGTCTGCTCAAAGAGCACTCAGTGCGCTACACACACACAGACACATTTTCACGCATACATGAAACATGAAACACTAAGTGTGTGTGCGGGGGGGGGGGGGGGGGGAGGGTAGATGATACTCCAGATCATACTTGCCAGCCTAAATCGTTGTTTACCGGTGGAGTCAAGAGAAACAAAGATAGAAGATGGATTCATGGAGCGGCTTGCTTCCCTACAACTAACCACACTTGTCTATATACGTGAGAGACCTGCCACCAATGCGAAAGGTGAGGGGTTCGAGTCCCACTCGGGGCACAGAATTTTTCCTTCTCGTATGTGGCACCGTTCATTCGGGCCGATCGTCGGGGGTTCTCTCCGGGTACTCCGGCTTCCTCCCCCTCTGCTTTGGAAATGTTCAGCCCACAAAATTTGAAAAATAAATGCAATTCTAAATTCCGAAATTTAAATAGCTGAGCTGGCCCTTCGCACCACGTGACTGTACTATGTGTATGTCCAGTGTGTGAGAGAATGCGTGTGATTCACGTGAGCGTGCGTGTTGGGTTCAGTTCGCGGCGCTTTGAGCTGATTCAGGAAATTGGGTAAAGCGCCTATACAATACTCATTATTATTATTATTATTATTATTATTATCCAATCAAATGTGAGACGTAATATCGTCATTTGGAGAAGAATCTATTCGCTATGGATCTGGAAAGAAAAAAAACCGCCAGTGCACCTTTCACCATTTGACGCGGGGTGAGGAGGAGGGGGGGGGGGGCAGGATAGCCGAATGGTAGAGCGTTGGATTTTAAGAAGAAATTGCCGTGAAAAATTAAATGAGATGAAAAGACGTCGGGAAAAGAGGACAGGAAGAAGAGAAGAAAGGAGATGAAAAGATATGAGACTTTACTGTAGTCAAAATGTAGTAGGGAGCGTGAGTTGGTGGTGGCAAAGGCCAGTCTGCGTGGACACATCGTAAATGTAGAAATTTAAGAGGTGAAGCGACCAGATGATTCAATAAACGGTATAGACAAGATTTGTATCTTCTTGTTGTTGTTGTTGTTGTTGTTACCTACCATGCCTGGTTGCGAGAACTGGAACCCGCCTCCCTCCTCTACCATCCCTAGCCGTGATCTGTTAGTCCCCGTCATCTCGTACGTCATCACTGTTTCGTCATCCAATGGCGGGTGTTTTCTGCACAAAGCCAGCTCTCCATTAACACGATCCAAGTTGGCAATACATTAAATAATGTAATTATTACAAGACGTTATGTGCAGTTATGAAAACTGTCGGTTGAGTTAGGGACAAAATACTGTCCCCAGACCATTTCTACTGTCTGGAAGACGGGAGGGGAGAAAGAGAGGGGGGAGGGGGGTTTCAACGCTCTTTTGCTTGCTGCTGTACAGGATTTTGAATGGTTGGATTTCATACTCTGCAAGTCCACTTGACGTTTCAGAGATAGCGGCCAAAATGGCGATGGAGGTATGAAGACTGAAGATTAGACTAAAGGGCAACCAACCAGTCTGTTCTATATGTAATGCACTTAGTGAGAAATTAATACATGTAGTACAAATCGTGCACGTAGTACAAATCGTCTTTGACATACAGTACCCAGCGTAAATCCATAGTATGAATTCCCTCCCCTTTGACCATAATCTACAGTACCTATGAGCCATTGTGAATCCAAAATAGTGACTTGGCTGGCAGTTGGTTTGGTTGGTGGGAATAAAGTTTACTTTAGTATTACGGATTTACGATGGCTTATTGGTACAGTAGCTAAAGACGATCTGTACTAATACATATTAAGATTGTTCACAGACCTGCGTTTGTGACGGCGGGGGTGATAGCGATTGTACTGTAGCGCCGCGGTCAGCAACAGCATCAACACCAGCAGCGTCGCAAGGACGGCCGTCGCTATCACTAAACCCTCTACATAATCATGTAAAACACACAGAAAATACCTTCAGTCATCAGAAATACTCCACCGTCCTCTTGAAAAAGGGGGGTCAAATACCACGAATTTTAGAAGCGCTTAGACCTTTTTTTCTAAAATGAGGGTAATACTGTAATGACTGTAACTTCTTAAATTTTGGTGATTCTAAATGACGGACGACTTGCGGTATTAAGACGCTCTACGAAATCCGTACGTTTATATGACAGACGATTTGCGGTATTAAGAGTTTTTATGCAGCCGCTCCACGACATCTGTACGTTTCTTTTGACAGACGATTTGCGGTATGAAGACAGTTTTTATGCAGCCACTTTACGACTGACTGACACTGGCACGTTTCATATGACATACGATTTGCGGTATGAAGACAGTTTTTAAGCAGCAGCTCTACGACATCCGTATGTTTCATACCTCCAAACTGAGTAAACCTGCGCACTGCATGTTCCTAACCTGTGTTGTACACACACAAAAAACTCTTGACGCGTGACTGTATGTATTGATTCACTATTACCAGTTTCACTGATGTGACATATCAGTTTGCATACTTTCGAGAAGAAACGGCCGAAAGGTTTCTTCCATCGACAAAACAATCACGTTTCTTTTGCACGCTCCCCCAGTGATAAAAAAAAAAAAGAAAGAAGGAAAGAAAGAAAGTTGTACGCGCAGTGCAAAACTGAGAATTTCAGAGGAAATATGATTGTCTGTTTCCAAGTAGGTTACCAACAGGACTAACACTAGAAGCTCAGATCAACAAAAACCCAACAGAATAGGAGAAAATCGTCAAACTGGTCGTCATCCACATTCATCATCATCATCATCATCGTCGTCGTCATCAAGCCGTTTCTTACCTTTCTCATTCTCAGGCATGTTATCTTCTCCTGGCACGGCAGTTGTGGAATGTTCCGTTGTCTCCGTTTCTCCTGAGACGGATGTAAGTCGGAGGTTATCCGCGTGTCCGTTTAATGCGGGACTCGTGACGTTAGCAAACCCCATGGTGACGTTGTCATCGGAAATATTCTGACTGTAACCTTCTGGAACTTTCGAAAATGTGACGAGCTTTGTCGTAGGGTCTGTAGTAGGATCGGACATCACAGTCTCTGAATTGATGGCTGCTGATCTGATCGTAGGATCCGTTGTTTGCGAAGTCGACACGCCGGTTCCTGGTTGGTCTGAAAGTTTGATCTGAGGGTCTTCTGTAGGGGCCAATGGATCCGATGTTGAGTGACTTGAGAGTGAAGATGCTCCTGTAGAAAGTTCAGAAAGTGGATCCTGAGAGGAGATGAAGCCACTGTTATTGCCGCCGGTGGGGTCGGAAGAAGTACTGAGGTTGGACCGCGATTCAGCAGACGTCGTGGAAGGAAGCGGACTTCCAAAGGATTTCGCGGTTGTCAGCGAAGGCGACGGACTGACAGTCCTGCTAGTCGCAGTCTTTGTCCAAGGGGCAGTGACTGTTTCTTTTGGCGAAACTTTGGTGAGGGAGGTAGAGGAGTTACCATTCCTGTCTTCAGCGGCAGGCGTCTGCTGCGTTGGGTCTAGAGTGTTTTGCAGCGAGACATTCAGCAAAGATACGGAACTATTGGAAGTGGACGTTTCCGTTGTTTTTGCAACGCTGCCTGAGGGGGTAGAGTTGGGAAATGTCGGCGGTAGTGATGTACTCCCTGTCGTGACGTTTTCTTTTGGAGCCGGTGTTGTCTTTGAAGAGGACGTCCCCGGTGGCGGCTGTGTAGTTTCGGAAGTGGTTGGTAGCTCTGCCTGTGCTGTCTGGCTGTGAACAGTTACTCCCTCCGGATGGTCTGAAATAGCTGCATGTATAAAATGAAATAGATATGAATCCATAGCTTTTTGTTACTGATTTAGCGATTCATCTGCCTATGGATCAATGAAAAAACAGCAAAACTGAATTGTTATTCATACACAAACATTGCAAAGAATAATTTGATGAAACAGTACTCACTCTGTCACAAATATGCCGGAACTGAACGACATATTTACACGTATTGGAAGAAATTATTAGAAATGTTCTTTGCTGCAGCTGACACATGGTTCAAATGATTGTGTAAAGAGATAATTTCTTCTCTCATAAGCCGATCTTTTGACATAAATCCTTTCGCCACCACCTTCATCATTTTTATGTGAACTTATCCTCACCCCAAACTTTTGTTGATGTACTTTCCGGTGTTGCCAGTTTCATCCTCTTTGAGTTCGTGTTTGTGTGGACTGTGCCTTCAGTAACGGAACCAGTGCTATTCATGCTAGGTCGAGTATTTGGTTCTCCTGGTGTAAAACGACCTGTGGTGTTTGCCGTTGTAGCCCCAGTCGTTGGCTTTGTGGGGCTGTTGTGCGTAGTGGATGCGATAGCTGTAGGTTTTGTCGTTGGCCCCTGGGTTAGTGTCCGTGGAACACTCTTTTGCGTGGAGGTTGAAACGGTTTCTGAAACAGTCTTCGTTGATGATGCAGTCGTTGAAAGGTGGTCCAGTGTTGACGTTTTTGGTGATTGCACAGTCCCTGTGTTCACTGGTGAGGTGACATTTTCGGCCGATGAAGCGTTTCGCGAAGAGGTAAAGGTTTCGCGCGTGTAAGCAGTGACGTTTGGTTTGGTTGGTGACGTCGGAGTTGGTGGTGTTTCAGACTGATTGACCCATGTTGAAGTTCTAGCAGGTTTGGTCGTTGAAGCTGAAGGTGATGTAGCTTCTGCTGATGCTGATGATGACGGTAGTGGTGACGTAACTTCTGTTGATGTTGATGATGGCGGTAGAGGTGACGTAACCTCTGTTGATGATGATGACGGCGAAGGTGACGTAACTCCTGTTGATGTTGACGAGGACGGTAGAGGTGACGTAACCCCTGTTGGTGTTGATGATGACGGTGAAAGTGACGTAACTTTTGTTGATGTTGATGGTGACGTAACCTTTGCTGACGAGGGTGATGATGCTGAAGACTGTGTAGCGTTTTCTCGTGGAGTAAATATACGTTGCGTTGAGAGCGCGGTCTGTGTCATGGCAGGAGATGAAGAGCTAGTAGACACAGATGTGGCTGACGACGACGGGGAAGGACCTCTGGTTGGACTTGGGTACGGGAACCCCGAGGGCGAAGTCGTCGCTGTGGAAGCTGCTTCTGAACCTGTGGTTTCTGTCGTTGCCCCTAGTTTCGATGATGAGGCGTTCGTCGTAGCTGACACTAAAACTCGCGTGACCGATGCGGTCGTCAGTGGCTGTGGGGATGTCGGTAATTGCGGCGTTGTCCAGGATCGTGTCGTTGTATTCAATGATGATGCCGTGGCCGTCGATGATGTCGTTGTCATTGATGACGTCATTGTCGATGATGACGTCATTGTCGATGATGACGTCATTGTCACTGGTGAGGTCGTCGTCAACGGTTTCGTCGTGTTCCGTAATGTTGAATGTGTCATTATCTGTGATGGTGTCGTCATCGCTTGAGGTGTTGTTGATGTCCGTGGTTGTATCGTTGTTGTTGTTGTTGTTGTTGTTGTTGTTGTTGAGGTATTTGTTGAGT